>LR738713.1:723915007-724028923 GCA_902687465.1 Secale cereale | reverse complement strand
GAGTGGTTTTGTTGCGGGGTCCGAGACTGAGTTGTTGTATCCGCAGACACATCCGGATGCCCCTACTTCTCTCGAATGAGCGATTTTGGACATCCAACCTTGTGCATGAACATTTGAGGGTTAGCGTTGAAGGTCTATAAGTATCTGCCGGGCATTGGTTCCAGAGTAGGGGTTCGTGTTGGAGATAACTTAACTTGGTTGGACCAGTCGAGCACTCTTTTAAAATAAATAGCCCGGTTTTTTACTAACCCAATAAAAAGCATCGTGAGACATGTATGAAACGATAGAAAATAAAACAAACATAGATTTATTTATCAACAAAGATCATTTTTTTACCGACTTACAATGCAGCATAAAGAAAGGATCCAATAGGAGAGGAGCCCCATGGACAAAATTTAATTTCTGTTGGGATTCAAACCGTGGTTAGCCAGGACGCATCACTGTGGCCCTACTAACCTTCAGGTTCTCACTGATAATGCATCATAAAGAGGATACAAACATAACGGACACACATCTCCTTTCAACACACACACACGCACGCACAAAGGTTCATGCCGGTAAAAAGAAAGCCGCCCAAGACCAAAGCTATGCATAGGTGAAAGAAAAAAGAATACACTCAAAGCTATTAAAACAATGATCGATGCAACACATCAACGACCATCGGCACCAACAATATCTTAACAATACAAGGACTATGAGAAAAGTTCTCCAAAAGCTACGTGTGATTTCACCATAAAGATCAAGTCCGAGCAAACTTAAAGCAAGGACTTCAAGAAGGTAAGGACCGAAAAACTCCGCCATTGTGAGGTATAACCAACCAAGGACATACACATGATTTTCAACCCAGAACTCGATATCATGTACATGAAAAACAACACCAAATCGAAGTCATCTAGTGTTGTCGCATGCCCTTTCTGCGATCCTAGCAACTACATACACAAACGGTCATGATGTGAGAAAACGCGCGAGTATGATCATCCCCGCACAAGCAGTCAGTCGAGCCGCGACAAGAGCCGCTTACCACAAAAAAATGACGAAAGATCATCATCGCACACACGACGAAGCCACTGGTATGGGCTTGGATGACACCCTCGTCAGCCAGTCTCGAAACGACGCCGTCGTTGCTTCACAACCATCACCACTCTCTCAAGTTGTTGCATGCACATTGGATCATGCCATTGCACGCAGACTGCCAGAGGACCCCACCCCATAGGAGATCGGATTCTGCCGCCACCGCCCTTGCCATACAACTCGTCATAGAGATTACTCACTCTAGGTCGTCTACCATGGCCTCCACACCCACCGGATCATGATCTCGTGATCGAGACCAGTGTGGAGTAGCCCGCCTAGCCGTGGGCCACGTAACTGGAGCCGACACCTCAAATGCCTGTCCAGGGGGGCCCACCCGGGAGACACGTCGCTCCGTTGTGCCTTACAAGAGGCATCACACGCTCCCCAAATGGTTGGGCTACCACTGCATTGAGGGAGGATACGTTGGGACTATCATGACGCCAGTCATGAACCTTCGAAGAAGAACGCCGAGGGAGGGAGTAAGCTCCGCTGCTGGCATCCATGTCGTTCATATTCCGGTGGCCGCGAGCGGGGTGAGGGTTGAAGGTTCCATGGTCTAGTCTTGGGTATGGTACATCAGGACAAGGGTACCAATGCACAGTTCCAACCAACTAAGAGTGGAAAGTGGGGGCGGATATTCCTAAATATCCGATATTTGTATTTGAGAAAAAAATCATATGACAAGTCAACCTCAACCTTCGAACTAAAATAAAAATGGTTGTGAAAAATATCATTATTCAATTTATAAACACAAATACAAATATGGTATGGAATATTAAATAAACGTGGATATAAAAATGGATATATGTGTACCCGGATAAAGTTATGCTAGCCAATTTAAACGATTCGACCCCCATATGTCTTTTGTCCAACATAAAAGTGTAAGGAAGGAAAGGTCAATTTCTACCTTTTCTCCTTTTTTTCATACCCCGCAAAAAAAATCTATTTTTTTTCTAGATGAAACTCAAAAACTTTTATGCAATATATAGCACTGGTATTTATCTGCATAGCAGTGTATCATTGACTTATTGAAGTACCTTTAATAAAGCCATGTCGATGTAAAAAAGACATGAAAGCTACTAAACATTTGTACAAACTCGAGGGGTGACATGGATTGTTTATTTCAAACTCCAGGGGAAGAGATAAAAAGTTAAAACACAAGATGCCTGCCATTGCAGGTAGCAGGCTTGCAGCATCATGTCATCGGGCTTGTTACCAAAGAATAATCTCTTAGTAATTAAGAAGCCAGTTATACGCTTGCCCTGACTCCTGGGCATCTCCATGATGATCCCTAACGGCATGAGCGTGATAGCTTGGCACAGGCCACGAGCTGGAATGTTAGGGTTTTACAGGGCATGATGAGGTCAGGAAGAGCAGAGAGAACTCGTGCAGGTCAGGCTTGGCGATTGTTTAACAGAGCCAGGGAATTAGGCTGCTAGGATCGATGCGCTTTTGGGGAAAGTTCATCACTGAAATTAAGCCCTAGCTAGGCTTAGCCTCTGGATTGCTGCCAAGCATGCATCCCCCTCATCATTGCTGCCATTTCACCGCAGCATCAAAAGGAAAACATACTTTTAGAACTACCCTAATCATTCTTATCTCCTCGATGTTTCGCATATGCTTAATCCATCATGCAGGAAACGTATAGGCCTCCTTTGATTCATAGGAAATTCATGGAAAAACAGATGCCATGTATCTAAAATCCTATGAATAGAAATAGAAAAAAAAATACCCTTTAGTTCATATCATATGATTTTTCCATTGAGTCTTGGCTAATATTTATTTTTCTATAGAAAAAACTTCCGATATATTCATCAATTGTCAAGGTAGTACATAGAATACTAGAAGTAAAATTTACATCCAGGCCCGTAGACCACCTATCGACGATTACAAGCACTGGAGCGAGTCGAAGACGCGTCGCCATCATCGGCCATCCCTCGTCGGAGTTGGGTCAACATTGTTGTTGTATACAGTCGGGAAGTCATCGTGCTAAGGCCCTATAGGACCAGCGCACCAGAACAACAACCGTCGTCGATGAAGAGAAGTGTCGATCGGAAGGATCCCACCTGCAGACACACGCACATAGAGAACATAGATAAGATCCAGTCGGATCCACCGATGACAAACGCCGACCGGATCCCACGAGATCCGCCAAAAGACAAACCTCCACACGACCACACGCCTTCCGACGATGCTTGAAACACCACCTTTAACAAAACTCAAAAAAGCATTTAAAACGGAGCCCACCCACCGGCAAAGACTAGATCCACCACGCCTCTGGCGAATCCAGGAATTCAACTTTGGGTGTTCAAAAGAAAAATCACCGTAACATTGTTATTTTTTTCGTTCCGGCCTAGTGCTAGTCTTAAAAAATTCAATTGTTAATTTTTTTTACTAATGAAATTAATCAGATGAGGACAGCGGAATGTACATAGCTATATCTCTCTAAATTCAAACATAAGCTACACATGTATTCCTACATGTCAATGAGTACAAATTCAGATTAGTAATTGTCTCCCGTGCGTGAGGGCGCATTCAGCTCTGGAGAAAAGTAGCTGGCTGCTGCTACTGGGCTTCTGCCTGGTGGGCTATTGGCCTGTAGGCCACGGCTCTGTTGCTTAGGCTCTCAAGCATGTACGCTAGTACCCCTTTTCTTTGTCATATCCTAGCTATACGATTTCTTTCTACGATTTCTTTCTACAGAATAATTTAGGTGTACATTTGTACACCCATAACCTGTGGTGGATCCGCCCCTGTCTATGGTCCAAGGACCATAGAAGACGAGGTGGACCGGCAAGAGCCAGGGAAACCCTAGATGAGTTCGTAGGCATTTAGTTGAAGCCAGTGCAGGGCAGAGGACAGCGATCACCCCCGCGTCGAGTAACAGATCGACCCCCCGCGTCGCCCCCCTCGGCGCCCCCGTGTGGCGGCCGGGTGGCTCGTAGATCCCATCGCCGCCGGTCTCCACATCTCCTCATATTCCCTCGCCGCCGCCCAAGGGCACGACCAGGCGAAGCCTTGCCGTTGCCGGCGGCGGCGGGGACTCGTGGTCCTCCCGCTCGTGGGGCTGGCGCGGGCCGGCGCCCCCGGGCCGAAGCGTGGCGCCGGGCCGGACGCCACGGCGGGTGGTGGCGGCGCTTCGGCGGTTCTCTTCCCCCGCGGCAGGCGGCTTCATGGTCTGGTGCGTCGCGGTCGTCAGGGATGGCGGCGGCGTGACCAGATGGGTTCGCGGCAGCACGGCCGGATCTGGGTCCAGTGGGCCTTGGTCACTGGATTGCGTCGGCGCGATGGTGGGTGCGGCTCGTCGGCAGCTGGGCGGATCCGCAGAGATTCTTCCCTTTCCTGGTCCTTGACAGCACGGGCAACTCCGAGGGAAACCCTAGATCTCCTTGGGACCGAGCGATGGTGGTGCTTTTGCGTCGCAACCCCTCTTTAGGGCATCGTTTTGGAGCTTACTCCGGTTGAAGGGATCAGCGACGCTGGCGGCGCACGTCTGGTGGAGCAACTGCTGATGAAAATAGCGCCGACTACGGTCATGGCGGACGATGGCGGCGTCTTAGATGTCGTTCCCTTGTCGAGGCATTGTCGTTGCAGTTTGCTCCATCAGGCTCGGGCTGCTCCGGGGGAAACCCTAGATCTGGGTCTCCCGGATCGGAAGATGATGGCGTTCTTAGTAGCGCTTTCCCTCATGGGGGCATCGTTTTGGAGCAAGTGATGGCTGGAGGTGACAAGAGTAGGAGCGGTGCTTCATCACACACATTGATGGTGTCGGATCTCGATGACACGGCGCTCTGGAGATTAGGCGTCTGATGTGCGATGATGGACTCGCGCAGGAGGTCGACGTTGTCTGGCGTCGTGGTGGCGTCGGCGGCAGCTAGACCGGACAAGGTTCATGCAGCAGTACAACTCTGAAGATGGATTGATGGCAGGTGGCTGCGGCGGCCTCATACCCGGCAGCCGTCCTGGTTGGGACCTCAGGTCTTCGATGTTAGGTATGGCTGCGAGGTGTGTTTGGTATTAGGCCCAGACTACCAACATCCCTTCATCATTTGGATAGGAGTAGCGACACTATTGTTGCCTAGACGGTGGCTTCGACTTACTGTTATATGACTTTGTAAGGTTTTATGTGAATAATTAATAAAATAACTGCATGCATCATCCACATGCAGAGGCCGGGGGTCCTCCTTCATTAAAAAAAAAGAGGACAGCGAGTTCAGCAGCAAGTGTGGAAAAGCGAGAAGTTTTGGTGCTCGGCTGTCCAAAGCGATTACTTGTTTCGCAGAGGATTGCCGCGGGGAAAGGATGACAAGCAGGACGGTGGCTTTCACCCCTTTCCACAAACTTTCTGCTGAATTGCTCCTTTTGATTTCGTCTTTAAGCTTGTCAACCTTCCATTTTTCTTTCCAGAGTTTTCGCAGTCAAAGCTGTGTTTGCATACTTACCGTTACGGATCGTGTATGCCTGTGGCAATGAAGAATGCAGCTAGCATGTACCATTTCTAGTGTGTTTGAGCATGTTTGATAGTGTCAGATATCAATTTTAAGTCGAAAACATGTGACCATTTTTGCGGGGGGAAAAGACACACCAAAAAAATGAAAAGACACAATTTAAATTTGAAATTGAGCTTGAAATTCTATATGTTTATAGAACACCATCTCCTTAACATAGTGTATAAATGTAAGGGCAAACAAACTACTCCATTGAGAAATTTAAGCTCAAAATTTAAATTTTGAGTACAATTTTGTAAGGACCTCCAATTTTTTAAATATATACTGGGAAAACATTTCTAATTTTCAACTATGTACAAATTTGAAAAAAATCCGATAAAAATATAAAAATCTTTGAGCACTAGGAGCAACTACAGCCGGGCGCCTCAAAACCGCCTCATACGCCCGGGCGGGCCACCTGGTCACTGCCCGGTCGCAAAATTTCGTCTCAGACGGGGGCCTCAAACGTCTGGGCTCACCGGCACCCCTCATACCTGCTGGATTCATTTGCTATTTCCTCTCTTCTTCCTCTTTCGCGTCGTCCGTCTCGCAGCTCCGCCGCTGCGCGCACTCCGCAGTCGTTCGTAGCCTCTGCACCGCCAGCTCCGGCAGAGCAATCCTCTCTCCCGTCCTCGGCGCAGGGGACGTCGTCGCCGGCCCGGACGCCACCGCGGTATGTCTGGCAACTCTCTGACTCCGCCTTGCACTTGATGTGTTCGATACATTGTCTAACCGGATTTTTTTTCAGATTTTATTAGGGAAAATGATGGATTCCGATGCTTCGTCAGACGAGGAGTATGGACCGACGAAGCTTGATCAAATGATTGAAGATGAGTTCTTTGATTCCTAGGTTCGGATGAAGAAGTGGACATGGGCATGCTCATGAGCATGCAAGAGGAAATGGACTGGCATGTGAAACATATTCTCAACTTCAAGGGCGTAATTAAATGGAGAAGAGTGATCAACCTGGATAGGGTGTGCAGTGCAAAGCTACTGCACAAGGACTACTTTACCCCCGAGCCTATTTTCCCGGATGATCCATATTTTCGTCGCCGTTTTCGCATGCGGACACCATTGTTTTTGCGCATTGTGAAGGAAGTGGGGGCACACGACAACTACTTCAAGTGCACAAGGGATTGTTGCGGACAACTCTCTTTCACTGTCAAGCAGAAGTGCACGGCTGCTCTGAGGATGCTTGCACTTGGTACCGTAGTAGATGTCGTTGGTGAGATGGTTAGGATGGGGGAGAGCATATGCCTGAAGATTACTATTAAGTTTGCCCGTGCCGGGGTAGAGGTGTTTGGACCTGAGTATCTCAGAGAACCAAATGTTCGGGACATGGAGAAGTTGTTGGCTATTGAAGAGGCAAGGGAGTTTTCAGGAATACTCGAATCAATTGATTGCATGCATTGGCAATGGAATAACTGCCTTAAAGGTTTTGTGGGGATTGTATCAAGGTCACACCAAATAGGCCACCATCATACTAGAAGAAGTGACATCACATGATTTATGGATTTGGCATGCTTTCTTTAGAATGGCGGGTTCTCACAACGACATCAACATGCTACAATGATCTTCGATGTTCAGGAGACTTTGCAATGGGGAATCACCGCCGCGCAACTACACCATCAACGACCGAGAGTACAACATGTGATACTATCTTGCCGATGGTATCTATCCTTAGTGGTCGGTGTTTGTGAAGACCATATCCGAATCCATGGAAATAAAAAGAGCCACTTTGCAATAATGCATGAAGCGGCTAGGAAGGATGTGGAGCGGGCATTTGGTGTGCTTCAAGCTCGTTAAGGAATTGTGTGTAGCGCTGCAATGATGTGGGAATCGGAAACTTTGTGGCAGCTGATGACATATTGTGTTATTTAGCACAATATAATTGTCTAGGGTACAACCGCAGGCTGACTGGTACAACCGGAACAATCAATTGGTTATTGCCTATGTATTACCCCATTTCCGAGGGACATGGCCCCTCGAGCAGTGGTTGAGCCGGTGATGAGTGTTATTTATAAGCTCATCACATCATTGTTTAAACTGGATTATCTTAGAAAAATTGAGAAAAACATCTTGATATTGCCACTAATGACTAATAAATGCGAGAGATCGCGAAATCCTCTCTTTATTTTGTTTTCACAAGAAAATAGGTCATATATGAAGAAAATCAAACAATTAGAAGGAAATATGCAAAATGGAGAAAGAAGAAAATAAACTGGTGTTGCAACACTGGATACAGAGCCAACGACGACGTCTCTTTCTCGTTCTTTGACCCTACATGTACCCAGGATCATAGAGTTCGATCAAAGAGGAGTTAGGAGCAGGGAGGACGCGGAACGCTATTCTGAACAACAATACGGTAGCAGAAGGCCAATCCCTGGGATACATGAGGTGTAGTCATTAAACATCCAATGTTTTGTTTCGGATTTATTTTTAATAATTGAGATAACCCCGCGCGATGGTAAGGGTCTGTGATTTCACAACTAACTCTTGACACACACACACACGCGCGCACGCGCACACGCACACGCGCGCGCGCGCACATACGCACACGCGCGCGCGCGCACACACACACACACACACAAACACACACTCGTTCTTCTCGCTGCAGGCACATCTTAACGAGTGTCTTCCGTAGCACAAATTAAGATCTTGATGATTGATACGTCTCCAACGTATCTATAATTTTTGATTGTTCCATGCTATTATATTATTTGTTTTGGATGTTTTATATGCATTATTATGCTAATTTATATTATTTTTGGGACTAACCTATTAACCTAGAGCCCAGTGCCAGTTTCTATTTTTTCCTTTATTTGAGTTTCGCACAAAATGAATATCAAACGGAGTACAAACGAAATGAAACTTTACGATGATTTTTCTTGGACCACAAGACACCCCGGAGACTTGAGAACCAAGTCAGAAGAGCCATGAGGCGGCCACAAGGGGGGAGGGCGCGCCCAGGGGGTAGGGCGCCCCCACCCTTGTGGGCCCCTCGTGACTCCACTGACCTATTTCTTCCGCCTATATATTCACATATACTCCAGAAACCCTAGAGGAGGCATCAAAACCAATTTTCCACCGCCGTAACTTTCTGTATCCGCGAGATCCCATTTGGAGGCCTTTTCGGTACTCTGTCGGAGGGGGATTCGACCACGGAGGGCATCTACATCAACCCTATTGCCCTTCCGATGAAGCGTGAGTAGTTTACCAAAGACCCACGGGTCCATAGCTAGTATCTAGATGACTTATTCTCTCTCTTTGATTCTCAATACCATGTTCTCCTCGATGTTCTTGGAGATCTATCCGATGTAATCTACTTTTGCGGTGTGTTTCCCAAGATCCGATGAATTGTAGATTTATGATCAGCTTATCTATGAATATTATTTGAATCTTCTCTGAATTCTTATATGCATGATTTGATATCTTAGTAATTCTCTATGAACTATCGGTTTGGTTTGGCCAACTAGATTGGTTTTTCTTGCAATGGGAGAAGTGCTTTGCTTTGGGTTCAATCTTACGGTGATCTCACCCAGTGATAGAAGGGGACGAAACACATATTGTATTGTTGCCATCGAGGATAACAAGATGGGCTTTTCATCATATTGCTTGAGTTAATTCTGCTACATCATGTCATCTTACTTAATGCGTTACTCTGTTCTTCATGAACTTAATACTCTAGATGCAGACAGGAGTCGGTCGATGTGTGGAGTAATAGTAGTAGATGCAAGCAGGAGTCGGTCTACTTGACACGGACGTGATGCCTATATTCATGGTCATTGCCTTAGATATCATCATAATTATGCGCTCTTCTATCAATTGCCTGACAGTAATTTATTCACCCACCGTAGTGTTTTCTATCTTGAGAGAAGACTCTAGTGAAACCTATGGCCCCCGGGTCTATTTTCCATCATATAAGTTTCCGATCTACAATATTAGTTTCCTATTTACTATTTTTACAATCTTTTATTTTCCAATCTATAAACCAAAAATATTTACTTTACCGTTTATTTATCTCTATCAGATCTCACTTTTGCAAGTAACCGTGAAGGGATTGACAACCCCTTTATCACGTCGGATGCAAGTTGTTGATTGTTTGTGCAGGTATTTGGCGACTTGCGTGTTGTCTCCTACTGGATTGATACCTTGGTTCTCAAACAGAGGGAAATACTTACTCTAGTTTGCTGCATCATCCTTTTCTCTTCAAGGGAAAAATCAACGCAAGCTCAAGAGGTAGCAGGAAGAATTTCTGGCGCCGTTGCCGAGGGAGATCTACGCCAAGTCAAGATTCAAGATTTGTTTTCTGTCAACTCACCAATCTCTGGTGCCGTTGAGATCTGTGTCAAATCAAGACATACCAAGTACCCTTCATACAACTCTCATCTCTTGCATTTACATTATTTGCCATTCGCCTCTCGTTTTCCTCTCACCCACTTCTAAAATGATTTTCGAAAAGATTTGCCTCTTCTTCGCCCTTTTTCCGTTCGTCTTCCTCGCTTGCTTTTTGTGCGCTTCTGTGTTGGGTTGCTTGCCTTATCGCTATGGCTCAACCAAAAAACTCCGATCCTCACCGTAGGAGGCCGGAAGAAATTGAAAATAATGTTAGGTGCTTCACGTCTTTGCAATTTGAGCAAAATAATTTATTTAGAAACAAGCTCGAGGAGCAGAAAAGTTTCATGGAATATATTAATGAAGAGCTCGATGATATGTCTAAGGAATTTTATGGTCTGAAATCTCCACTTACTCATCTTGAAAATTTAGTTGGCCAAATCTCTGATAAGCAAGCCACCTTAGTAAATAAGATGACCGCTAAACCAGAATCTGAAAATAATGATGAAGATCTTAAAGTGATTGATGTGACTCCTATTGAATCTTTATTTTCCAATATAAATCTTGATAAAGATGGGACCATAGATGAGTCAACTTTAGTTAAAAGGCGTCCAAATGATTCGGAGTTTTTAGATCTCGATGCAAAAATTGATTAAAGTGGGATTGGAGAGGTCAAAACTTTAAGTAGTAATGAACCCACTATTTCAGATTTCAAGGAATTTAATTATGCTAATTGTTCTTTAATAGATTGTATTTCCTTGTTGCAATCCATGTTGAATTCTCCTCATGCTTATATTCAAAATAAAGCTTTTACTAAACATATCGTTGATGCTATGATGCAATATTTTGAAGAAAAACTTGAATTGGAAGTTTCTATTCCTAGAAAACTTTATGATGAGTGAGAACATACTATTAAGATCAAGATTAAAGATTATGAGTGCCATGCTTTGTGTGATTTGGGTGCTAGCGTTTCTACGGTTCCAAAAACTTTATGTGATGTGTTAGGTTGCCGTGAATTTGATGATTGTTCTCTAAATTTGGATCTTGCGGATTGCACTATTAAGAAATCTATGGGAAGGATTAATGATGTTCTTATTGTTGCAAATAGGAATTATGTACCCATATATTTCATTGTTCTTGATATAGATAGCAATCCTACATGTCCTGTTATTCTTGGTAGACCTTTCCTTAGAACGATTGGTGCAATTATTGATATGAAAGAAGGAAACATTAGATTTCAATTTCCATTATGGAAGGGCATGGAACACTTTCCAAGAAATAAAATAAAATTGCCTTATGAATCTATTATGAGAGCTACTTATGGATTGCATACCAAAGATGACAATACCTAGATCTATTCGTGTTTTATGCCTAGCTAAGGGCATAAACAATAGCGCTTATTGGGAGGCAACCCAATTTTCTTTTTTCTTTTTTCTTTTTGGTTCTATTTTTCAATTTTCACACATTATTACTTTTGTAGTAATTGTGTTTTGGTCTTTTAGTTAGTGTTTGAGCCAAGTAAGACCTTTGGGATGGCTTACGGTGATCGTTGATTTGATTTTGCTGGAAAAAACAAATTGCACCCAGTGCAGAAAATTCAATAGTTCGATGGAACGTGGAAACCTTCTGAAATTTTTACAAAAAATTGATATACAAATTCCCAACTTCGTCCTATTTTTTCAGAATTTTTAGAGTTACAGAAGTATGCGAAGTTTTCAGATTGCTACAGACTGTTCTGTTTTTGACAGATTCTAGTTTCTATGTGTTGTTTGCTTATTTTGATGAATCTATGGCTAGTATCGGGGGCTATGAACCATGGAAAAGATGGAATACGGTAGATATTACACCAATATAAAATAATAATAAGATCACAATAGTACTTTGAGTGGTTATTTGCTTTGTTTTACTAACGAAGCTCACGAGTTTTCTGTGGAGTTTTGTGTTGTGAAGTTTTCAAGTTTGGGTAAGGATTTGATGGACTATGGAATAAAGAGTGGCAAGAGCCTAAGCTTGGGGATGCCCCGGAAAGGCATCCCCTCTTTCGTCTTCATCTATCGGTAACTTTACTTGAGGCTATATTTTTATTCACTACATGACATGTGTTTTGCTTGGAGCGTCTTGTATGATACGAGTCTTTTCTTTTTAGTTTTCCACAATCATCCTTGTTGTACACACCTTTTGAGAGGGACACGCTTGAAACCTGATTTATTATAATACTCTATGTGCCTCACTTATATCTTTTGAGCTAGGCAATTTTGCTCTAGTGCTTCACTTATATCTTTTTAGAGCACGGCGGTGGTTTTATTTTATAGAAATTGTTAAACTCTCTTGCTTCAGTTATATTATTTTGAGAGTCTTTAAAATAGCATGGTAATTTGCTTGGGTTATGAATTTAGTCCTAATATGATAGGCATCCAAAGGAGATATAATAAAAACATTCATATAAAGAGCATTGAATACTATGAAAAGTTTGATTCCTTATGATTGTTTTGAGATGTTGAGATTGTAATATTAGAGTCATGCTAGTGGTAGTTTGTGAGGTTAAAGAAATAACTGTGTTAAGGTTTGCGATTCCCGTAGCATGCACGTATGGTCTCCTAACTATGTAACCAAATTGGCGCGCATTGTATCTTGACTGTTTATCTTCGCGTGAAGGTCGGGGTGCACGATAGTTAACTCCTACCAACCTCCCCCCTAGAAGCATGCGTCGTAGTATTTTGCTTCGAGGGCTAAGTAGATTTTTCGCAATAAGTATGTGAGTTCTTTATGACTAATGTTGAGTCCATGGATTATACGCGCTCTCACCGTTCCACCTTGCTAGCCACTCTAGTACCGCGCAACTCTCGCCGGTGCATCAATCCACCTTACACCCTTCCTCAAAGAAGCCACCATACCTACCTATTATGGCATTTCCATAGCCATTCCGAGAAATATTGCCATGTAACTCCACCGTTCCGTTTGCTATGGCACACATCATCATTGTCATATTGCTTTGCATGAGCATGTAGTTGACATAGTATTTGTGGCAAAGCCACCGTTCATATTTTCATACATGTCACTCTAAATCATTGCACATCCCGATACACCGCTCGAGGCATTCATATAGAGTCATACTTTGTTCTAGTATCGAGTTGTAATATCGAGTTGTAAGTAAATAAAAGTGTGATGATCATCATTATTAGACCATTGTCCCATGTGAGATTATAAATAAAAGAGGACAAAGAAGCCCAAATAAATAAAAAGAGGCCAAAGAAGCCCACAAAAAAAGAGGCCAAAGTGTCTAAAAATGAGAGAGAAAGAGAGAAGCGACAATGTTACTACTTTTTCCACACTTGTGCTTCAGAATAGTGCCATGATCCTCATTATAGAGAGTCTCCTATGTTGTCACTTTCATATACTAGTGATAATTCTTTTCATTATAGAACTTGGCTTGTATATTCCAATGATGGCCTTCCTCAAATGCCCTAGGTCTTCATGAGGAAGCAAGTTGATGCACACCCCACTAGTTTTCTTTTGAGGTTTCATACACTTATAGCTCTAGTGCATTCGTTACATGGCAATCCCTACTTACTCACATTGATATCGATTGAAGGACATCTCCATAGTCCATTAATTTTCCTAGTTGATGTGAGACTTTCTCCCTCCTTTTGCCTATCACCACCTTGTATTCCACCCATAGTGCTATGTCCATGGCTCACGCTCATATATTGCGTGAAGAGTTGAAAAGGCTTGAAAAAGTAGAGTATGAAAGCAATTGCTTGGCTAACATCGGGATGGGCATGAGGGGTATCTTGTGTTAAGAATAGGGAGCATAAAAGACTATATGATTTTGAAGAGATAACTTTCTTTAGCCATGTTATTTTTGAAGCTTCATAGATTGCTTTTGGTATGCTTGAAGTATTACTGTTTTGATATTGATAAAGTTTTATTTTAAGTCTTATGGATCTAAACATACATGCCACAATAAAGAAGAATTACATTGATAAATATGATAGGTAGCATTCCACATCAAAAATTATGTTTTTATCATTTACCTACTCTAGGATGAGCAGGAATTAAGCTTTGGGAAAAGCTTGATATGTCTCCAACATATCTATAATTTTTTATTGTTCCATGCTATTATATTATCTGTTTTGGATGTTTTATATGCATTATTATGCTATTTTATATTATTTTTGGGACCAAACTATTAACCTAGAGCCCAGTGACAGTTTCTGTTTTTTCCTTGTTTTTGAGTTTCGCAGAAATGGAATATCAAACGGAGTCCAAACGGAACGAAACTTTAGGATGATTTTTCTTGGACCAGAAGACACCCTAGAGGCTTCAGAACTAAGTCAGAAGAGCCGCGAGGCTACCACAAGGGGCGAGGGCGCGCCCCCACCCTTGTGGTACCATCGTGAATCCACCAACCTATTTCTTTCGCCTATATATTCACATATACTTTAGAAACCCTAGAGCAGGCATTGAAACCACTTTTCCACCGCCGTAAATTTCTGTATCCACAAGATCCCATCTGGAGGCCTTTTCCGGTACTTTGCCGGAGGGGGATTCGACCACGGAGGGCATCTACATCAACCCTATTACCCTTCCAATGAAGCGTGAGTAGTTTACCACAGACCTACGGGTCCATAGCTAGTAGGTAGATGGCTTCTTCTCTCTCTTTGATTCTCAATGCCATGTTCTCCTTGATGTTCTTGGATATTTATCCGATGTAATCTTCTTTTGCGTTGTGTTTGCCAAGATCCGATGAATTTTGGATTTATGGTCAGCTTATCTATGAATATTATTTGAATCTTCTCTGAATTCTTATATGCATGATTTGATATCTTAGTAATTCTCTTTGAACTATCGGTTTGGTTTGGCCAACTAGATTGGTTTTTCTTGCAATGGGAGAAGTGCTTTGCTTTGGGTTCAATCTTGCGGTGATCTCACCCAATGACATATGGGGACATGACACGTATTGTATTGTTGCCATCAAGGATAACAAGATGGGGTTTTCATCATATTGCATGAGTTAATTCCGCTACATCATGTCATCTTACTTAATGCGTTACTCTGTTCTTCATGAACTTAATACTCTAGATGCAGGCAGGAGTCGGTCGATGTGTAGAGTAATAGTAGTAGATACAGGTAGGAGTCCGTCTACTTGACACGGACGTGATGCCTATATTCATGATCATTGCCTTAAATATCATCATAATTATGCGCTCTTCTATCAATTGCTTGGCAGTAATTTGTTCACCCACCGTAGTGGTTTCTATCTTGAGAGAAGCCTCTAGTGAAACCTATGGCCCTCGGGTCTATTTTCCATCATATAAGTTTCCGATCTACAATATTAGTTTCCTATTTACTATTTTTGCAAGCTTTTACTTTCCAATCTATAAACCAAAAATATTTACTTTACCGTTTATTTATCTCTATCAGATCTCACTTTTGCAAGTAACCGTAAAGGGACTGACAACCCCTTTATCGCGTTGGGTGCAAGTTGTTGATTGTTTGTGCAGGTATTTGGCGACTTGTGCGTTGTCTCCTGCTGGATTGATACCTTGATTCTCAAACTGAGTGAAATACTTACTCTACTTTGCTGCATCACCCTTTCCTCTTCTAGGGAAAAACCAACGCAAGCTCAAGAGGTAGCAATGATCCCGGTCACAAATATATGGTTGTAGTAAACAAGTCCGCATACATATGCATGTTTTAATTATAAGTGCTTACATCCTAAGGTTGTTAGGGTTCGGTTATAAAAACTAAAATTTAATTCTCTCACAAAGACTTGGTACAACCACTGTTGTAGTAGCCATCCTCTTGTGGGTTCGATAATCTTAGGGTCGCTTCTTTGGAAAATGACAGGAATACCTTCGTTATCAATCGGATCTCTGAAAGGGCATCAGCCGGTAGATGGAGCGGTAGTGCTTCTTCAAAGTGAGAGCGGTACTAGCGCCCATGTAGGCGGTACAACCGCCTCAGGTAACCACCAGCGGTCTTGCTCCACAAGGGAGTGGTACAACCGCTGGGTCAAGTGGTACAACCGGGTGCCAATTTCTAGCACTAGGTAGAATTGGTTTCTCTCCTCGAAAACATATAGGGAGGTTATGTGGGTGCAATATAAATTTTATGTATGTGATTTCATTTCACCCGTACCTTTCCACACGGACTCCACTTAATAGTACAAATTTCCTATGACAATAAATGCGTCAAAAATGTCATCTTTGTTTTTTCTTCTAGAGGGGTACCTAACCGTCATGTGCCATTTAGATATGCGTGCGTAGTTCAAGCACACGGTTAGACCGTAACTTATGTTGTCATCAACACCAAAACACTTAGGAAGGGAAATGCCCTTTCACTCGTCTCTGGTGTATCCGGTTATTCCTAAGCACTCCCTTTACTTGTGGTTTTTGATCACTTGGCCTTGGAAGCATCATATTTATCTCATCGTAGCAATTGATTAGTAAGGATGGCAATTTTATCCATGGACATGGATATCCATGGATATCCAACCCCAGTGGATAGGGTTTGGATATGCTTTTGCGCCCATGGGCAGCGCCCAAACCCAACCCGATTACTCGTGGATAGGGCATGGATATAATCTTGTCCCCGTGGGTATATCCAAACCCGACCTGATAGTATGACTTAATGGCAAAAATCTACTATCCCTACCCCGCAGTCACATGTCCCACTGCAATTTTACACTTTGTTATCCAAAACATGCAAAAGAAATTACACAATCCTCGTCATAACTTTTATTAGTTGACATTCAATCCCCACTGTAACATACCCCAATGCCCTTCCCTTATTTTTATCTCCTTGTTAAATGACTCGTCATTCTCATTTGTTAGAAAAATACTAAATGATCTTATGTTGTTAGTGGACGTTGATTTACCATAAGTGAAGCCTAGCCTGCCATGAAGTGAAGAATGGAAAATCTTATGTTAACATTGTGTTATGTCTTATTTATATGTCTAGATAGGACCCAATGGATATCCAGTGGGTATGGATATCCATCGGGTTTGGACATGGACATAATTTCTCACCCATGGATTTTTTCATGGGCGGGCAAAGACTGTCTTCATGGATATGGATATGGATTTGATATTGTTCAACCCGATCCAAACCCGACCAGTTGCCATCCTTATTGATTAGGCACACCTTTATATTTCTCATAGCGTAAACTTGCTAATAACTAAGGTAAAATTTGTAGTTGTTGCTATTTACCCACATTTAGGTGCATCTCAATCCTTTCGCAAGTGCATTGAGGACTGGAGTTGTGTAACTTCATTTATGCTCGACAACAATTACACATATGTTGTTTTGGATTCAAGATCCCGGAAATTATAAAGTAATTCTTACAACTAAGAATTACAACAAAAATATTTTGGAGCCTCTTCTTCATATCTTTAATCCTTGGAAAGAAATAATACTTGAAATACTTTAGTAAAAAGACCATTTGGACCGTAGTAGCGATATTGCCACTCTTTCATATGCATGAACTTGATTACTAATCAAAAACATATTCAAAAGCCCCTTAACCCGTTCATCTAAAAAGATGGGAGGTGTTGAGCGATTATTTGATATTGTTAAACTTTGAGAGGGCATTAAAGCCCAAGCCTCGTCCAACCCAAAAATACAAAAGGTAGTATTCCCCTATTTTAATATATATTATTTATATATTTATTTTTAGGAATTTTGGACTTTCAGACTAGGTCTTTAAATTCAAAAGTCGAGTTTGAGTTCGACCACTCTTTGCATGCATGACCATGTGAGTATAACTGATGTCTGGTCCTAAATAAATAGCCCATATCTTAGAGCATCTCCAACCGCGCCCCCAACAGGCCCCCCAAGGCGACTTTTTCCGTGCCGGCACCGAAAAAAATACCAGTCGCGCCCCAAGGCGCCGAAATCCGCTGGCTCGGACCATTTTTGGGCCCATCGATTCTAGGCTGAACCTAGCGCACTGGGGCGCTCGGGGGCTCCGGCGTCAGGGGAAAACACGCCTGGCACAACTGTCGGGCGAAAAATAAAGGCAATCGACCAGATTCCTGTTGGGGATCGTTGCAGAAATTCAAAAAAATTATACGCATCACCAAGATCAATCTATGGAGTGATTAGCAACGAGAGGGGAGTGCATCTTCATACCTTTAAAGATCGCGATGCGGAAGCATTGCAAAAGAACGCGGTTGGTGGAGTCATACACGAAGCGATTCAGATCGCGGCCGAATCCGATCTAAGCACCGAACAACGGTGCCTCCGCGTTCAACACACGTGCAGCCCGGTGACGTCTCCCGCGCCTTGATCCAGCAAGGAGAGAGGGAGAGGTTGGGGAAGACTCCGTCCGGCAGCAGCACGATGGCGTGGTGGTGGTGGAGGAGCGTGGTACTCCAGCAGGGCTTCGCCAAGCACTACGAGAGACGAGGAGGGGGAGCGGTAGGGCTGCGCCGAGAGAGAGATGAACTCATGTGTGCGGCAGCCCCAAAAACCCCACTATATATAGGGGAAGGGGAGGGGGTGCGCCCCATCTAGGGTTTCCCCCTAGGGGGTGCGGCCAACCCTAGATGGGTTTGGGGGGAGGGGCAGAGGGGGAGAGAGGCGGGGCGCGCCCTAGGTGGGCCTTAGGCCCATCTGCGCCTAGGGTTTCCCCCCTCTTCTTTTGCTTGCGCCTTGGGCCCTTGTGGGAGGTGTACCAGCCCACCCAGGGTCTGGTCCCTTCCCACTCTTGGCCCGCACAAGCCTCCGGGGCTGGTGGGCCCTTCCGGTGGACCCCCGAAACCCTTCCGGTGGTCCCGGTACATTACCGGTGATGCCCGAAACACTTCCGGTGGCCAAATCCTCACTACATATATATAATTCTTTACCTCCGGACCATTCCGGAACTCCTCGTGACGTCCGAGATCTCATCCGGGACTCCGAACAACATTCGGTAACCACGTACATATATTCCCTATTACCCTAGCGTCATCGAACCTTAAGTGTGTAGACACTACGGGTTCGGGAACCATGAAGACATGACCGAGACATCTCTCTGGCCAATAACCAATAGCGGGATCTGGATACCTATGTTGGCTCCCACATGTTCCACGATGATCTTATCGGATGAACCACGATGTCAAGGATTCAATCAATCCCGTATACAACTCCCTTTGTCTATCGGTATAGTACTTGCTCGAGATTCGATCGTCGGTATCCCGATACCTTGTTCAATCTCGTTACCGGCAAGTCTCTTTACTCGTTCCGTAATACATCATCCCGTTACCAACTCCTTAGTCACATTGAGCTCATTACGATGATGTATTATCGAGTGGGCCTAGAGATACCTCTCCATCATACGGAGTGACAAATCCGAGTCTCGATTCATGCCAACCCAACAGATACTTTTGGGGATACCCGTAGTACACCTTTATAGCCACCTAGTTACGTTGTGACGTTTGGCACACCCAAAGCACTCCTACGGTATCTGGGAGTCGCACAATCTCATGGTCTAAGGAAAAGATACTTGACATTGGAAAAGCTTTAGCAGACGAACTACACGATATTGTGCTATACTTAGGATTAGGTCTTGTCCATCACATCATTCTCCTAATGATGTGATCCCATTATAAATGACATCCAATGTCCATGGTCAGGAAACCGTAACCATCTATTGATCAACGAGCTAGTCAACTAGAAGCTCACTAGGGACATGTTGTGGTCTATGTATTCACACATGTATTACGATTTTCGGATAATACAATTATAGCATGAACAATAGACAATTATCATGAATAAGGAAATATAATAATAACCATTATTATTGCCTCTTGGGTATATTTCCAACAGTCTCCCACTTGCACTAGAGTCAATAATCTAGTTACATTGTGATGAATCGAACACCCATAGAGTTCTGGTGTTGATCTTGTTTTGCTCATGGAAGAGGTTTAGTCAACGGATCTGCGACATTCAGATCCGTATGCACTTTAAAAATATCTATGTCTCCATCTAGAATATAACCACGAATGGAGTTGAAACGGCGCTTGATGTGCTTGGTCTTCTTGTGAAACCTGGGCTCCTTGGCAATGGCAATAGCTCCAGTGTTGTCATAGAAGAGTGTCATCGGCCCCGACGCGCTTGGAATAACTCCTAGGTCGGTGATGAACTCCTTCATCCAGACTCCTTCCTGCGCTGCTTCGGAAGCAGCTATGTACTCCGCTGCACATGTAGATGCCGCCACGACTCTTTGCTTGCAACTGCACCAGCTGACTGCCCCACCATTCAAAATATACACGTATCCGGTTTGTGACTTGGAGTCATCCGGATATGTGTCGAAGCTAGCATAGACGGAACCCTTTACGACGAGTTCTTCGTCACCTCCATAAATGAGAAACATATCCTTAGTCCTTTCAGGTACTTCATGATGTTCTTGACCGCTGTCCAGTGTTCCATTCCGGGATCACTTTGGTACCTCCCCGCTAAACTTATGGCAAGGTTCACATCAGGTCTGGTACACAACATGGCATACATAATAGAACCTATGGCCGAGGCATAGGCGATGACACTCATCTTTTCTCTATCTTCTGCCGAGGTCGGGCATCGAGTCATGCTCAATCTTACACCTTGCAATACAGGCATGAACCCTTTCTTGGACTAATCCATATTGAACTTCTTCAATATCTTGTCAAGGTATGTGCTTTGTGAAAGACCAATGAGGCGTCTCGATCTATCTTTATAGATTTTTATGCCTAATATGTAAGCAGCTTCTCCAAGGTCCTTCATTGAAAAAAACTTATTCAAGTAGGCCTTTATGATTTCTGATACGTCTCCAACGTATCTATAATATTTTATTGTTCCTTGCTATTATATATTATGTTTTGGATGTTTAATGGGCTTTATTATACACTTTTATATTATTTTTGGGACTAACCTATTAACCTAAAGGCCCAGTGCAGATTCCTGTTTTTGCCTATTTCAGGGTTTCGCAAAAAAGGAATATCAAACGGAGTCCAAACGGAATGAAACCTTCGCGAGAGTTATTTTTGGAACGATATCAACATAGAAGACTTGGAGTACACGCGAGGGAACGAAGGAGGAGGCCACGAGGGTCCAGGGTGCGCCCCTCCTACAGGGCACTCCCCCCACCCTCGTGGGCCCCCTCTGGCTCCCCCGATGCCCTCCTTCCTCCTATATATACCCATGTACCCTGAAAACATCGAGAAAACAGAGAAAACCCTAATTCCACCGCCGCAACCTTCTGTTCCCGTGAGATCCCATCTTGGGGCCTGTTCCGGAGCTCCGCCAGAGGGGGGATCTTCCACGGAGTGCTTCTACATCAACACCATTGCCTCACCATGAGTTGTGAGTAGTTTACCACAGACCTTCGGGTCCATAGTTAGTAACTAGATGGCTTCTTCTCTCTTTTTGGATCTCAGTACCAAGTTCTCATCGGTCTTCGAGGAGATCTATTCGATGTAATCTCTTTTTGCTGTGTGTTTATCGAGATCCGATGAATTGTGGGTTTATGATCAAGATTATCTATGAGAAATATTTGGATCTTTTCTGAATTCTTTTATGTATGATTATAATATCCTTGCAAGTCTCTTCGAATTATTGGTTTGATTTGGCCTACTAGATCTATAGTTCTTGCAATGGGAGAAGTGCTTGGCTTTGGGTTCAATCTTGCGTTGTCCTTTCCTAGTGACAGCAGGGGCAACAAGGCACGTATTGTATTGTTGCCATCGAGGATAAAAAGATGGGGTTTATATCATATTGCTTGAGTTTATCCCTCTACATCATGTCATCTTGCTTAAAGCATTACTCTGTTCTTATGAACTTAATACTCTAGATGCATGCTGGATAGCGGTCATTGTTTGGAGTAATAGTAGTAGATGCAGAATCGTTTTGGTCTACTTGTCACGGACGTGATGTCTATATATAATGATCATGCCTAGATATTCTCATAACTATGTACTTTTCTATCAATTTCTCGACAGTAATTTGTTCACCCACCATAGAATTCTGCTATCATGAGAGAATCCACTAGTGAAACTTATGGCCCCCGGGTCTATTCTCAACATATTTTGGACTTTCAGACTGGGTCTTTAAATTCAAAAGTCGAGTTTGAGTTCGGCCACTCTTTGCATGCATGACCATGTGAGTATAACTGATGTCTGGTCCTAAATAAATAGCCCATATCTTAGAGCATATCCAACCGAGCCCCCAACAGGCCCCCCAAGGCGACTTTTTCCGTGCCGGCACCGAAAAAATACCAGTCACGCCCCAAGGCGCAGAAATCCGCTGGCTCGGACCATTTTTGGGCCCATCGATTCCAGGCTGAACCTAGCGCACTGGGGCGCTCGGGGGCTCCGGCGTCAGGGGAAAACACGCCTGGCACAACTGTCGGGCGAAAAATAAAGGCAATCGACCAGATTCCTGTTGGGGATCGTTGCAGAAATTCAAAAAAATTATACGCATCACCAAGATCAATCTATGGAGTGACTAGCAACGAGAGGGGAGTGCATCTTCATACCTTTAAAGATCGTGATGCGGAAGCATTGCAAAAGAACGCGGTTGGTGGAGTCATACACGAAGCGATTCAGATCGCGGCCGAATCCGATCTAAGCACCGAACAACGGTGCCTCCGCGTTCAACACACGTGCAACCCGATGACGTCTCCCGCGCCTTGATCCTGCAAGGAGAGAGGGAGAGGTTGGGGAAGACTCCGTCC
This sequence comes from Secale cereale, assembly GCA_902687465.1. NCBI lineage: Eukaryota > Viridiplantae > Streptophyta > Magnoliopsida > Poales > Poaceae > Secale > Secale cereale. The sequence goes on along the minus strand of LR738713.1, from coordinate 724,006,339 downwards.
GGCAGCAGCACGATGGCTTGGTGGTGGTGGAGGAGCGTGGTACTCCAGCAGGGCTTCGCCAAGCACTACGAGAGACGAGGAGGGGGAGCGGTAGGGCTGCGCCGAGAGAGAGATGAACTCATGTGTGCGGCAGCCCCAAAAACCCCACTATATATAGGGGAAGGGGAGGGGGTGCGCCCCATCTAGGGCTTCCCCCTAGGGGGTGCGGCCAACCCTAGATGGGTTTGGGGGGAAGGGCAGAGGGGGAGAGAGGCGGGGCGCGCCCTAGGTGGGCCTTAGGCCCATCTGCGCCTAGGGTTTCCCCCCTCTTCTTTTGCTTGCGCCTTGGGCCCTTGTGGGAGGTGTACCAGCCCACCCAGGGTCTGGTCCCTTCCCACTCTTGGCCCGCACAATCCTCCGGGGCTGGTGGGCCCTTCCGGTGGACCCCCGAAACCCTTCCGGTGGTCCCGGTACATTACCGGTGATGCCCGGAACACTTCCGGTGGCCAAATCCTCACTACATATATATAATTCTTTACCTCCGGACCATTCCAGAACTCCTCGTGACGTCCGAGATCTCATCCGGGACTCCGAACAACATTCGGTAACCACATACATATATTCCCTATTACCCTAGCGTCATCGAACCTTAAGTGTGTAGACACTACGGGTTCGGGAACCATGAAGACATGACCGAGACATCTCTCCGGCCAATAACCAATAGCGGGATCTGGATACCTATGTTGGCTCCCACATGTTCCACGATGATCTTATCGGATGAACCACGATGTCAAGGATTCAATCAATCCCGTATACAACTCCCTTTGTCTATCGGTATAGTACTTGCTCGAGATTCGATCGTCGGTATCCCGATACCTTGTTCAATCTCGTTACCGGCAAGTCTCTTTACTCGTTCCGTAATACATCATCCCGTGACCAACTCCTTAGTCACATTGAGCTCATTACGATGATGTCTTATCGAGTGGGCCTAGAGATACCTCTCCATCATACGGAGTGACAAATCCGAGTCTCGATTCATGCCAACCCAACAGATACTTTTGGGGATACCCGTAGTACACCTTTATAGCCACCTAGTTACGTTGTGACGTTTGGCACACCCAAAGCACTCCTACGGTATCTGGGAGTCGCACAATCTCATGGTCTAAGGAAAAGATAATTGACATTGGAAAAGCTTTAGCAGACGAACTACACGATATTGTGCTATGCTTAGGATTAGGTCTTGTCCATCACATCATTCTCCTAATGATGTGATCCCATTATAAATGACATCCAATGTCCATGGTCAGGAAACCGTAACCATCTATTGATCAACGAGCTAGTCAACTAGAGGCTCACTAGGGACATGTTGTGGTCTATGTATTCACACATGTATTACGATTTTCGGATAATACAATTATAGCATGAACAATAGACAATTATCATGAATAAGGAAATATAATAATAACCATTATTATTGCCTCTTGGGTATATTTCCAACAGTCTCCCACTTGCACTAGAGTCAATAATCTAGTTACATTGTGATGAATCGAACACCCATAGAGTTCTGGTGTTGATCTTGTTTTGCTCATGGAAGAGGTTTAGTCAATGGATCTGCGACATTCAGATCCGTATGCACTTTAAAAATATCTATGTCTCCATCTAGAATATAACCACGAATGGAGTTGAAACGGCGCTTGATGTGCTTGGTCTTCTTGTGAAACCTGGGCTCCTTGGCAATGGCAATAGCTCCAGTGTTGTCATAGAAGAGTGTCATCGGCCCCGACGCGCTTGGAATAACTCCTAGGTCGGTGATGAACTCCTTCATCCAGACTCCTTCCTGCGCTGCTTCGAAAGCAGCTATGTACTCCGCTTCACATGTAGATGCCGCCACGACTCTTTGCTTGCAACTGCACTAGCTGACTGCCCAACCATTCAAAATATACACGTATCCGGTTTGTAACTTGGAGTCATCCGGATATGTGTCGAAGCTAGCATAGACGTAACCCTTTACGACGAGTTCTTCGTCACCTCCATAAATGAGAAACATATCCTTAGTCCTTTCAGGTACTTCAGGATGTTCTTGACCGCTGTCCAGTGTTCCATTCCGGGATCACTTTGGTACCTCCCCGCCAAACTTATGGCAAGGTTCACATCAGGTCTGGTACACAACATGGCATACATAATAGAACCTATGGCCGAGGCATAGGCGATCACACTCATCTTTTCTCTATCTTTTGCCGAGGTCGGGCATCGAGTCATGCTCAATCTTACACCTTGCAATACAGGCATGAACCCTTTCTTGGACTGATCCATATTGAACTTCTTCAATATCTTGTCAAGGAATGTGCTTTGTGAAAGACCAATGAGGCGTCTCGATCTATCTTTATAGATTTTTATGCCTAATATGTAAGCAGCTTCTCCAAGGTCCTTCATTGAAAAACACTTATTCAAGTAGGCCTTTATGATTTCTGATACGTCTCCAACGTATCTATAATATTTTATTGTTCCATGCTATTATATATTATGTTTTGGATGTTTAATGGGCTTTATTATACACTTTTATATTATTTTTGGGACTAACCTATTAACCCAAAGGCCGAGTGCAGATTCCTGTTTTTGCCTATTTCAGGGTTTCGCAAAAAAGGAATATCAAACGGAGTCCAAACGGAATGAAACCTTCGCGAGAGTTATTTTTGGAACGATATCAACATAGAAGACTTGGAGTACACGCGAGGGAACGAAGGAGGAGGCCACGAGGGTCCAGGGCGCCCCCCTCCTACTGGGCACTCCCCCCACCCTCGTGGGCCCCCTCTGGCTCCCCCGATGCCCTCCTTCCTCCTATATATACCCATGTACCCTGAAAACATCAAGAAAACAGAGAAAACCCTAATTCCACCACCGCAACCTTCTGTTCCCGTGAGATCCCATCTTGGGGCCTGTTCCGGAGTTCCGCCAGAGGGGGGATCTTCCACGGAGTGCTTCTACATCAACACCATTGCCTCACCATGAGTTGTGAGTAGTTTACCACAGACTTTCGGGTCCATAGTTAGTAACTAGATGGCTTCTTCTCTCTTTTTGGATCTCAGTACCAAGTTCTCATCGGTCTTCGAGGAGATCTATTCGATGTAATCTCTTTTTGCTGTGTGTTTATCGAGATCCGATGAATTGTGGGTTTATGATCAAGATTATCTATGAGAAATATTTGGATCTTTTCTGAATTCTTTTATGTATGATTATAATATCCTTGCAAGTCTCTTCGAATTATTGGTTTGATTTGGCCTACTAGATCTATAGTTCTTGCAATGGGAGAAGTGCTTGGCTTTGGGTTCAATCTTGCGTTGTCCTTTCCTAGTGACAGCAGGGGCAACAAGGCACGTATTGTATTGTTGCCATCGAGGATAAAAAGATGGGGTTTATATCATATTGCTTGAGTTTATCCCTCTACATCATGTCATCTTGCTTAAAGCATTACTCTGTTCTTATGAACTTAATACTCTAGATGCATGCTGGATAGCGGTCGATGTTTGGAGTAATAGTAGTAGATGCAGAATCGTTTTGGTCTACTTGTCACGGACGTGATGTCTATATATAATGATCATGCCTAGATATTCTCATAACTATATACTTTTCTATCAATTGCTCGACAGTAATTTGTTCACCCACCATAGAATTCTGCTATCATGAGAGAATCCACTAGTGAAACTTATGGCCCCCGGGTCTATTCTCAACATATTTTGGACTTTCAGACTGGGTCTTTAAATTCAAAAGTCGAGTTTGAGTTCGACCACTCTTTGCATGCATGACCATGTGAGTATAACTGATGTCTGGTCCTAAATAAATAGCCCATATCTTAGAGCATATCCAACCGCGCCCCCAACAGGCCCCCCAAGGCGACTTTTTCCGTGCCGGCACCGAAAAAATACCAGTCGCGCCCCAAGGCGCCGAAATCCGCTGGCTCGGACCATTTTTGGGCCCATCGATTCCAGGCTGAACCTAGCGCACTGGGGCGCTCGGGGGCTCCGGCGTCAGGGGAAAACACGCCTAGCACAACTGTCGGGCGAAAAATAAAGGCAATCGACCAGATTCCTGTTGGGGATCGTTGCAGAAATTCAAAAAAATTATACGCATCACCAAGATCAATCTATGGAGTGACTAGCAACGAGAGGGGAGTGCATATTCATACCTTTAAAGATCGCGATGCGGAAGCATTGCAAAAGAACGCGGTTGGTGGAGTCATACACGAAGCGATTCAGATCGCGACCGAATCTGATCTAAGCACCGAACAACGGTGCCTTCGCGTTCAACACACGTGCAGCCCGGTGACGTCTCCCGCGCCTTGATCCAGCAAGGAGAGAGGGAGAGGTTGGGGAAGACTCCGTCCGGCAGCAGCACGATGGCGTGGTGGTGGTGGAGGAGCGTGGTACTCCAGCAGGGCTTCGCCAAGCACTACGAGAGACGAGAAGGGGGAGCGGTAGGGCTGCGCCGAGAGAGAGATGAACTCATGTGTGCGGTAGCCCCAAAAACCCCACTATATATAGGGGAAGGGGAGGGGGTGCGCCCCATCTAGGGTTTCCCCCTAGGGGGTGCGGCCAACCCTAGATGGGTTTGGGTGGAGGGGCAGAGGGGGAGAGAGGCGGGGCGCGCCCTAGGTGGGCCTTAGGCCCATCTGCGCCTAGGGTTTCCCCCCTCTTCTTTTGCTTGCGCCTTGGGCCCTTGTGGGAGGTGTACCAGCCCACCCAGGGTCTGGTCCCTTCCCACTCTTGGCCCGCACAAGCCTCCGGGGCTGGTGGGCCCTTCTGGTGGTCCCGGTACATTACCGGTGATGCCCGGAACACTTCCGGTGGCCAAATCCTCACTACATATATATAATTCTTTACCTTCGGACCATTCCAGAACTCCTCATGACGTCCGAGATCTCATCCGGGACTCCGAACAACATTCGGTAACCACGTACATATATTCCCTATTACCCTAGCGTCATCGAACCTTAAGTGTGTAGACACTACGGGTTCGGGAACCATGAAGACATGACCGAGACATCTCTCCGGCCAATAACCAATAGCGGGATCTGGATACCTATGTTGGCTCCCACATGTTCCAGATGATCTTATCGGATGAACCACGATGTCGAGGATTCAATCAATCCCGTATACAACTCCCTTTGTCTATCGGTATAGTACTTGACCGAGATTCGATCGTCGGTATACCGATACCTTGTTCAATCTCGTTACCGGCAAGTCTCTTTACTCGTTCCGTAATACATCATCACGTGACCAACTCCTTAGTCACATTGAGCTCATTACGATGATGTCTTATCGAGTGGGCCTAGAGATACCTCTCCATCATACGGAGTGACAAATCCGAGTCTCGATTCATGCCAACCCAACAGATACTTTCGGGGATACCCGTAGTACACCTTTATAGCCACCTAGTTACGTTGTGACGTTTGGCACACCCAAAGCACTCCTACGGTATCTGGGAGTCGCACAATCTCATGGTCTAAGGAAAAGATACTTGACATTGGAAAAGCTTTAGCAGACGAACTACACGATACTGTGCTATGCTTAGGATTAGGTCTTGTCCATCACATCATTCTCCTAATGATGTGATCCCATTATAAATGACATCCAATGTCCATGGTCAGGAAACTGTAACCATCTATTGATCAACGAGCTAGTCAACTAGAGGCTCACTAGGGACATGTTGTGGTCTATGTATTCACACATGTATTACGATTTTCGGATAATACAATTATAGCATGAACAATAGACAATTATCATGAATAAGGAAATATAATAATAACCATTATTATTGCCTCTTAGGTATATTTCCAACAGTCTCCCACTTGCACTAGAGTCAATAATCTAGTTACATTGTGATGAATCGAACACCCATAGAGTTCTGGTGTTGATCTTGTTTTGCTCATGGAAGAGGTTTAGTCAACGGATCTGCGACATTCAGATCCGTATGCACTTTAAAAATATCTATGTCTCCATCTAGAATATAACCACGAATGGAGTTGAAACGGCGCTTGATGTGCTTGGTCTTCTTGTGAAACCTGGGCTCCTTGGCAATGGCAATAGCTCCAGTGTTGTCATAGAAGAGTGTCATCGGCCCCGACGCGCTTGGAATAACTCCTAGGTCGGTGATGAACTCCTTCATCCAGACTCCTTCCTGCGCTGCTTCGGAAGCAATTATGTACTCCGCTTCACATGTAGATGCCGCCACGACTCTTTGCTTGCAACTACACCAGCTGACTGCCCCACCATTCAAAATGTACACGTATCCGGTTTGTGACTTGGAGTCATCCGGATATGTGTCGAAGCTAGCATAGACGTAACCCTTTACGACGAGTTCTTCGTCACCTCCATAAATGAGAAACATATCCTTAGTCCTTTCAGGTACTTCAGGATGTTCTTGACCGCTGTCCAGTGTTCCATCCCGGGATCACTTTGGTACCTCCCCACCAAACTTATGGCAAGGTTCACATCAGGTCTGGTACACAACATGGCATACATAATAGAACCTATGGCCGAGGCATAGGCGATGACACTCATCTTTTCTCTATCTTCTGCCGAGGTCGGGCATCGAGTCATGCTCAATCTTACACCTTGCAATACAGGCAAGAACCCTTTCTTGGACTGATCCATATTGAACTTCTTCAATATCTTGTCAAGGTATGTGCTTTGTGAAAGACCAATGAGGCATCTCGATCTATCTTTATAGTTTTTTATGCCTAATATGTAAGCAGCTTCTCCAAGGTCCTTCATTGAAAAACACTTATTGAAGTAGGCCTTTATGATTTCTGATACGTCTCCAACGTATCTATAATATTTTATTGTTCCATGCTATTATATATTATGTTTTGGATGTTTAATGGGCTTTATTATACACTTTTATATTATTTTTGGGACTAACCTATTAACCCAAAGGCCCAGTGCAGATTCCTGTTTTTGCCTATTTCAGGGTTTCGCAAAAAAGGAATATCAAACGGAGTCCAAACGGAATGAAACCTTCGCGAGAGTTATTTTTGGAACGATATCAACATAGAAGACTTGGAGTACACGCGAGGGAACGAAGGAGGAGGCCACGAGGGTCCAGGGCGCGCCCCTCCTACAGGGCACTCCCCCCACCCTCGTGGGCCCCCTCTGGCTCCCCCGATGCCCTCCTTCCTCCTATATATACCCATGTACCCTGAAAACATCGAGAAAACAGAGAAAACCCTAATTACACCGCCGCAACCTTCTGTTCCCGTGAGGTCCCATCTTGGGGCCTGTTCCGGAGCTCCGCCAGAGGGGGGATCTTCCACGGAGTGCTTCTACATCAACACCATTGCCTCACCATGAGTTGTGAGTAGTTTACCACAGACCTTCGGGTCCATAGTTAGTAACTAGATGGCTTCTTCTCTCTTTTTGGATCTCAGTACCAAGTTCTCATCGGTCTTCGAGGAGATCTATTCGATGTAATCTCTTTTTGCTGTGTGTTTATCGAGATCCGATGAATTGTGGGTTTATGATCAAGATTATCTATGAGAAATATTTGGATCTTTTCTGAATTCTTTTATGTATGATTATAATATCCTTGCAAGTCTCTTTGAATTATTGGTTTGATTTGGCCTACTAGATCTATAGTTCTTGCAATGGGAGAAGTGCTTGGCTTTGGGTTCAATCTTGCGTTGTCCTTTCCCAGTGACAGCATGGGCAACAAGGCACGTATTGTATTGTTGCCATCGAGGATAAAAAGATGGGGTTTATATCATATTGCTTGATTTTATCCCTCTACATCATGTCATCTTGCTTAAAGCATTACTCTGTTCTTATGAACTTAATACTCTAGATGCATGCTGGATAGCGGTCGATGTTTGGAGTAATAGTAGTAGATGCAGAATCGTTTTGGTCTACTTGTCACGGACGTGATGTCTATATATAATGATCATGCCTAGATATTCTCATAACTATGTACTTTTCTATCAATTGCTCGACAGTAATTTGTTCACCCACCATAGAATTCTGCTATCATGAGAGAATCCACTAGTGAAACTTATGGCCCCCGGGTCTATTCTCAACATATTAATATCCTATCTACTTTACTTTGTGTTATTTACTTTCTGTTCTTATATCCAAAAATATCAAACTATCCTATCTATCAGATCTCACTTCCGTAAGTGACCATAAAGGGATTGACAACCCCTTATCGCGTTGGTTGCGAAGTTCTTGTTTGTTTGTGCAGGTGCGAGGGACTTACGCGTGGTCTCCTACTGGATTGATACCTTGGTTCTCAAAAACTGAGGGAAATACTTACGCTACTGCTACCTCTTGAGCTTGCGTTGTATTCCCTCGAAGAGGAAAGGGAGATGCAGCACAGTAGCGTAAGTATTCCCCTCAGTTTTTGAGAACGAAGGTATCAGTCCAGTAGGAGACCACGCGCGAGTCCCTCGCGCCTACACAAACAAATAAGAACTTCGCAGCCAACGCGATAAGGGGTTGTCAATCCCTTTACGATCACTTACGAAAGTGAGATCTGATAGGGATGATAGTTTGATATTTTTGGTATTTTTTATTATAAGAACAGAAAGTAAAAGCGGAAAAAGTAAAGTAAGTGTGAATAGACCCGGGGGCCATAGTTTTCTCTAGTGGCTTCTCTCATGATAGCCATATTCTACGGCGGGTAAACAAATTACTATCGAGCAATTGATAGAAAAGCGAATAATTATGAGACTATCTAGGCATTATCATTATATATAGGCATCACGTCCGAGACAAGTAGAACGAAACGATTCTGCATCTACTACTATTACTCCACACATCGACCGCTATCCAGCATGCATCTAGTGTATTGAGTTCATAAGAACAGAGTAACGCCTTAAGCAAGATGACATGATGTAGAGGGATAAACTCAAGCAATATGATATAAACCCCATCTTTTTATCCTCGATGGCAACAATACAATACGTGCCTTGCTGCCCCTACTGTCACTGGGAAAGGACACTGCAAGATTGAACCCAAAGCCAAGCACTTCTCCCATTGCAAGAACTATAGATCTAGTAGGCCAAACCAAACCAATATTTCGAAGAGACTTGCAAGGATATTACAATCATACATAAAGAGTTCAGAGAAGAACCAAAAATTTCTCATAGATAATCTTGATCATAAACCCACAATTCATCGGATCTCGACAAACACACCGCAAAAAGAGATTACATCGAATAGATCTCCTCGAAGATCGAGGAGAACTTTGTATTGAGATCCAAAGAGAGAGAAGAAGCCATCTAGATACTAGCTATGGACCCGAAGGTCTATGGTAAACTACTCACAACTCATGGTGAGGCGATGATGATGATGTAGAAGCACTACGTGGTAGATCCCCCCTCCGGCGGAGCTCTGGAACAGGCCCCAAGATGGGATCTCATGGGAACAGAAGGTTACGGCGGTGGAACTAGGGTTTTCTCTGTTGCTCTGATGGTTCCTGGGTACGTAGGCATATATAGGAGGAAGGAGGGCATCGGGGGCCTTACGTGGGACCCACGAGGCAGGGGGGCGCGCCCTAGGGGTGGCGTCCCCCACCCTCCTGGGCACCACGTAAGCCCTACTCCGTGGTTCTCAAGTCTCTCGTGCGTGATTTTCTCCAAAAATATCTCTCCCGAAGGTTTCATTCCGTTTGGACTCCGTTTGATATCCCTTTTCTGTAAAATCCCGAAACAGGAAAAAAAAAACAGCAATCTGGACTGGGCCTTTGGGTTAGTAGGTTAGTCCCAAAAATAATATAAAAGTGTATGACAAAGCCCATTAAACATCCAGAACATCATAAATAATAACATGGAACAATAAAAATTTATAGATACATTGGAGACGTATCAAGCATCCCCAAGCTTAATTCCTGCTCGTCCTCGAGTAGGTAAATGATAAAAATAGATTTTTTTTTATGTGGAATGCTAACCAACATAGCTTTTCAATGTAATTCTGTTAATTGTGGCATGAATGTTCAGATCCGAAAGATTCAAGACAAAAGTCTATATTGACAAAAGAAATAGTAATACTTCAAGCATACTAACAAAGCAATCATGTCTTCTCAAAATACTATGGCTAAAGAAAGTTATCCCTACAAAATCATATAGTCTGGCTATGCTCCCTCTTCATCACACAAAATATTCATATCATGCACAACCCCGATTTCAGCCAAGCACTTGTTTTCATACTCTATTCTTTCAAACCTTTCAACTTTCAACTTGGATACTCTTGAAGAGCTTAGACCTTTATACACACCTGAAGCTAACTTCAGAAGGATTGTGAAACTTCATTTGGAAGAAATTCTAAGATTACAGTTTATCTACTGGACGCAGAGATGCACAATTAGGAACATTAAAGTTGGGGAAGATAACACAAATTTTTTTCATGCTATGGCAACTGAAAGATTCAGGTCAAACACCATTTCTAGTATCACTGTGGATAATGATATCATATCTGGCCATGCTACCATGTCAGCTCTATTCTTGCAAGAATTCAAAGATAGAATGGGTTGTTCCAATGATATACAAATGGGGTTTGACCTTGCTTCCATTATTCCAAGAGTTGAGGGTCTAGATGATTTAACTAGGCCCTTTTCCAAGGAGGAAATTGAGCTGGTTATTAAGCAAATGCCATCTGACAGAGCTCCTGGGCCTGATGGTTTTACTGGTCTCTTTTTAAAAAAATGCTGGGACCTAATTAAAGAGGATTTCATGCTGTTAGTGTAAGAGTTTTATGATGGTTCATTAAACTTGGAATGTATAAACACATCCTTGATAACTCTGATACCTAAGAAAATAAGCTCTGAAACTTTGAATGACTACATGCCTATTTCTCTCACCAACACATGCTTAAAGTTTTTAACAAAGCTGCTAGCTAATAGGCTGCAAAAAGTTATTCTCTCTTGTTTGCACAAAAATTAGTATGGGTTTTTGAAGTCTAGATCTATCCAAGACTGTTTGGCTTGGTGTTTTGAGTATATACATCAATGTCAGGCATCAAAAAGACCTATTGTGCTGCTTAAGCTAGATTTCACTAAAGCTTTTGATACCATTGAACATGAGGCTATTTTAAGAATTCTCAGATACAAGGGATTCAATGAGAAATGGATATCATGGATCAGGAATATCTTATCTTCTGGGTCTTCATCAATTTTGCTCAATGGGGTACCAGGAAGTCACTTCCATTGTAAGAGAGGAGTCAGACAGGGGGACCCCATGTCTCCTTTGCTGTTTGTGCTAGCTGCTGACTTGCTGCAGTCTGTGGTTAATGATATGTGTAGCAAAGGAATTTTAACCCTGCCAATTCCTACAAACTACCAAGATTACCCCATAGTTCAATATGCAGATGATACTTTAATTGTTCTTCCATTTGTGGATCAGCAACTCATTGCATTGAAGGACATGCTGAATATCTTTGCAGCATCCACTGGATTATCAGTTAACTTTGCTAAATCAATGATGGTACCTATTAACCTATCTATTGAAGAGGCCAACATATTATCAACTATTTTAGGTTGTAAGCTTGGAACAATTCCCTTCACCTATTTAGGCCTACCCATGGGTACCACCAAACCCACAGTGCAAGACTTGCTACCTTTGGTGCACAGAATTGAAAGGAGGCTCTCTGCATCTTCCTATTTTCTCAATCAAGGTTGTAGAATGCAACTGTTACAATCTGTATTATCTTCTATGCCCATATACTTTCTTTGCATTTTGGACATTCCGCTTGGTATTCTAAAATAGATTGAAAGAATACAGAGACAGTGTCTTTGGAGAGGCAATTCTGACACTCCAAGACAGTCTCTTGCTGCATGGAAATTGGTCTGTTTGCCAAAGAATAAAGGTGGCCTTGGTGTGCTTAATCTCAAGGTGCAAAATGAAGCTTTGTTGATGAAATTCCTCCACAAGTTCTATAACCATCATGACATACCTTGGGTCAGTTTGGTCTGGGATTCTTATTACCATGACTCTGTGCCTCACTCAACTATCCTTTGTGGGTCCTTTTGGTGGCGTGATGTTTTCAAGTTATCATTCAAATACTTGAATCTTGCCAAGCCTTGCCTTGGTAATGGTACCTCTATTCTTTTCTGGAATGATCCCGGGTTATCTAATCTCAATGGAGGCACACTGAGTCATCATTTTCCCAGATTATTTTCATATGTGATTGATGTACAACTTTCTGTGGCTAAAGTGTTGAACCAGGATCTCATGGTGAGTTTTCACCTGCCTCTCTCCACACAAGCTTTTGATGAACTACATGCGCTACAGACTGTTCTGGATACTCAGCATACTTCCCAAGCCAATGATAGTTGGATTTGGCCTTTTAATAAAGGATCTTTTAGGCCCAAATCATACTACACCCAGGTGCATCAGCACATAGTTGTTGATCCTATCTTCCCTTGGATATGGAAGAGTTCCTGCACAATGAAGATTAAAATGTTTGGCTGGCTGCTGCTTAGGGACAGACTGAATACCAGAGATATGCTTCAACGCAGGCATTGGCATGTTGATGATCTTACCTGTGTTCTCTGTCCTCATCATATTCATGAAGATGTGAGCCACCTTTTCTTCTCCTGCATCTTCAGCCAAAGAGTTTGGAATTATTTGCAAATCTCCTGGGATCCAAGGCCTGGTATGACCACTTACCAAATGGCTTTCAAAGCAAGGGCTGATTTTGGCAAACCATTCTTTACTGAAGTGGTTTTCACTGCTGCATGGAACATATGGATTATCAGGAATGGGAAAGTCTTCAGAAATGAAAATCCACTTTTCAGGCGATGGAGACACAATTTCATCCATGACATGACCCTTTTATCACATAGGATTAAATGTAAATACAAGGATAGCTACAGGGATTGGCTAGCTAACCTTCCTTAGACTTTTTTTGTATAGTTACTTTCTCATGTAAGTATTTCTAACTCTAGTTTTACTCAGACTTTGTATTTTTTTACCTTTTTTAATAAAGTGGGTTGTGAGGCTTTTGCCTTGCAGTATATAGTCAAAAAAAAAAACTTTCACGCAATATATGAGCGTGAGCCATGTACATAGCACTATGGGTGGAATAGAGAGGTGGTCGTGGAGAAGACAAAAAGGAGGGAGATAGTCTCACATCGACTAGGCATATCAACGCGCTATGGAGATGCCCATCAATAGATATCAATGTGAGTGAGTAGGGATTGCCATGCAACGGATGCACTAGAGCTAAAAATGTATGAAAGCTCAACAAAATAAACTAGTGGGTGTGCATCCAACTTGCTTGCTCACGAAGACCTAGGGCATTTGAGGAAGCCCATCGTCAGAATATACAAGCCAAGTTCTATAATGAAAAATTCCCACTAGTATATGAAAGTGACTAAACATGGGACTCTCTATCATGAAGAACATGGTGCTACTTTGAAACACAAGTGTGGAAAAAGATAGTAGCAATGGTCCCTTTTTTTCTTTTTCTTTTTTTCTTTTTTTTCTTTTTTTGGGCCTTTTTTCTTTGGCCTTTCTTTTTCTTTTTTTGTGTGGAGGGCCTTTATTAATTTAGCCTTTCCTCCCATGGGACAATGCTCTAATAATGATGATCATCACACTTTCATTACAACTTGATATTACAACTCGATACTAGAACAAAGTATGACTCTATATGAATGCCTCCGGCGGTGTACCGGGATGTGCAATGAATCAAGAGTGACATGTATGAAAAATTATGCATGGTGGCTTTGCCACAAATACGATGTCAACTACATGATCATGCATGGCAATATGACAATATGAAGCGTGTCATATGAACGGAACGGTGGAATGTTGCATGGCAATATATCTCGGAATGGCTATGGAAATGCCATGATAGGTAGGTACGGTGGCTGTTTTGAGGAATAATATGGTGGCTATTTTGAGGAAGGATATATAGTGGGTGTATGGTACCGGCGAAAGTTGCGCGACACAAGAGAGGCTAGCAATGGTGGAAGGGTGAGAGTGCGTATAATCCATGGACTCAACATTAGTCATAAAGAACTCATATACTTATTGCAAAAATCTACGAGTCATCAAAACAAAGCAATCAACGCATGCTCCTAGTGGGGAGGTTGGTAGGAGTTAACCATCGCGCGCCCCCGACCTCCACACAAAGGTTGACACTTTACAAATACCTCATGCTCTAACTTCGTCACATAGAGGTTCACCATACGTGCATGCTACGGGAATCACTAACCTTAACACAAGCATTTCTCAATTTCATAATAACTCCACTAGCATGACTCTAATATCACTATCCTCATATCTCAAAACAATTATCAAGCATCCTACTTCTCATCATATTCAATGCACTTAGTGTGAAAGTTTTTACTACATTGATATTGGATGTCTATCATGTGAAGACTAGTTTTATAGCCTAAGCACATTACCATGCTGTTTTAATAGACTCTAAAAAGGATATAAGTGAAGCATGAGAGTTCAACAATTTCTTCAAAATATTATCACCACCGTGCTCTAAAAGATATAAGTGAAGCACTAGAGCAAAGCCTATTCAACTCAAAAGATATAAGTGAAGCACAAAGAGTGTTCTAACAATTCCTAGGCCATATTTAACTCTCTCAAATAGGTGTGTCCAACAAGGATAATTGTGGAAAACTAACAAGCAAAGACTCAAATTATACAAGACGCTCCAAGCAAAACACATATCATGTGGTGAATAAAAATATAGCTCCGAGTATAGTTACCGATGGATGAAGACGAAAGAGGGGATGCCTTCCCGGGGCTTCCCCAAGCTTAGGCTTTGGGTTGTCCTTGAATTTTACTTCGGGTGACTTGGGCATCCCCAAGCTTATGCACTTTCTAATCTTTGTTCCATAGTCCATCAAAGCAATACTCGGAACTTGAAAACTTCACAACACAAAACTTAGACAAAAATCTCGTGAGCTCCGTTAGTATAAGAAAGCAAACCACTACTATCAGGGATATTACTAGCAGGTATAAACCGGCCAGGAGGGTCCGGATTACATTGACAAGGTTGTATTATTACAAGCCCAGTAGAATATATAGCAATAGGTCATAGCCCGTAGAGGTTTAGGGCCCATGTATAAGGCCCACGGTCTGTAAACCGTCGTACCATGTAACTTGGGATGTAAGATAGAAAGAGTAGAGACCGAGGCGGACACGATTATGAGTCGGCCTCTGGACTCTGTAAACCGGACCGAGCGTTGCCTCCTATATAAAGGGACGACCTGGCGACGGTTCAAGGACAAGAAACAACAGCTCAAGACACAGGCAAGCGGATTCGCTCCCTGGTCATCGAAGCCCAAGCAATACCACACCAAACTAGACGTAGGCTTTTACCTTCATCGAAGGGGCTGAACTAGTATAAAACTCCCTGTTTTCTTCGTCCGCTTTAACCCCTCCAAGCTAACCCGAGCGATGGCCTCACACCTAAGTCTGTTAATCCGGACATCTGTCGTGCTAATTCCACGACAGTTGGTGCCCACCGTGGGGCTATCGCACGATGGTTTCGAGTTCTTAAATGGCAGATTTGAAGGGCTCAAGGGTTACTGATAACCCTCAACCATAAGGGATCGAGATAGTCTTCGCGGGTAAGAATAACCCAATTTATTGATTCGACACACGGGGAGCCAAAGAGTATTTATAAGCTTTGACAGTTGAGTTGTCAATTCAACCGCACCTGAAATATACTTACTTGCAACAAAAGATAAATGGTAACAGTGATATGATAGTGATGATAATGATAGTAAAAGTAATAAGCAAAAGTAAATAGTAAAGGTAAATGGCAAAAGTAGCAACTAGTGACAAGCAGGATTTAAAACACTGTAGGCTAGGGAGATGGATGGTTGGGCGCTGCATGGATGAGATATATCATGATTCTAACTTGGGGCACGGCACACGGAAAAGTAATGATCATCTAGGCAAATATCAAACATTAGGCATGTATCCCGTAGGTAGTTGTGCGTGCTTGCAATAAGAACTTGCACAACATCTTTTGTCCTACCATCCCGCTACGAACGGGGCCAAAAGGAACTTATGGAGATTAAGGTGCTCCTGTCAAAGAGCAACGGAACAAAGCAATGAACTCAATGGATACATGTAATCCTCAAACTACGGACCATCCCCTTTGGTGTCCCAAGCTGTCACTTTTGGGATCGCCGGTTCCGAACCGTAACAGGTGCAAACAACTCATAGATAGGATCAAGAACACAAATATATTCATGCAAACACATATGGTTCAGATCCGAAATCATGGCACTCGGGCCCTAAGTGTCAAGCATTAAGAATAACAAGTTGAAGCAAAGATGATAAACACCATAGTAGATGATAGGCAACATGCCCCCAACGATCTGACAAACTATTACATGATCTAACTCATCCAATCCCTACCATCCCCTTCGCCTACAACATGGGATTACTCACACATGGAAGGAGAAGTCATGGAGGGATGATGAAGTGGTGATGATGATGACGATGGCGACGATCTCCCCTCTCCGGAGGCCAAATCAGCCTCCAGATTAGCCCTCCCGAAGAAGAACAGAGGGTGGCGGCGGCTCCGCGACGAAAACTGCGAAAAGAACTTCTGATCTGGGATTTTCTCGTCACGGGTAAAAAATACGAGTCAAAGTAGGGCACCAGGGGGCGTGGGGCCCACCCAGGCGACCCCCCGGCGCAGCCAGGGGCTGGGCCGCGCCACCAGGGCGCCTGGGCCCCCCCTGGTCCCCCTTCTGGCTCCTGGTTCCTTCGGGTGCGTGGATTTTCTGTGATTTTTCGTGGATTTTTCTGAGATACCTAAAAATCCGTTTTCCTGCACACAATAAAACCATACAGGCAGCTCTGCTGAAAACAGCGTCAGTCCGGGTTAGTTTAGTTCAAATCATGCAAGAATGAGGTCAAAACAATATCAAAAGTGTTTGGAAAAGTAGATACGTTTGAGACGTATCAACTCCCCCAAGCTTAGCATATTGCTTGTCCTCAAGCAATTCAGTTCAACGAACTGGACGCGACAAAGAAAACTTTGACAAACTCTTTTGCTTCATTAAATGTATATAAGCATGTACTACGAAAAGAGTCTAGCAAGTATTGAAACAGTACTATGAGGACAATGCAAGGAGCAATCCTTCTTTCAAGTGACCAGTCACAAATACTTAAAAATAAATAATATATTACTGAAAATCAAGACAAGATCACATTGCACATAGCTTGAGCATATTAGGGTGGTATCTCGCTAGCCTCCATGAGTGAAGCAAAACATAAATGCAGAAACTCCTCCAGAGTTTTAAAGGAGACTAGAACTAAGAATTTCAGAATAAATCATATCACAAGCATGCAGAAGACAATGTAATACTTTGGGACAATGCACATTACACTCAGAATGACGATTATGCTCTCTAGTTAGTGCTTTGAAGAAAGAGGGTGGAGACTCTCGAACCGTGGCTTTTGTTGGCAAGGTTGAAAACCCGTGGTCGGAAACAAAAACTAAACATGTACCAGAGCTCTTGGTTTTAAAAACAGAGGTAATAATTATTTTTAGAATATGCATATTTCGTCAACGAATGCTAGCAGATAACTCAATCACTTCTTGAGCTGGACAAGTTTCGAGGAACGACTCCCGCATGAGGACGATCACATCCTCTTAATCTCCTTTGTTTATCACTGCCAAAGTTTTCTGATTTCTCATGAACAAAGCGTGAAGGAGGGTTTGTTTGTTGTATTATCTTTTTGAGCCGGGCGCACTCTATGCCAGTTCCTTCTCGAATTATGGGTTTGCACATTAGACATGCAATCCCGGGGTGAAACTTGTCCAACTTAAAACAGAGGCACAAAAAGAGAAATGCTTTTGATTAATTTCGAGATGGTACACGAAAGTCTTCGTTAGGAATGGCAGGTAAATACCATGTATAGAAAGGTATGGTGGACTCATATGACATAACAGGTTTTAAGGATTTTGGATGCACAAGCAGTCAGTCCGCTTAGTACAGGTGGAGGTTAGCAAAAGACTGGGAAGCGACCAACTAGAGAGCAATAACGATCATAATCATGCAGAGTGACAAAGCAACATTGAATCGGGCATGAAAGTGATATAACTATTCTGAAACTCAAAGATCATCAAGGCAGAGCAGACTTTATACTCTTAAACATGTGTAAACATGTGCCAAGTCAATCAAAAAATTCTCTAAAGGGAAATACCACCTTAGTATACCAGACTTTGAACAGTGCACTACATGTAAATCATTTCAATAACACATTATATACTCTAGCTATTCGAGACTAGCCACAAGGAAAGCATGAACTACTGGAAGAGCATTGTAAACATAGCACTATGTCACTACAAGCTGGTCTCTAGATCATAAGTACATGCATATGTACAAAAGTAGAAACAAGAAGAGTTCATACCGGTCTTCCTTGTTGCTTCCCTTCAGTCGATCTTCGTCATTACTGCCTGTCACTTGCACGATCGAACGTAGGAAATATAATTAAATGCCATCACGGACTCGAGCTGAACTCTGAAAACAAAGCAAACTAAAGAGAAAAGGAAATCTTTTTGGATTATTTAAAAGGTTGAACGAAAGCAAAAGAAAAAGAAAATCTTTTTGTTGTTTTTGCAAAGAGGGAAATAAAGAAGAACGGGTAAAAACTTCGAAAAGATCAAAGCGAGTAAAATGGATAATACAATGGAAATGTGAGAGGGGCACGTACTCCCCCAAGCTTAGGCTTTTGGCCTAAGTTGGTAGCAGCTACCGCCCCCAGGAGCCTCCTGCTCCAGGGGTATGGTGGTGAGACCAAGGGTCGTAGAAGGATGCTGGCGCGTATACCGAACTCCTCGGAGTCTCCCACGAGGAAGGGTCCGTACGCCAAGCAGAGGAAGACCCTTCACCAAACTCGGTGGCGGTATCTCCCTGGAAAGGTGGTAACTCACCGTGCTCCTCCTCGTCGGGCACAACCCCCTCCATGGGGTTATGAAACTGATACTGGACCATGAACTCATCGAACTGGACAACATCAAAGGACCATCCGTTCCTGCGAGAAAAATCAAACAAAAGAGGTGCAGGTAGACGGATCTCGCGTTCCGCGGTAGTTCCGAAACGCAAGATATAAACAAGATTATCCAGCTCAGAAGCCATGGTAACAAACTTATGCCTTTTCATAGCAGCAAGATCAAAGCTTAAATAAGTAAAAGTATTATCATCAGGGTGTGGGGTGCCTCCAAGATGTTCTAAGATAAGTGTGGCATAAATGCCACCATATAAGTCCCCCTTGTTACCGTTCATAGCAAGGCGTCGAGCAATTAAGGCACCCAGATTATAATCAGACCTCCCTGAGAGGGCTGCTGCCAGGATAGCAATATCCGGAGCAGAAATGCTGCTCGTGTTGTCACGAGCTAACACCCCTCTAGCAACATAATATGCAAAATACCTGAGGTGAGGAAATAAGATGCTGGAGATCTTCGACCGATGAATATCCCTCGTACCCATGCTGCAGAGAGAGTTGATGACGGTTTTCAGCTCGGAGGGCTGAGTGGCCATCCTAGCCGTCCTCCCAACGTTTGGCACACCTATTATTTCACAAAACCTTCCCAAAGTCATGGTGATAAAATCATTGTAAATTTTAAACTCAATAGCACCTGAATCAGGATTATATCTAAAACTGTTAATGAAACTAGAGGTGAGTTTTTGATATTGAGTAACACGGCACGTGACGAGCCGTGTCAAACCTGCATTAGCACAAAGATTATAAAACTCATCCTTGATTCCCGCAGCTTCAAGGAATTCATCACATGGAAACGTCATTGCACGTGTTGGACTTGTGTCTTCCAACAACTCCAGGGGCACATGATCTTCATTATAGCTCACCCTAGCAGTCGAGGGTGAAGCTGCGGCTCTAGTAACTCGATCGGAGTGTGCGGGCCTCCTCTTCTCAAGCCACCCTTTTGCCCTTCCTAACAAACTCATTTCTGAAATTTTTGGCAATTTACAAAAATGAGGATTAAAACAAGGTGAGTTAAGGCAAACTACTCAACTCACTTGCCCAAGGCATAAACTTGCATCAAAACTTGGAAAATAACTTTCTACACATGCATGCAAGCTCATCTATACAGCACCAAGAACTACTAAATACTCACAAATGAAGCCACCAATCAGAAATCTAATTGGAGGGGTGAAGGAGTCACATACCAGGGAGTATTTGTTCAAAATCTCAGCTCAAATGGTGGGCTGTAGAGAGAGATCGAAGAATCGCCTCCAAGAACAGCAAGAACACAAGAACAAGTGCAGAACTCGCGATTTTGGAGAAAAAGAGAGAGGGAGGAAGAAGACATACCTGGAGGGGGGCCATGTGGGCCCCAGGCGCCCTGTGGGCGCGGCCAGGGGCTGGGCCGCGCTAGCTGGCCGCCTGGGCCACTGGTGGGTCCCCCTGGCTGGCCCCAGGTCCCACTGAGTCACTCCCGACATGGAAATTTTTATTATAATTTTTCTGGAATTTTTCTGAAAACTTCACTGTTGAAATTTTTTCGAAGTTCAAAAAGCTGCGAAACTCTCTAAAAACTTGAAGCAGTTAGTAGTATTGTGAAGCTTCAAAACATAAACACTTGGTACAACAAGTAGAACAAGAACTAAAATAAGTGAAAACATAACAAGCTCAACTTTTTATCTATATAAAACTTGTTTACTAGTAAGGTTGATCAAGTCTTACCAACAAACAGGCGATATATAGAGCAAAAAGTCTCACCTCTTACGAAGTAATCACAGAACCTTTACCTTGATGGACATTGTCCCCACCATGATAGTTTTGTATTTGTGAGGCACATGTAGTGGACAGTCCCATTCTCCAATCTTCACGGTCTCGATATTTTCTATAGAGTTGAGGCCATGCCTCCTGTCGGTCTTCTTTGGGAAATATACCGTGTGTTCTTTATCATTCACATGGAAGGTAACCTTCCCTTTATTGCAATCAATAATAGCACCTGCGGTGTTAAGAAAAGGTCTACCAAGAATAATGGACATGCTTCCATCCTCGGGCATGTCAAGCACAACAAAATCAGTAAGAATCAAACAATTAGCAACTTCTACGGGAACATCCTCACAAATACCTATCGGGACGGCGGTTGACTTGTCAGCCATCTGAAGGGAGATATCTGTAGGAATTAGTTTCTCTAAACAAAGCCTCTCGTAAAGAGAGAGAGGCATAACACTCACTCCCGCTCCAAGATCACATAAAGCAGTTTTGACATAATTATTCATTATGGAGCAAGGAATGGTGGGTATACCTGGATCACCGAGCTTCTCAGGAATCTTGCCACTGAAAGAGTAGTTAGCAAGCATAGTAGATATTGCTTCGTTAGGAACTTTTCTTTTATTAGTGACAATATCTTTCATATATTTTGAATAAGGAGGTAACTTAATAGCTTCAGTCAAAGGAATTTGAAGAAAAAGAGGTTTAATCCACTCACAAAACTTATTGTAATGCTCTTCTTCTTTGGATTTGATGGACTTACCTGGAAAGGGCATGGGTTTCTGCACCCATGGTTCTCTTTCCTTCCCATGTTTTCTTGCGATGAAGTCTTCTTTAGTGTACCTCTTACGTTTGTCAGGTGCTTCTTCTTCTCGAACTTCAGGCGGATCATTCTTCTCATTATCCTTACCTTCAGGTTCAGCACCGTCTTCAGTCTCAGCATCGGAGATAGATACACTGTTGGGATCAACAGCTGGCTCTTCATCTGCAATAGGATCCTTAGAATTGACAGCCTCCTTATGTTTCTTCTTCTTCTTTGGAGAGCCAACAATTTCTTCTTCCTGTATTTGAGAATCTTGCTCGATTGTCTTCGGATGCCCCTCTGGATAGAGAGGATCTTGAGTGCTAGTTCCTCCTCGGGTCTTAATCCCAAAAGCCTGCAAATTATCTTGTTTGGCATTGTTAGCAAGCAAATCTTTTTGCACATTAGAAATTTGGTCAAGCTGAGTTTTAACCATATGAAAATGCTTCACAAGACATTGAACATCATTAACTGTTCTACCTAGAACATTAAGCAAACTTTTGATAGCAAGGGAATTATCATGCAACTAACTTTGTATCCTCTCATTAAAATGATTTTGTTTCATAATAAAATTATCAAACTCATATAAACATTGATCAGGAGGCTTACCATGAGGGATGTCACTTGCGTTGAAATCTAAAAGAGAGTGTACCTCTACCATAGGAGGGTGAGTGGTAGGCTCACACAGCTTCTCAATAGGGGGTAGATTCTTTACGTCTTTAGCTTTAATACCTTTCTCTTTAATAGACTTCTTTGCTTCTCGCATATCTTCGTGTTGGGGAACGTAGCATAATTCAAAAAAAATTCTACGCCTTCACCAAGATCCAACTATGGAGACATCTAGCAACGAGCAAGTAAGAGTGCATCTACATACCGTTATGGAGATTGCGAGTGGAAGCTTTCAACGAAGTGTGGATGAAGTAGTCGTACTCTTCACGTTCTTCGTCACCGATGATCTAGCGCCGAACGAACGGCACCTCCGCGTTCAACACACGTACGGTGCAGCAACGTCACCTCCTTCTTGATCCAGCAAGGGGGGAGGAGAAGTCGTCAGAGATCCGACAGCACGACGGCGTGATGACGGATGCAGTGGAGATCGCAGCAGGGCTTCGCCGGGCGCCCTGCGTGAGAGTATGGAGGTGTGATGGGAGGGGAAGAGGCGCCAGGGCTTGGGTGCGGCTGCCCTCTCCCTCCCCACATATATATAGGGGCCAGGGGGGTGCGCCTGGGCCCCCTGCAGATCCAATCTGCAAGGGGGCGGCGGCCAGGGGGGGGGGTTCCTTGCCCCCCAAGGCAAGTGGAGCCCCCCTCCCCCTTAGGGTTTTAACCCTAGGCGCATGGGGAGGTGGGCCCCCTAGTAGTGCGCCAGCCCAGAGGGCTGGACACTTCCCCTTGCGGCCTAGGGGCCCCACCGGGATGGGTGGCCCCACCCGGTGGACCCCCGGGACCCCTCCGGTGGTCCCGGGACGCTCCCGGTGACCCCCGGAGATCACCCGTTGGCCGAAACTGGACTTCCTATATATCAATCTTTACCTCCGGACCATTCCGGAACTCCTCGTGACGTCCGGGATCTCATCCGGGACTCCGAACAACTTTCGGGTTTCCACGTGCATTTATCTCTACGACCCTAGCGTTACCAAACCTTAAGTGTGTAGACCCTACGGGTTCGGGAGACACGTAGACATGACCGAGACGACTCTCCGGTCAATAACCAACAGCGGGATCTGGATACCCATGTTGGTTCCCATGTGTTCCTCGATGATCTTCATCGGATGAACCACCGTGTCAAGGATTCACTCAATCCCGTATGTTATTCCCTTTGTCCATCGGTACGGTACTTGCCCGAGATTCGATCGTAGGTATTCCCGATACCTTGTTCAATCTCGTCATGGCAAGTCTCTTTACTCGATCCGTAATCCATCATCCCATGACTAACTACTTAGTCACATTGAGCTCATTATGATGATGTCTTACCGAGTGGGCCCAGAGGTACCTCTCCGTCATACGGAGTGACAACATCCCAGTCTCGGTTCGTACCAACTCAACAGACACTTTCGGAGATACCCGATGCGTACCTTTATAGCCACCCAGTTACGTTGTGACGGTTGGCACACCCAAAGTACTCCTACGGTATCCGGGAGTTGTACAACCTCATGGTCTAAGGAATAAATACTTGACACCGAAAAGCTTATGCATTACGAACTATACGATCTCGTGTTATGCTCAAGTTTGGGTCTTGTCCATCACATCATTCTCCTAATGATGTGATCCCGTTATCACTGACATCTCATGTCCATGGTCAGGAAACCGTGACCATCTGTTGATCAACGAGCTGGTAACTAGAGGCCTACCAGGGACTCATTGTGGTCTGTGTATTCACACATGTATCGCTGTTTCCGTACAATACAATTCAAGCATGAATAGCAGACAATTATCATGAACAAGGAGATATAATAATAATGCTTTTATTATTGCCTCTAGGGCATATCTCCAACAGTCTCCCACTTGCACTAGAGTCAATAATCTAGTTACATTGTGATGAATCGAACACCCATAGAGTTCTGGTGTTGATCATGTTTTGCTCGTGAAAGAGGTTTAGTCAACGGGTCTGCGACATTCAGATCCGTATGCACTTTACAAATATCTATGTCTCCATCCTGAACATAATTCCGGATGGAGTTGAAATGGCGCTTGATGTGCTTGGTCTTCTTGTGAAACCTGGGCTCCTTGGTAATAGCAATAGCACCAGTGTTGTCACAGAAGAGAGTCATCGGGCTTGACGCGCTTGGAATGACTCCTAGGTCGGTGATGAACTCCTTCATCCAGACTCCTTCCTGCGCTGCTTCAGAAGCAGCTATGTACTCCGCTTCACATGTAGACGCTGCCACCACGCTTTGCTTGCAACTGCACCAGCTGACTGCCCCTCCATTCAAAATATACACGTATCCGGTTTGTGACTTAGAGTCATCCAGATCTGTGTCGAAGCTAGCATCGACGTAACCCTTTACGACGAGCTCTTCGTCACCTCCATAAACGAGAAACATATCCTTAGTCCTTTTCAGGTACTTTAGGATGTTCTTGACCGCTGTCCAGTGTTCCGTACCGGGATCACTTTGGTACCTCCCTACCAAACTTATGGCAAGGTTCACATCAGGTCTGGTACACAGCATGGCATACATGATAGAACCTATGGCCGAGGCATAGGGAATGACACTCATCTTTTCTCTATCTTCTGCCGTGGTCGGCGACTGAGCTTTGCTCAATCTCATACCTTGCAAAACAGGCAAGAATCCTTTCTTTGACTGATCCATATTAAACTTCTTCAATATTTTGTCAAGGTATGTACTTTGTGAAAGACCAATGAGGCGTCTCGATCTATCTCTATAGATTTTGATGCCTAATATGTAAGCAGCTTCTCCAAGGTCCTTCATTGAAAAACTTTTATTCAAGTAGGCCTTTACATTTTCCAAGAATTCTATATCATTTCCCATCAGCAATATGTCATCCACATATAATATGAGAAATGCTACAGAGCTCCCACTCACTTTCTTGTAAATACAGGCTTCTCCATAAGTCTGTATAAATCCAAACGCTTTGATCACTTCATCAAAGTGAATATTCCAACTCCGGGAGTTGTACAACCTCATGGTCTAAGGAATAAATACTTGACACCGAAAAGCTTATGCATTACGAACTATACGATCTCGTGTTATGCTCAAGATTGGGTCTTGTCCATCACATCATTCTCCTAATGATGTGATTCCGTTATCACTGACATCCTATGTCCATGGTCAGGAAACCGTGACCATCTGTTGATCAACGAGCTGGTAACTAGAGGCCTACCAGGGACTCATTGTGGTCTGTGTATTCACACATGTATCGCTGTTTCCGTACAATACAATTCAAGCATGAATAACAGACAATTATCATGAACAAGGAGATATAATAATAATGCTTTTATTATTGCCTCTAGGGCATATCTCCAACACTTCGGGGCTTAGAACAAACATGCCCCTCTTCTTTGGTGGTGGAGGTGGTTCAGGGACGGACCAATCTTCATGGTTTTTGGCAATCCTGCCCATCAAATCTTCTGCATCTTCCGGCGTCCTTTTCCTGAAAACACAACCAGCACAACTGTCCAAATAGGACCTGGATTCATCAGTTAAACCAGCATAGAATATATCGATTAATTCGTTCTTAGGGACTTCATGTCCTGGTCTTGCCCGAATCAGACCGCAGTACCTCCCCCAAGCTTTAGGGAGGGACTCATCCTGCAACTGTTTAAAGTTATAAATTCTTTGTAAAGCAGCATGTTGCATGTGAGAAGGAAAGTACTTATCAACAAAAGAGTGAGCTAAGTCTTGAGGACTCTTAATGGAACCGCATGGGAGCGAATCATACCATGCTTTAGCACCTTCCTTCAAGGAGAAAGGAAGAAGCTTGTTGATATAAAAGTATCGTATCTTCTCATCTGTGGTAAACAGGCCACCCAACTCACCGAGTTTTGTTAGGTGTGCAATAGCATCATCATTTTCTCTGCCATAAAAGGGGTCAGCTTCAACCATAGGTATAAGTGAAAGATCAACAGAGAAATCATAATCAGGATCATCAATGCATATAGGAGATGTAGCAAATTCAGGATCAGGAACGGTTTTGTTCTTCAAAGAGTGTTTTTCAAACAGTTTCTTAATAACTTCAGGGTCAGAGCCAGAAAACTCTGTCAGTTCCCTGCATAAATCTTCATCAAGCATATAGTAATCATCATCAAGGAGTCTCTCCTTGAGTTTACTCAAATCAGGATAATCATAAGTTTCACCAATAGGGTAGCGAGTAACAGGAATTTCAATTCCAGACTTTTTAGCAGCAGAAGCGATCTGTTTCTCAAGAGCATAACCAAGTGAACTAATATCATCAACAGTAGTAGAAGCATCATCAAGAGTATCGGACATAGTAACTGATTCAGTAGGAGCATCATGTGGTGGTGGTGAGGCAAACTTACTCATAACAGAAGGCGAATCAAGTGTAGCACTAGTGCTCAGAACAGTACCTCTTCTTGTAGTGGATAGTAAGATCGGAACCTTGGGGTCTCCTTTCTTACCCATAGCGGATGAAGTGCAACAAGTAGGATACTTCAAGTAGACTTGTAAATATTGCTATGCTCCCCGGCAACGGCGCCAGAAAACGGTGCTTGATAACCCTCAACCGTAAGGGATCGAGATAGTCTTCGCGGGTAAGAATAACCCAATTTATTGATTCGACACACGGGGAGCCAAAGAGTATTTATAAGCTTTGACAGTTGAGTTGTAAATTCAACCGCACCTGAAATATACTTACTTGCAACAAAAGATAAATGGTAACAGTGATATGATAGTGATGATAGTGATAGTAAAAGTAAACAGCAAAAGTAAATAGTAAAGGTAAATGGAAAAAATAGCAACTAGTGACAAGCAGGATTTAAAACACTTTAGGCTAGGGAGATGGATGGTTGGGCGCTGCATGGATGAGATATATCATGATTCTAACTTGGGGCACGACACACGGAAAAGTAATGATCATCTAGGCAAATATCACACATTAGGCATGTATCCCGTAGGTAGTTGTGCGTGCTTGCAATAAGAACTTGCACAACATCTTTTGTCCTACCATCCCGCTACGAACGGGGCCAAAAGGAACTTATGGAGATTAAGGTGCTCCTGTCAAAGAGCACCGGAACAAAGCAATGAACTCAATGGATACATGTAATCCTCAAACTACGGACCATCCCCTTTGGTGTCCCAAGCTGTCACTTTTGGGATCGCCGGTTCCGAACCGTAACAGGTGCAAACAACTCATAGATAGGATCAAGAACACAGATATATTCATGCAAACACATATGGTTCAGATCTGAAATCATGGCACTCGGGCCCTAAGTGTCAAGCATTAAGAATAACAAGTTGAAGCAAAGATGATAAACACCATAGTAGATGATAGGCAACATGCCCCCAACGATCTGACAAACTATTACATGATCTAACTCATCCAATCCCTACCATCCCCTTCGCCTACAACAGGGGATTACTCACACATGGAAGGAGAAGTCATGGAGGGATGATGAACTGGTGATGATGATGACGATGGCGACGATCTCCCCTCTCCGGAGGCCAAATCAGCCTCCAGATTAGCCCTCCCGAAGAAGAACAGAGGGTGGCGGCGGCTCCACGACGAAAACTGCGAAAAGAACTTCTGATCTGGGATTTTCTCGTCACGTGTAAAAATACGAGTCAAAGTAGGGCACCAGGGGGCGTGGGGCCCACCCAGGCGACCCCCCGGCGCGGCCAGGGGCTGGGCCGCGCTACCAGGGCGCCTGGGCCCCCCTGGTCCCCCTCTGGCCCCCCTTCTGGCTCCTGGTTCCTTCGGGTGCGTGGATTTTCTGTGATTTTTCGTGGATTTTTCTGAGATACCTAAAAATCCGTTTTCCTGCACACAATAAAACCATACAGGCAGCTCTGCTGAAAACAGCGTCAGTCCGGGTTAGTTTAGTTCAAATCATGCAAGAATGAGGTCAAAACAATATCAAAAGTGTTTGGAAAAGTAGATACATTTGAGACGTATCAGTTACGCAGTGGGCCGGATGACCAAGAGTTGTCGCGGCCGGATCTACATCGACGATGCCGGCTGGGGCACCGAGGCCGATTCAATCGAATACGGGTACCGGGTCCCCTTCGGTGGCATCCACGTCTTCATCGGCAAGATCGGCGAACCGGGACATGAGCCGGACATCTTCCCCAACATCGTCGAGCCGGCTCAGCGTGCGAGATCGGCCCGGATTCAGCCCACCATGAAGCATGTTTTCGTTGGGGCAGTGCATGGATTACAAGCTGAGGACGGATCGGATTCTGGTGGCGAGACAGTTGTCTATTCCGACGATGAATCTTCATCCGGAGAGACCGAATCTTTGTATCTGTTACAGGACGGCCGATCAGGGGGTGTGTCCGATGGTGATAGTATTCCGTACCCCTTTGATCCGCCAAACAGGGTTGCTGTTTTCATGGCCGGATCACAACCTATGCAGCAGCCCTCGATGACTGGGGCGTTAACCTCAGAGGCAGCGGGAACCAGGGCTAGTGACCTTCCCCTGTCGCCCTCTAACGTCCTATCCACCTTAGTCGGCACCTTGACGGCGCTCGCAATAGCAGAAGTAGCCCCGGCCAACAAGGCGTAGCATGATGCGCAGATCGCTCAGCTGAAGAGCCGGATTGAGCAAGATAAGCTGGATCTGGATGCGGAGAAAGGCAGGATGGCTATAAGACAAGCAGAGCTAGATTCCCAAGATTTCTGGCTCAGGCTGTATCAGAACGCTTCACAGGAGGTAATGTACAGAAGGCAACAATCTCGTTTACCGCCGGTTTATGAGGCGAGGAATATCTTTAGCACACTAGGAGCGGGAACCAGTAACCGCCCAGAGGTAAACCGGGGAGGAGCTCCGAGGACGGGCGCATTGGTTCAGCCACCAGCCACAGAGCGGAACCGCCAAGTTGTGCCGACGCCGCACATACCCACTCCTCCCGGCCATTATTCTAACCCGTTGGACAACATTGTCGCCGCCGCTTCACGGTTGGCTGCTCTTCCCATTGAGGGGACGTCCCCCATAGAAATGGAGGCACGACGGGCTAAGGAGTTGCTGGAAACAGCTTTAACACAGCAGCATGCGTATTCTTATAGCCGGGAGATGATTCATTCAACCCCCCGCCCAAGCCGGAGTTACACGAGGCACCTAGATGAACCGGCCGTATCTAGAAGCGCGCGAAGACGGCACCGACAGAGGCAGGATAATCCGGCAGGAGCAGGAGCACATGCCCAGGAGGCGGTGGACCAGGCTAGACATAGTGCCCGCGACGACACCCGTCAAGCAATGCCGGTTCACCCCACCACCACAGAAACATGAATCATGTCCAGTTCCTTAGGGGTGCAGTGTCTCATCCCCGCTTTACGGAACGTGAAATTACCCAAACACTTCAAGGGCCCGCGCAAGGTACCCAACTACACGGCGGATCTAGCTCCAGAGGCGTGGGTTGAAAGTTAGGAGATGGCCATGGAGATGCTTGATGTGGACGAAGCTGCGTGTGCCAAATACTTCACAATGATGCTTGAGGGCACGGCCCGGACATGGCTAAAGGGTTTAGCACCTAACTCCATCGGATCATGGGGCGAGTTGCGTCGCCGGTTTATCAATAATTTCAAAGACACATGCAAGCAGCCGATGTCTGTGGTTGACTTGGCAGCCTGTGTTCAAGGAGAGCAAGAGACCACCAGCAGTTGGGTGCGGCGAGTGTCAGAAATTTTACACTCCTCCAATAGCATCAATCCAAGCACGACTATAGTAACCTTGGAAGGCAATTGCCGGTTTGAGCCTTTGAGGCAGAAGCTGGGACGACTCAAGCGGGATTGCAATGACATGGGAACGCTCATGGGCGCTTTGGTAAAGTATGGAGACTCTGATAACACCAAATATCCAGACGCAGACGGAGACAAGTCCGGGAAAGCGACCAAAAACGGTAAACCGACGCAGGCCAATCCGGCAGGTACAAGTTACAATGGCAAAGGTAAAGCGGAGGGCAGCTCAGATTTCGTGGCCAATACCAACGTTCAAGACAACGGGCAGCGCCGCAAGGGTAGACCGCCCCCACGCAATGGGAGGCCACCCATTAATCTGGATCGCCAGTTGAGCGTGCCTTGCCCAAAGCATGGAACAAAGGAAAACACGACTACACATCTCTGGAAGGACTGTTTTATTATGCAGGAGTTTATGAAACAGGCCAAGTATAACCACGGACCCCCCGGCGGATCAGGTCCCGGTTTTCAGGGTCCGGGTTACCAGGGTGGTGGATCCGGATCAGGATATCACGGCGGTAACAATAACCACAATGGCAACAATCAGCATCAGCAGAACCAGCAACATGGTCAGGGTGGATACAACAACCAGGGCAATCAATAGCGTCAGCAGCAACAGCAATCCGGATATCAGAATAATCTGAAGGAGCTAAGCAGTGGGCAATATCATGTTTTCACCACAAGTTTGTGCTAACGGGATCAAAAGGTTCTAAAGAGAGCAGTGCATGCTGTTGAACCGGCAATACAGCGTTTTTTACGTTGGTCTGAACAGCCCATTGTATGG
Organism: Secale cereale; assembly: GCA_902687465.1. Classification (NCBI taxonomy): domain Eukaryota; kingdom Viridiplantae; phylum Streptophyta; class Magnoliopsida; order Poales; family Poaceae; genus Secale; species Secale cereale. Next base: position 723,975,685 of record LR738713.1, on the reverse strand, counting down.
AGCAGAGAGGATCACCCGCCACGGGTTGATAATCCGGGTCAGCTAGCCTTGGTGGTGGCTCCGCAGGTGGGTGGCTATAAGTTTACAAAGGTGCTCATGGATGGAGGCAGCAGCATCAATATCCTATACTATGAGACTTTTCGACGTATGAGGTTGACAGATAAGAAGCTCCGGCAGTGCAACACAGTGTTCAGTGGAGTGGTGCCTGGTAAATCGGCTTACCCAGTTGGAAAAATCGATCTGGAAGTTACCTTTGCGGATGAGCAGGACTCTAGATCGGAGACGGTGAACTTTGAGGGTGTAAAGATCAGGAGCCCATACCATGCTCTGTTTGGGAGGCCGGTTTATGCCAAGTTCATGGCTAGACCGTGTTATGTTTATCTGCAGCTCAAGATGCCGGGTCACAAGGGAACCATCACGGTTCACGGGAGCCACAAGATTGCATTGGAATGCGAGGAAGGAGACGCAACATATGCTGAGGCAGTTTGTGCTACTGAGGAGCTGAAGTTCTACAAGGACAATGTTGATCCGGCAGATATGTCCCCGTTGAAGAAGCCAACTACAGAGTATGATCCGGCGTTGAAATTCAAATCAGCAGAGGAGACCAAGCAAGTTGACTTTGTTCCGGGCGATTTGTCTAAGCAGTTCACTATCAGCGCTAACCTAGACCCCAAATAGGAAAGCGCGCTCATCGAGTTCATCCGTGAGAACCGGGATATCTTTGCATGGAAACCTTCTGACATGCCAAGTATACCGTGGGAACTCGCTGAGCACAGTCTTAATATTGATCCGAAATTTAAACCGGTCAAGCAGTATTTGCGCCGCTTCAATGAGGAGAGGCGCAAGGCTATAGGTGAAGAAGTGGCTTGGCTCTTGGCCGCAGGATTCATAGTTGAGGTGTTTCATCCAGAGTGGTTGGCTAATCCGGTACTGGTGCTCAAGAAAAACGGGACCTGGAGGATGTGTGTTGATTACACAGACTTGAACAAAGCTTGCCCAACCGATCCTTTTGCTCTCCCCCGTATTGATCAGATTATCGATGCTACGGCATGATGTGAGCGGTTAAGTTTTTTGGATGCATATTCAGGTTATCATCAGATCAAGATGGCGGTTAAGGACCAGGAGAAGACAGCTTTCATAACTCCCTTTGGAGCCTTCTGCTATGTATCCATGCCTTTTGGGCTCATGAGTGCCCAAGCAACTTATCAGCGTTGTGTGCAGAACTGCCTACAAGGGCAGATTGGAAGAAATGTCCATGCATATGTGGATGACATTGTGGTAAAATCCAGGAAGGAGGAGACGCTGATAGAGGACTTGAAAGAAACCTTTGACAACCTCCGGGTTTACAAGATGATGCTTAATCCGGAGAAGTGTGTTTTTGGTGTTCCAGCAGGCAAGGTCCTTGGATTTTTAGTGTCAAACAGAGGGATTGAAGCTAATCCGGAGAAGATCAAGGCGATCACATCCTTGGCTAAACTGGCTTGTATCAATGATGTCCAGCGCGTGGCAGGCCGTATTGCAGCATTAAGACGGTTCATCATCGTCTGGGGGAGAAGGCGATCCCGCTTTATCAGATGATGAAGAAGACGGACCGGTTTGTCTGGAGCGATGCGGCAAACGCTGCGTTCGAGGATTTGAAGCGGCAATTGGCAGAACCACCAGTCCTTGCTGCCCCGGTTGACGAGGAGCCGCTACTATTGTACGTGGCCCCCAATGCCCGTGTAGTCAGTGTAGCCATTGTGGGGGAACGCAAAGAGGCAGGCAAAGAATATCCGGTTCAACGTCCGGTTTACTACGTCAGTGAGGTCCTCATTGAGTCGAAGCAAAGATATCCACATTGGCAGAAGTTGGTATATGGTGTGTTCATGGCAAACCGGAAGTTGAAGCACTACTTCCAGGGCCACCCAATCACTGTCGTCAGCTTAGCTCCGTTAGGGGATATAATCCAGAATAGAGAAGCCACTGGCAGAGTGGCAAAGTGGGCCATTGAGCTTAGCCCACACGGGTTAAAATATGTGCCCCGTACTGCTATAAAGTCCCAAGCACTGGTGGATTTCATCAATGATTGGAAAGAGTTGCAAGCACCTGAGGAGAAGCCGGATCATGCATACTGGACTATTCACTTTGATGGTTCAAGGCAATTGGAGGGCTCGGGGGCTGGAGTCGTGTTAACTATCCCACGAGGTGATAAGTTCTGTTATGTCCTCCGTTTAATGTCCCCTTGTACTAACAATTCTGCTGAGTATGAAGCTCTCCTCCATGGTTTACGGATAGCCAAGGAGATGAACTTGAGCCGGGTCAAGTGCTTTGGTGACTCAGATCTGGTGGCACAACAAGTATCTGGTAAGTGGGACTCTAAGGATCCGCTCATGGCGGCTTACCGGCGAGAAGTGGATGCAGTCGCAGGATACTTCAAGGGATATCAGGTGGACCACATAGACCGGCGGAAAAATGAAGCGGCCGATGCATTAAGCCGGCTGGGCTCTCAGCGTAAACCGGTTCCACCTAATACCTTCTTGGATGAATTGCATAGCCCGTCAGTACAGATACCTTCAGAAGAGGACCTGGCTATTCCTGATCCGGAAGCACAGTTAGTCGCAGCGCTTCACGTCATTCCGGATTGGACACTCCCTTATCTGGCATATATGAGCCGAGGTGAATTGCCAGAGGACGAAGTGGAGGCCCGGCAGATAATCCGGCGGTCTAAGTCTATGACTATCGTCAATGGAGAACTTCATCACCGCAGCGTTTCTGGGGCGTTTCAGCGGTGCGTATCATTAGAGGAAGGCTGTGATATTCTTCAATAAATTCATGAAGGGGATTGTGGTCATCACGCCGGTTCAAAGTCCGGTTTACAACTAGCGAAACAAACCGGCAGTTTCTGTGAGGATATTGACCTAATCGACGGTTTAAGCAAGGGACTAATGGTACCCCCTAATCCGGATCAGGCGTACACAAGACAACCACCGGTTTATGATAATAAAAAGAAGAAGTTAAACCGTCAACTATGGAATACATGTTTAAGTCTAAACCGTCAAGGAAAGCATATGAAGCGCGAGTTATGACTAAACCGGCGGGAAAAGCTATAGATCTAAAGTGCGAAAAACAGTTTTCACATGAAGCAGAGGTAAATATGGATCTAAGGCGCAGGACAAAAGACAGAACAATTGTGGTCATATTCAGTGAAGGCAGTAAGAGTTCTCTACAGATTCGATCTAAACTAGCAATGCTAGGGAAACTAAGGAGATAACGATGGAGCGGAGGTGCATGAATGAAGGTTGAACCCGACAAGTTTATATCTATGGCTGAAGCTAATCTACGGCGATGAACTACGAAGAAACGAGGGTTCATGGCGAGCTACAGAAGAAACCCTAAAAGTGAGGTCTATGGGGAGAAGGAATCATACCTGAGGAATCGAAGGAAAAGCGGCGAATTCTCTGGTCGCGTTCAGGTTGATGCAGTGGCCGGACTTGCTGGCGACGGCGAGCTCGACGAACGGCGACGAAAGCTCGGGCGCTGGAGACGGAGGAAGAAGAAGCAGAAGGGGAAAAGAGATAAGCCTCGGCGGTATTTATAGGCCGAAGAGATAAAAACGGTAAGCGCGGGAATCGAGGAGGCCGGAAATTGGATAAAGATTGAGCTATCACCTCGATCTTCAGTGCGGCAATAAAAAAAGGTAACAAACATATGCGGGCATTAAATGCGGAGATGATGTCACGACGGATTGACACGATTTCAGGAGATGACGTCATGGCCGGTTTATGAAGCAAACAAGTCGCAGAAAGGAAATTTGTACAAGACTTGGAAGACTGACATGAACAATTTCAAATCAATCTGGGGCCTAATGTCAGAGATATTAATAGCAGGTATAAACCGGCCAGGAGGGTCCGGATTACACTGACAAGGTTGTAGTATTACAAGCCCAGTAGAATATATAGCAAGAGGTCATAGCCCGTAGAGGTTTAGGGCCCATGTATAAGGCCCACGGTCTGTAAACCGTCGTACCATGTAACTTGGGATGTAAGATAGAAAGAGTAGAGACCGAGGCGGACACGATTATGAGCCGGCCTCGGGACTCTGTAAACCGGACCGGGCGTTGCCTCCTATATAAAGGGACGACCCGGCGACGGTTCAAGGACAAGAAACAACAGCTCGAGACACAGGCAAGCGGATTCGCTCCCTGGTCATCGAAGCCCAAGCAATACCACACCAAACTAGACGTAGGATTTTACCTTCATCAAAGGGGCCGAACTAGTATAAAACTCCCTGTGTCCTTCGTCCGCTTTAACCCCTTCAAGCTAACCCGAGCGATGGACTCACACCTAAGTCCGTTAATCCGGACATCTGCCGTGCTAATTCCACAACAACTACTCAAAGGTACTGCAATGAATTCATTCTTTGTTTATATTGGTGTTAAACCTACTGTATTCCAACTTCTCTATGGTTCATACTTCCCAATATTACTCATAGATGCATTGAAATAAGCAAACAACACATGAAAAACAGAATCTGTCAAAAACAGAACAGTCTGTAGTAATCTGCAGGTTTCACATACTTCTGTAGCTCCAAAAAGAATCAAACTAAATTGGTAAATGTGAGGAATTTTTACTATTAATCATCTGTAAAAAGAATCAACTAAATAGCACGCTCCGGTAAAATCCGATGACCATGCTAGCGAGCGCTAACGATTCTGTTTTTCACAGCAAGATCACATAAACTTCACACAAGTCTTCCCAAAGGTTCTACTTGGCACAAACACTAAACAAAACACAAAACCACATCAAAACAGAATCTAGACGCAATATTTATTCCTAAACAGAAGCAAAAACAAAAAATATATAAAATTGGGTCGCCTCCCAACAAGCTCTTTCTTTATAGCCATTAAGATAGGCTTGAGAATTCAATGATGCTCACATGAAAGATAAGAATTGAAGCACAAAGAGAGCATCATAAAACATGTGACAAACACATCTAAGTCTAACATACTTCCTATGCATAGGCACTTTATAAGCAAAAAAAAATATCATAGCGAGCAAGATCTAGCGTATGCAAGGAAGAAGAAGGAAACAAGATCAATCTCAACATGAAGAGAGGTAATTTAGTAACATGAAGATTTCTACAACCATATTTTCCTCTCTCATAATAATTGCATGTAGGATAATAAGAAAATTCAACAATATAGCTATCACAAAACATATTCTCAACACGATCCACATGCATGCAAAGTTGACATTCTTCCAAAATAGTGGGATCAACATTAACTAAAGTCGTGACCTTCCCAAACCCACTTTTATCAAAAAAAATCATAAGATTGATCACTATCAAAAGTAGTGGGATCAAAAGTTGACACTCTTTCTGAAAGTGCAGTATATCGACTAGAGGGGGGGTGAATAGGCGATTTTTATGAAATGCTTCAAAACATGATAGTTTCGAAGACAAACGATAAGCTCAAGCCTATTAGTATGCAACGGAAAGTGGACTACACTAGATAAGCCATAGTCATGTATTCAATGAAGTGAAAGCATGAAGACTAATAGCAACTAGGCAGTAGTGATCACAAAGGAAGAAGGAATGAAGCCAATCACAACAGGTAGATACTCAGTGATGACAATCAGATAAGGCAAGCATGCAATGTCTTCACAACACAGAGCAGTAAGTAAAGGGAAGGAAAGCATAGAACCAGTAGCTCGAGGAAGACAGTGATTTGTTAGACCAGTTCCAGTTGCTGTGACAACTGTACGTCTGGTTAGGGAGGCTGAGATTTAACTCAGACGACCGCGTCTTCACCTTGTTCCCCTTGAGCTAAGAACACCTAGTCCTCGCCCAATCACTCTGGTAAGTCTTCAAGGTAGACTTCCAAACCTTCACAGACTTCGTTCACCGGCAATCCACAATTACTCTTGGATGCTCAGAACGCGACGCCTAACCGGCTGGAGGAAACACAGTCCTCAAGTGTAATAAGTCTTCAGGTCACACAGACAGAAAGACTTCAGTGATGCCTAACACTCTTTGGCTCTGGGTGTTTGGGCTTTGTCCTCGCAAGGATTTCTCTCTCAAATGCTTCGGAGGTGGGTTGCTCTCAAACGACAAAAGCCGTGCAATAACTCTGAGCAGCCACCAATTTATGGTGTAGGGGGTGGGCTATTTATAGCCACTAGGCAACCCGACCTGATTTGTCCGAAGTGACCCTGGGTCACTAGGGAATGACACATGTTCCAACGGTCAGATTTCAAACGCACACGGCAACTTTACTTGAGCTCCAAGTAAAGATGACTCATCCGCCTCAGGATAAGATTTGCTCTCATAGTCTTCGCTCGAAGACATAGGATTTGGTTGAGCATCACTTCAGTCACTCTGACTTAGTTCACTTGGACCCCACTTAACAGTACGGTGGTTCCTATGACTCAACAAAGAAGAAAAGGAAACAACGAAACATCTACGTCTTCGCTCTCCATAGTCTTCACACAATGTCTTCTCATGTCATAGTCTTCAATATGATTATCTTCATATACCATCACTGTTATCAATGTCTTCATACATTTTTAGGGGTCATCTCCGGTAGGTTAACCGAATCAATGAGGGACTACTACCTGTGTTATCCTGCAATTCTCACAAAAACATTAGTCCCTCAACCAGGTTTGTCGTCAATACTCCAAAACCACTAGGGGTGGCACTAGATGCACTTACACTTTCAAATCCACTTTCATTGCTATGGCAAACATTATTATCAATCTCATATTCATGATGGGGTTTAAATAAATTTTCAAGATCGTAAGAATCATCACCCCAATCATGATCATTGCAACAGGTAGTGGGCATAGCAAAGTAAGCATCCCCAAGCTTAGGGTTTTGCATGTCATTAACACAATTGACATTAATAGAATTTACAATAACCTCATTGCAATCATGCTTTTTATTTAACTAGCTATCATGAATCACTTTTTCTTTTAACAATTCCTCACAATTTTCAGATTCATAAATTTCAAGCAAAACCCCATAAAGATAATCTAGTGCACGCAGCTCACTAGCAATTGGTTCAACATAATTGGATCTCTTAAAGAGATTAACAAGTGGATGAGGATCCATAATTTAGCAAGCGAAGATGCAAGCTAATAGAGGGCTCATATTACACAAGCAAACAAGAGGCAAGCGGACGGTAAACACACGGCAGAAGAAGGGCAAATAAAACGGCAAGGGTGAAGTGGGGGAGAGGAAAATGAGAGGCAAAAATTGTAATCCGAAGGATAAGGGTTTGTGATAGGTACTTGGTATATGACTTTTGTGTAAGCCTCCCTGGAAACGGCGCCAGAAATTCTTCTTGCTACTTCTCGAGCTCGCGTTGTATTCCCTCGAAGAGGAAAGGGAGATGCACCACAGTAGCGTAAGTATTTCCCTCAGTTTTTGAGAACCAAGGTATAAATCAAGTAGGAGACCATGCGCGAATCCCTCGCACCTTCACAAACAAATAAGAACTTCGCAGCCAACGCGATAAGGGGTTGTCAATCCCTTTACGGTCACTTACGAAAGTGAGATTTGATAGAGATGATAGTTTGATATTTTTGGTATTTTTTATTATAAGAACAGAAAGTAAAAGCGGAAAAAGTAAAGTAAGTGTAGATTGATATGTTGAGAATAGACCTGGGGGCCATAGTTTTCTCTAGTTGCTTCTCTCATGATAGCGATATTCTACGGCGGGTAAACAAATTACTGTCGAGCAATTGATAGAAAAGCGAATAATTATGAGACTATCTAGGCATGATCATTATATATAGGCATCACGTTCGAGACAAGTAGACCTAAATGATTCTGCATCTACTACTATTACTCCACACATCGACCGCTGTCCAGCATGAATCTAGTGTATTGAATTCATAAGAACAGAGTAACGCCTTAAGCAAGATGACATGATGTAGAGGGATAAACTCAAGCAATATGATATAAACCCCATCTTTTTATCCTCGATGGCAACAATACAATACGTGCCTTGCTGCCCCTACTATCACTGGGAAAGGACACCACAAGATTGCACCCAAAGCTAATCACTTCTCCCATTGCAAGAACTATAGATCTAGTAGGCCAGACCAAACCAATAATTCGAAGAGACTTGCAAGGATATTACAATCATACATAAAGAGTTCAGAGAAGAACCAAATATTTCTCTTAGATAATCTTGATCATAAACCCACAATTCATCGGATCTCGATAAACACACATCAAAAAGAGATTACATCGAATAGATCTCCTCGAAGACCAAGGAGAACTTTGCATTGAGATCCAAAAAGAGAGAAGAAGCCATCTAGATACTAGCTATGGACCCGAAGGTCTGTGGTAAACTACTCACAACTCATGGTGAGGCGATGATGATGATGTAGAAGCACTCCGTGGTAGATCCCCCCTCCGGCGGAGCTCCGGAACAGGCCCCAAGATGGGATCTCACGGGAACAGAAGGTTATGGCGGTGGAACTAGCGTTTTCTCTGTTGCTCTGATGGTTTCGGGGTATGTAGGCATATATAGGAGGAAGGAGGGCACCGAGGGCCTTACGTGGGACCCACGAGGCAGGGGGCGCGCCCTAGGGGGTGATACATCCAAAATGTATCTATAATTTCTGCTTGCTACATGCCACTTTTGGGTGATATTGCTATGATATTCATACACTTCCATACACTTTTGATCATATTTGGACTAACTTACTAATCCAGTGCACCCCAGTGCCAGTTTCTGTTTTCGGCTGTTTTTGTATTTCAGGTTTTCACGTTTCGAGAACTGCCCAGAAAAATCAAGAAAAATTATATAAAAAATCAGCGTTCCGGAAACAACACTGCGTCCGAAGGGCGGCCTGGGGGGGGCACCAGGGCTCCAGGCGCCCTGGCGGCGCCCCCCCCTGGGCCGCGCCGGGGGGGGTGCCTGGGCCCCCCGAAAGTCCCCCGGTACCCTACTTTGGCATATATTTAAAGGACCCTCCGAAACCCTCAGAAGGGGAACTCTTTTCGCGATCCCATCTCTGTTCCGCCGCCGCCACCGCTTCCAAGATCGGGAGCACCAGGAGAACTCTTCCCGGCACCCTGCCGGAGGGGAGGATCACCACCGGGAGCTTCTCCACCACCATGGACGCCTCCCGGATGACTCGTGAGTAGTCTCCCTTGGACCATGAGTCCATGACCAGTAGCTATGTGATGTTCTCCTCCCGTTCTTGTGCTTCACTAATTAGTCCTCGTGAGCTGCCCTACATGATCGAGGCACCTATGTAATCCTTATGCTGTTGCTATGTTGAGTTTGCTGGGATCCGATGGATTATGAGATTATGTTCAGATTGATCTTGAGTAATATATTTGATTCTTCTCTTTTATATTTTAGTTCATAAGTAATTCTTGCATGTTCTCCGTTGTTATTTATTGCTTTGGCCGAGTAATAGGTAGTGACTCCAAGAGGGAACGTTATGCTCGATTGTGGGTTCATGCCCCTCGATGACTAGCTTGAGTGACAGAAACATGAGTCTAGGGGATGTGCTGTTGCCACAAGGGGGAAAACAACGGTGCTTGTGCCCGCGGGTGCAAGGATTGTTTACTTTACGCAAAGTTCTTTTAATGCAGTTGTCTGCTGCATTGAGTTTACACTATGGGTGGGACTTGCAACTTAATACCAGCGAGATGTTCTGGATAGATATCTCAAGGTGGATGATTAGTAGTAGATATTGATGGATTTCGGTCTACTTACTTTGGCGTACCGCCCATGCTTTGAACCTCAACCTTTCTTGCAATGTAGTCAGCATTGGTTTGCGTTCGTGGTCCTGTCAATTGCCCAGCTGTAATTCATTTACCTCACATAGCTGTTTTATCGTCTTTTGGGAGAGAGACATCACTAGTGAACATCATGTGACTCCGGTCCATATTACCATCATTGATCACACCCACTATTTACTTTTTCGCTATTTACTTACTATTGCAAAACACTATCTATCACTACTATCATATTGCTTTTAACCCTTTGTGAACTACAAGGCCGGAGGGATTGACAACCTCTCTGTACTCGTTGGGATCAAAGTTATTTGTATCTGTGTGCAGGTCCACGTTGATTGCTACTAATCTGGCGCCGTAGCAATTGACACCTACTTGTTGAACCTAGGAGTCTCTGGGGATTCGATCCTTGGCATCTTTGCTAAGGGAAAACACTTCTACAATACTGCATCTTACACCTTCCACTTGGGGTAACCAACGAGGGGTTCGAGGCCCATCAAGGAGTATTTTCTGGCGCCGTTGTCGGGGACTCCACTCTTCAGGATAGGGGAGTTGCATGCTATCTTTTACCTTTGCTTTTTAGTCTTGTTAGTTTACCTTTCAGCTTTTGCTTTAATATCCCTTATCACAAAATTACAAAAAAAATTATTTTACCTTCTTGTTAGTAGTCCTATCTGTTTAGTTAAACATGTTAGGATTTGGTGCTTTGAGGGAATCAGAAGTTCTAGATTTCCATCAAAGGGGCGGAGAAAATATGAAGAAGGCATGGGACAGAATTTCTGACGCACATAGGAGAATTATGCCTTGGATACCTATAAAAATTGTGCTTAGAAATTTTTACCATGGTCTTTTTAAATGGTGTAAACACTCCCTTGACATTATAGCTGAGGGAGATTTCCTAGAATGTGATGAAGCTAGAGCTCTTGAAATTATACATGGTCTATCTAGTTACTTTGTTTATGATCATAATTTTGATACTGTCATAGATAGACTTGCTACTATTGAAAAGAGAATGGATGCTCTAGACTTAATGAAGGTAGAGAAACCCAAACCCAATAAGAGAGATATGTTGGAAATAGATAATGACTGGGAGCCTCTTGTTAGGATTGGCATCTCTAATCAAGACTTCCTTGCTTATTGTGATATTGGATCTATGGTTTCTACTATGCCAAAAATGGTTCATGATTCTTTAAAATTTAACATGGATAGATTATCATCTCATCATGAACACACTAATGGAGATATTTCTGAAATCCAGGGAAGAATAAAAGATGTACCAGTTAAATTCCTTAAAGGGATTGCAATGATTGATTTCTTCATCATGGAGCCAAACCAAGGAAATATAGTGCTTGGAAGGGACTTCCTCCGAGCAGTAAAAGGCTTCGTCGATATAGGTAAGGGACAAATCCGCTTACGCGGGAAGGCAAAAGGTGTGTACCCCTTTCCTAGAAGGAACAAGAATGAACTTGTTGAGGAACCATTTGAATCAATTTATAACTCCGATTATTATGATGGTTATTGATTCCTATATGCATTATGCCTAGCTTAAAGGCATAAAAGAAAGCGCTTTTGGGAGGCAGCCCACATGAATAATTTTTTTGCTTTTGTTGTGTCTTGATGTTGTTTACTTCTGTAGCATCATCATGGTATCTTTGCTTTTCATATTTGTGCCAAGTATAGCCTCCGATTGCTAGAAAGTTCAAAAGTTGTGAGGTGCTGTCCAGGAAACAGATTCTGTCCTTGGATAGAAAAATTCGTATAAAATCACCAGATCATCTTTTTGGTCTGAATTTTTTCGACAGCGTTCTCTATATAATTGTCTTTCGTGCGTCTGTTCTGAGTTTTTTGATTTGAGTTGCAGAAGTATCCCGAACAGATCAATTACTGCCTGCTGTTCTGTTTTTCACAGATTCTGTCCTGTTTTGCCTTACCTTCACTTTGCAAATCAAGAGCTTGCTTTTTCTTTGCAAAAACCTTTTGGCAATCTTGAGAAACAGTATAACTTCAAGAATATATTTATTTCCAGCAAGGTATAATTATTTTATTAAGGGTACTAACCTCGCTAATCAGATTATGATGAGTTGTGTATGAAGGGAGTTTTCAAGTGTGCGAGGGAAGATGATAAAAAGATTCAGGAGTGTCAAGCGCTCAAGCTTGGGGATGCCCCCGTGCACCCCCAAGAAATATTCAAGGAGACTCAAGCGTCTAAGCTTGGGGATTCCCCCGTGCATCCCCTTCTCCATCAACATTATCAGTTCGTCTTTCGTTTCGCTATATTTTTATCACTTCATGTGTTATGTGCTATGCTTGGAGCGTCTTGCTTTTAGTTTCCTTTTTAGTTTTTCATAACGAGTCAGAACTCAGCATTCCTTTATGTGGGAGAGAAACACGCTCCACTTCTACCTAGAACATAACATAGAATTTTCATGTCTATCTATGTTGTGTGTGTTCTTTGTCTTTTAAATAGCTACTATCATACTCCGCTCTTAGTATTCATGCTTATCTTTTCAAAGAGCTATTGTTTAGTTGGTTGCTTGAACTCTCTTTCATTATCATGCTCACCTTATTAAGAGAGTTTGCTTCCGTTGCATTGGTTAATGTGTCTATGATAAAGATGCTACTTGCATGATGGTGCTTAGTAGTTCAGGTTTTCTTATGGTTAATCTCAAATAGCTGGGGGGTTCCCAATGTGTTATTGGAGTACCAACTTGGTTTGTTTGCCTATGATATGGTATGGTTTAGTAATATCTTCCTTCGAGAATTTATTTTGATTGACTTGGCGTATGCTCACGCATATTCAAGACTGTAAAGAAAGTCTGTCAAGCCTTGATGATCTTTTATTTCTAAGTAGCGATATAACTACCATGCCTGATTCAATATTGCTTTGTCGCTCTGCATGATTATGACCGTCATTGCTCTCTTAGTTGGTCGCTCCCAATCTTTTTGCTAACCTCCACCTGTACTAAGCAAACTAACCATGCAATACATAGCTCATGGGAAAGTAGCCTAAAAATTATTGTGGTAAAGAATATGTTGCTTATGTATCTTATTTTTTATAAGTTGCTCGCTGAGCGGTAACCATGTTTTTGGGGACGCCATCAACTGTCACACTTTTGTTGAATATCATGTGAGTTGCTATGCATGTTCGTCTTGTCTGAAGTAAGGGTGATTTGCCGTGGGTTGAATGAATATGCATATTGTTAGAGAAGAACATTGGGCCGCCAACCAAAGCCATGTATCATGGTGGAAGTTTTAGCTTGGACCTTAATCCTCAATCTCTTATGAGAATATGCTTATGCATTAAAGAGGAGTCCATCATCTATTTTCTATGTTGTCCCGGTATGGATGTCCTCAAGTTGAGATCTATCAAAAACGAGAAATCAAATGCGATTTATCTCCTTGGACCTTTGTACAGGTGGCATAGAGGTACCCCATTGTGACACTTGGCTGAAACATATGTAATGCAATGATAACCCATGGAAATCCAAGCTAATTAGGACAAGGTGCGAGCACTATTGGTATTCGATGCATGAGGCTTGCAACTTATAGGATGTTTTATGCATGACACATATGAAGTACTACTACCGTTGACACAATTGCTTCCATGTTTTCAAAATAAAAAAGGCTCTAGCACATAACCATTCTTTTACCTTTATGTTAAAGCACCAACTACTGAGAGCATGATTGTCATTCTGAGTGTAATGTGCATTGTCCCAAAGTAGCATTGTCTTTTGCATGATTGTGATATCGTTTATTCTGAAATGATTGTATCTAGTCATCACTTAAACCTTGAAGGTTCCCCTGCATTTATGTTTTGCATCACTAAAGGGGGCAAGCTAGATATCACTTTATCATATTTGCACATCATGTTCATTGCAAATCTTTTTGATGTTTCAGTTTCATATTGTAAAACTTTCAGTCATTTGTGATTTTCTCATGAGGCAACTTAATTACTTTAGAATCATTGTCTCAGTAAGCTTTTGTCATATGACTATGAAAAAGTCCTATATGGTTAATAGCATGTCACCACAGAAATTATTCTTGTTATCATTTACCTACTCGAGGACGAGCAGGAATTAAGCTTGGGGATGTTGATACGTCCAAAACGTATCTATAATTTCTGCTTGCTCCATGCCACTTTTGGGTGATATTGCTATGATATTCATACACTTCCATACACTTTTGATCATATTTGGACTAACATACTAATCCAGTGCACCCCAGTGCCAGTTTCTGTTTTCGGCTGTTTTTGTATTTCAGGTTTTCACGTTTCGAGAACTGCCCAGAAAAATCCAGAAAAATTATATAAAAAATCAGCGTTCCGGAAACAACACTGCGTCCGAAGGGCAGCCTGGGGGAGGCCACCAGGGCTCCAGGTGCCCTGGCGGCGCCCCCCCTTGGGACGCGCCGGGGGGACGCCTGGGCCCCCTGAAACTCCCCCGGTACCCTACTTTGGCATATATTTAAAGGACCCTCCGAAACCCTCAGAAGGGGAACTCTTTTCGCGATTCCATCTCTGTTCCGCCGCCGCCGCCGCTTCCAAGATCGGGAGCACCAGGAGAACTCTTCCCGGCACCCTGCCGGAGGGGAGGATCACCACCGGGAGCTTCTCCACCACCATGGACGCCTCCCGGATGACTCGTGAGTAGTCTCCCTTGGACCATGAGTCCATGACCAGTAGCTATGTGATGTTCTCCTCCCGTTCTTGTGCTTCACTAATTAGTCCTCGTGAGCTGCCCTACATGATCGAGGCACCTATGTAATCCTTATGCTGTTGCTATGTTGAGTTTGCTGGGATCCGATGGATTATGAGATTATGTTCAGATTGATCTTGAGTAATATATTTGATTCACCTCTTTTATATTTTAGTTCATAAGTAATTCTTGCATGTTCTCCGTTGTTATTTATTGCTTTGGCCGAGTAATAGGTAGTGACTCCAAGAGGGAACGTTATGCTCGATTGTGGGTTCATGTCCCTCGATGACTAGCTTGAGTGACAGAAACATGAGTCTAGGGGATGTGTTGTTGCCACAAGGGGGAAAACAACGGTGCTTGTGCCCGCGGGTGCAAGGATTGTTTACTTTACGCAAAGTTCTTTTAATGCAGTTGTCTGTTGCATTGAGTTTACACTATGGGTGGGACTCGCAACTTAATACCAGCGAGATGTTCTGGATAGATATCTCAAGGTGGATGATTAGTAGTAGATATTGATGGATTTCGGTCTACTTACTTTGGCGTACCGCCCATGCTTTGAACCTCAACCTTTCTTGCAATGTAGTCAGCATTGGTTTGCGTTCGTGGTCCTGTCAATTGCCCAGCTGTAATTTGTTTACCTCACATAGCTGTTTTATCGTCTTTTGGGAGAGAGACATCACTAGTGAACATCATGAGACTCCGGTCCATATTACCATCATTGATCACATACACTATTTGTTGGAAATATGCCCTAGAGGCAATAATAAAAGAGTTATTATTATATTTCCTTGTTCATGATAATCGTTTATTATCCATGCTATAATTGTATTGATTGGAAACTCAAATACATGTGTGGATGAATAGACAGACTTTGTGTCCCTAGTGAGCCTCTACAGGACTAGCTCGTTGATCAAAGATGACCGCGGTTTCCAGGTCATAGACATGAGTTGTCATTTGGTAACGGGATCACATCATTAGGAGAATGATGTGATGGACGAGACCCAAACGTTAAACATAGCTTTTGATCGTGTCAGTTATCGCTATAGTTTTCTGCATGTCAAGTATAAGTTCCTATGACCATGAGATCATGTAACTCACTGACACCGTAGGAGTGCTTTGTGTGTGCCAAACGTCACAACGTAACTGGGTGACTATAAAGGTACTCTACAGGTATCTCCGAGGGTGTCGGTTGAGTTGACATGGATCGAGACTGGGATTTGTCACTCCGTGTGACGGAGAGGTATCTCCGGGCCCACTCGGTAATACGTCATCTCAATGAGCTCAAAGTGACTAAGTAGTTGGTCACGGGATTATGTATTACGGTAACGAGTAAAGAGACTTGCCGGTAACGAGATTGAACTAGGTATAGAGATACCGACGATCGAATCTCGGGCAAGTAACATACCGACGAGACAAAGGGAACTGTATACGGGATTGCTTGAATCCTTGACATCGTGGTTCATCCGATGAGATCATCGAGAAACATGTGGGAACCAATATGGGTATCCAGATCCCGCTATTGGTTATTGACCTGGGAGTGTCTCGGTCATGTCTACATGGTTTCCGAACCCGCAGGGTCTACACACTTAAGGTTCGGTGACGCTAGGGTTGTTAGTGAGAACAGTGCATGGTTACCGAAGGTTGTTCGGAGTCCCGGATGAGATCCCGGACGTGAC
Organism: Secale cereale; assembly: GCA_902687465.1. Lineage (NCBI taxonomy): Eukaryota > Viridiplantae > Streptophyta > Magnoliopsida > Poales > Poaceae > Secale > Secale cereale. Next base: position 723,959,580 of record LR738713.1, on the reverse strand, counting down.
GAGGGTCTCCGGAATGGTCCGGCGACGAAGATTGATATATAGGATGAAAGGTTTCGGAGTCCGGAAGTGTTCCGGGGAGCATAGGGAAATCGGCGGATTACCGAAAAGGGTTTCGGGGGTCCCGGAAGTGGTTCTGGGCCTAATGGGCCACAAGGGGGGACACCACAGCCCTCATAGGGCTGTGCGCCCCCCCCCTGGGCCCTCTCCTCATGCGCAAGGGGAGGTGGACCCTCCTAGGGCTGCCGCACCCCCCCTGGCTTGGGGGGCAAGGCACCTAGGGGGGGAAACCCTAGGGCCTGGCCCTTGGCCGCCGCCCCCCCTGCCCTGGCCGCCGGCCCCCCTAGGGGAAACCCTAGGGCGCCCCCCTCTCCTCCTTCCCCCTATATATAGAGAGGTATAGGGAGGGCAGCCAACACACGATTGTGCCTCGGTGCTGCCCTCCCTCTCCCATAACATCTTCATCTCCCGCGGTGCTTAGGCGAAGCCCTGCTGGAATCCTTCTCCACCATCACCACCACGCCGTCGTGCTGCCGGTCTCTCCATCAACCTCTCCTCCACCCCTTGCTGGATCAAGAAGGAGGAGACGTCCCCGAGCCGTACGTGTGAAGAACGCGGAGGCACCGTTGCTTCGGTGCTAGGATCTTCGGCGATCTGAATCGCGGCGAGTACGACTCCATCAACCGCGTTCTTAACGCTTCCGCTTAGCGATCTACAAGGGTACGTAGATCCAACTCTCCTCTCGTAGTAGCATCTCCTAGATTGATCTTGGTGAACGTAGGAAAAATTTTTGTTTCCCATGCAACGTTCCCCAACACCACCACCATGGACGCCTCCCGGATGACTCATGAGTAGTCTCCCTTGGACCATGAGTCCATGACCAGTAGCTATGTGATGTTCTCCTCCCGTTCTTGTGCTTCACTAATTAGTCCTCGTGAGCTGCCCTACATGATCGAGACACCTATGTAATCCTTATGCTGTTGCTATGTTGAGTTTGCTGGGATCCGATGGATTATGAGATTATGTTCAGATTGATCTTGAGTAATATATTTGATTCACCTCTTTTATATTTTAGTTCATAAGTAATTCTTGCATGTTCTCCGTTGTTATTTATTGCTTTGGCCGAGTAATAGGTAGTGACTCCAAGAGGGAACGTTATGCTCGATTGTGGGTTCATGCCCCTCGATGACTAGCTTGAGTGACAGAAACATGAGTCTAGGGGATGTGCTGTTGCCACAAGGGGGAAAACAACGGTGCTTGTGCCCGCGGGTGCAAGGATTGTTTACTTTACGCAAAGTTCTTTTAATGCAGTTGTCTGCTGCATTGAGTTTACACTATGGGTGGGACTTGCAACTTAATACCAGCGAGATGTTCTGGATAGATATCTCAAGGTGGATGATTAGTAGTAGATATTGATGGATTTCGGTCTACTTACTTTGGCGTACCGCCCATGCTTTGAACCTCAACCTTTCTTGCAATGTAGTCAGCATTGGTTTGCGTTCGTGGTCCTGTCAATTGCCCAGCTGTAATTCATTTACCTCACATAGCTGTTTTATCATCTTTTGGGAGAGAGACATCACTAGTGAACATCATGTGACTCCGGTCCATATTACCATCATTGATCACACCCACTATTTACTTTTTCGCTATTTACTTACTATTGCAAAACACTATCTATCACTACTATCATATTGCTTTTAACCCTTTGTGAACTACAAGGCCGGAGGGATTGACAACCTCTCTGTACTCGTTGGGATCAAAGTTATTTGTATCTGTGTGCAGGTCCATGTTGATTGCTACTAATCTGGCGCCGTAGCAATTGACACCTACTTGTTGAACCTAGGAGTCTCTGGGGATTCGATCCTTGGCATCTTTGCTAAGGGAAAACACTTCTACAATACTGCATCTTACACCTTCCACTTGGGGTAACCAACGAGGGGTTCGAGGCCCATCAAGGAGTATTTTCTGGCGCCGTTGCCGGGGACTCCACTCTTCAGGATAGGGGAGTTGCATGCTATCTTTTACCTTTGCTTTTTAGTCTTGTTAGTTTACCTTTCAGCTTTTGCTTTAATATCCCTTATCACAAAATTACAAAAAAAATTATTTTACCTTCTTGTTAGTAGTCCTATCTGTTTAGTTAAACATGTTAGGATTTGGTGCTTTGAGGGAATCAGAAGTTCTAGATTTCCATCAAAGGGGCGGAGAAAATATGAAGAAGGCATGGGACAGAATTTCTGACGCACATAGGAGAATTATGCCTTGGATACCTATAAAAATTGTGCTTAGAATTTTTAACCATGGTCTTTTTAAATGGTGTAAACACTCCCTTGACATTATAGCTGAGGGAGATTTCCTAGAATGTGATGAAGCTAGAGCTCTTGAAATTATACATGGTCTATCTAGTTACTTTGTTTATGATCATAATTTTGATACTGTCATAGATAGACTTGCTACTATTGAAAAGAGAATGGATGCTCTAGACTTAATGAAGCTAGAGAAACCCAAACCCAATAAGAGAGATATGTTGGAAATAGATAATGACTGGGAGCCTCTTGTTAGGATTGGCATCTCTAATCAAGACTTCCTTGCTTATTGTGATATTGGATCTATGGTTTCTACTATGCCAAAAATTGTTCATGATTCTTTAAAATTTAACATGGATAGATTATCATCTCATCATGAACACACTAATGGAGATATTTCTGAAATCCAGGGAAGAATAAAAGATGTACCAGTTAAATTCCTTAAAGGGATTGCAATGATTGATTTCTTCATCATGGAGCCAAACCAAGGAAATATAGTGCTTGGAAGGGACTTCCTCCGAGCAGTAAAAGGCTTCATCGATATAGGTAAGGGACAAATCCGCTTACGCGGGAAGGCAAAAGGTGTGTACCCCTTTCCTAGAAGGAACAAGAATGAACTTGTTGAGGAACCATTTGAATCAATTTATAACTCCGATTATTATGATGGTTATTGATTCCTATATGCATTATGCCTAGCTTAAAGGCATAAAAGAAAGCGCTTTTGGGAGGCAGCCCACATGAATAAATTTTTTGCTTTTGTTGTGTCTTGATGTTGTTTACTTCTGTAGCATCATCATGGTATCTTTGCTTTTCATATTTGTGCCAAGTATAGCCTCCGATTGCTAGAAAGTTCAAAAGTTGTGAGGTGCTGTCCAGGAAACAGATTCTGTCCTTGGATTGAAAAATTCGTATAAAATCACCAGATCATCTTTTTGGTCTGAATTTTTTCGACAGCGTTCTCTATATAATTGTCTTTCGTGCGTCTGTTCTGAGTTTTTTTATTTGAGTTGCAGAAGTATCCCGAACAGATCAATTACTGCCTGCTGTTCTGTTTTTCACAGATTCTGTCATGTTTTGTCTTACCTTCACTTTGCAAATCAAGAGCTTGCTTTTTTCTTTGCAAAAACCTTTTGGCAATCTTGAGAAACAGTATAACTTCAAGAATATCTTTATTTCCAGCAAGGTATAATTATTTTATTAAGGGTACTAACCTCGCTAATCAGATTATGATGAGTTGTGTATGAAGGGAGTTTTCAAGTGTGCGAGGGAAGATGATAAAAAGATTCAGGAGTGTCAAGCGCTCAAGCTTGGGGATGCCCCCGTGCACCCCCAAGAAATATTCAAGGAGACTCAAGCATCTAAGCTTGGGGATGCCCCCGTGCATCCCCTTCTCCATCAACATTATCAGTTCGTCTTTCGTTTCGCTATATTTTTATCACTTCATGTGTTATGTGCTATGCTTGGAGCGTCTTGCTTTTAGTTTCCTTTTTAGTTTTTCATAACGAGTCGGAACTCAGCATTCCTTTATGTGGGAGAGAAACATGCTCCACTTCTACCTAGAACATAACATAGAATTTTCATGTCTATCTATGCTGTGTGTGTTCTTTGTCTTTTAAATAGCTACTATCATACTCCGCTCTTAGTATTCATGCTTATCTTTTCAAAGAGCTATTGTTTAGTTGGTTGCTTGAACTCTCTTTAATTATCATGCTCACCTTATTAAGAGAGTTTGCTTCCGTTGCATTGGTTAATGTGTCTATGATAAAGATGCTACTTGCATGATGGTGCTTAGTAGTTCAGGTTTTCTTATGGTTAATCTCAAATAGCTGGGGGGTTCCCAATGTGTTATTGGAGTACCAACTTGGTTTGTTTGCCTATGATATGGTATGGTTTAGTAATATCTTCCTTCGAGAATTTATTTTGATTGACTTGGCGTATGCTCACGCATATTCAAGACTGTAAAGAAAGTCTGTCAAGCCTTGATGATCTTTTATTTCTAAGTAGCGATATAACTACCATGCCTGATTCAATATTGCTTTGTCGCTCTGCATGATTATGACCGTCATTGCTCTCTTAGTTGGTCGCTCCCAATCTTTTTGCTAACCTCCACCTGTACTAAGCAAACTAACCAAGCAATACATAGCTCATGGGGAAGTAGCCTAAAAACTATTGTGGTAAAGAATATGTTGCTTATGTATCTTATTTCTTATAAGTTGCTCGCTGAGCGGTAACCATGTTTTTGGGGACGCCATCAACTGTCACACTTTTGTTGAACATCATGTGAGTTGCTATGCATGTTCGTCTTGTCTGAAGTAAGGGTGATTTGCCGTGGGTTGAATGAATATGCATATTGTTAGAGAAGAACATTGGGCCGCCAACCAAAGCCATGTATCATGGTGGAAGTTTTAGCTTGGACCTTAATCCTCAATCTCTTATGAGAATATGCTTATGCATTAAAGAGGAGTCCATCATCTATTTTCTATGTTGTCCCGGTATGGATGTCCTCAAGTTGAGATCTATCAAAAACGAGAAATCAAATGCGATTTATCTCCTTGGACCTTTGTACAGGTGGCATAGAGGTACCCCATTGTGACACTTGGTTGAAACATATGTAATGCAATGATAACCCATGGAAATCCAAGCTAATTAGGACAAGGTGCGAGCACTATTGGTATTCGATGCATGAGGCTTGCAACTTATAGGATGTTTTATGCATGACACATATGAAGTACTACTACCGTTGACACAATTGCTTCCATGTTTTCAAAATAAAAAAGGCTCTAGCACATAACCATTCTTTTACCTTTATGTTGAAGCACCAACTACTGAGAGCATGATTGTCATTCTGAGTGTAATGTGCATTGTCCCAAAGTAGCATTGTCTTTTGCATGATTGTGATATCGTTTATTCTGAAATGATTGTATCTAGTCATCACTTAAACCTTGAAGATGCCCCTGCATTTATGTTTTGCATCACTAAAGGGGGCAAGCTAGATATCACTTTATCATATTTGCACATCATGTTCATTGCAAATCTTTTTGATGTTTCAGTTTCATATTGTAAAACTTTCAGTCATTTGTGATTTTCTCATGAGGCAACTTAATTACTTTAGAATCATTGTCTCAGTAAGCTTTTGTCATATGACTATGAAAAAGTCCTATATGGTTAATAGCATGTCACCACAGAAATTATTCTTGTTATCATTTACCTACTCGAGGACGAGCAGGAATTAAGCTTGGGGATGTTGATACGTCCAAAACGTATCTATAATTTCTGCTTGCTCCATGCCACTTTTGGGTTATATTGCTATGATATTCATACACTTCCATACACTTTTGATCATATTTGGACTAACATACTAATCCAGTGCACCCCAGTGCCAGTTTCTGTTTTCGGCTGTTTTTGTATTTCAGGTTTTCACGTTTCGAGAACTGCCCAGAAAAATCCAGAAAAATTATATAAAAAATCAGCGTTCCGGAAACAACAATGCGTCCGAAGGGCAGCCTGGGGGAGGCCACCAGAACTCCAGGCGCCCTGGCGCCCCCCCCCCTTGGGACGCGCCGGGGGGACGCCTGGGCCCCCCGAAACTCCCCCGGTACCCTACTTTGGCATATATTTAAAGGACCCTCCGAAACCCTCATAAGGGGAACTCTTTTCGCGATCCCATCTCTGTTCCGCCGCCGCCGCCGCTTCCAAGATCGGGAGCACCAGGAGAACTCTTCCCGGCACCCTGCTGGAGGGGAGGATCACCACCGGGAGCTTCTCCACCACCATGGACGCCTCCCGGATGACTCGTGAGTAATCTCCCTTGGATCATGAGTCCATGACCAGTAGCTATGTGATGTTCTCCTCCCGTTCTTGTGCTTCACTAATTAGTCCTCGTGAGCTGCCCTACATGATCGAGGCACCTATGTAATCCTTATGCTGTTGCTATGTTGAGTTTGCTGGGATCCGATGGATTATGAGATTATGTTCAGATTGATCTTGAGTAATATATTTGATTCACCTCTTTTATATTTTAGTTCATAAGTAATTCTTGCATGTTCTCCGTTGTTATTTATTGCTTTGGCCGAGTAATAGGTAGTGACTCCAAGAGGGAACGTTATGCTCGATTGTGGGTTCATGCCCCTCGATGACTAGCTTGAGTGACAGAAACATGAGTCTAGGGGATGTGCTGTTGCCACAGGGGGGAAAACAACGGTGCTTGTGCCCGCGGGTGCAAGGATTGTTTACTTTACGCAAAGTTCTTTTAATGCAGTTGTCTGTTGCATTGAGTTTACACTATGGGTGGGACTTGCAACTTAATACCAGCGAGATGTTCTGGATAGATATCTCAAGGTGGATGATTAGTAGTAGATATTGATGGATTTCGGTCTACTTACTTTGGCGTACCGTCCATGCTTTGAACCTCAACCTTTCTTGCAATGTAGTCAGCATTGGTTTGCGTTCGTGGTCCTGTCAATTGCCCAGCTGTAATTCGTTTACCTCACATAGCTGTTTTATCGTCTTTTGGGAGAGAGACATCACTAGTGAACATCATGTGACTCCGGTCCATATTACCATCATTGATCACACCCACTATTTACTTTTTCGCTATTTACTTACTATTGCAAAACACTATCTATCACTACTATCATATTGCTTTTAACCCTTTGTGAACTACAAGGCCGGAGGGATTGACAACCTCTCTGTACTCGTTGGGAGCAAAGTTATTTGTATCTGTGTGCAGGTCCACGTTGATTGCTACTAATCTGGCACCGTAGCAATTGACACCTACTTGTTGAACCTAGGAGTCTCTGGGGATTCGATCCTTGGCATCTTTGCTAAGGGAAAACACTTCTACAATACTGCATCTTACACCTTCCACTTGGGGTAACCAACGAGGGGTTCGAGGCCCATCAAGGAGTATTTTCTGGCGCCGTTGCCGGGGACTCCACTCTTCAGGATAGGGGAGTTGCATGCTATCTTTTACCTTTGCTTTTTAGTCTTGTTAGTTTACCTTTCAGCTTTTGCTTTAATATCCCTTATCACAAAATTATAAAAAAAATTATTTTACCTTCTTGTTAGTAGTCCTATCTGTTTAGTTAAACATGTTAGGATTTGGTGCTTTGAGGGAATCAGAAGTTCTAGATTTCCATCAAAGGGGCGGAGAAAATATGAAGAAGGCATGGGACAGAATTTCTGACGCACATAGGAGAATTATGCCTTGGATACCTATAAAAATTGTGCTTAGAAATTTTTACCATGGTCTTTTTAAATGGTGTAAACACTCCCTTGACATTATAGGTGAGGGAGATTTCCTAGAATGTGATGAAGCTAGAGCTCTTGAAATTATACATGGTCTATCTAGTTACTTTGTTTATGATCATAATTTTGATACTGTCATAGATAGACTTGCTACTATTGAAAAGAGAATGGATGCTCTAGACTTAATGAAGGTAGAGAAACCCAAACCCAATAAGAGAGATATGTTGGAAATAGATAATGACTGGGAGCCTCTTGTTAGGATTGGCATCTCTAATCAAGACTTCCTTGCTTATTGTGACATTGGATCTATGGTTTCTACTATGCCAAAAATGGTTCATGATTCTTTAAAATTTAACATGGATATATTATCATCTCATCATGAACACACTAATGGAGATATTTCTGAAATCCAGGGAAGAATAAAAGATGTACCAGTTAAATTCCTTAAAGGGATTGCAATGATTGATTTCTTCATCATGGAGCCAAACCAAGGAAATATAGTGCTTGGAAGGGACTTCCTCCGAGCAGTAAAAGGCTTCATCGATATAGGTAAGGGACAAATCCGCTTACGCGGGAAGGCAAAAGGTGTGTACCCCTTTCCTAGAAGGAACAAGAATGAACTTGTTGAGGAACCATTTGAATCAATTTATAACTCCGATTATTATGATGGTTATTGGTTCCTATATGCATTATGCCTAGCTTAAAGGCATAAAAGAAAGCGCTTTCGGGAGGCAGCCCACATGAATAAATTTTTTGCTTTTGTTGTGTCTTGATGTTGTTTACTGCTGTAGCATCATCATGGTATCTTTGCTTTTCATATTTGTGCCAAGTATAGCCTCCGATTGCTAGAAAGTTCAAAAGTTGTGAGGTGCTGTCCAGGAAACAGATTCTGTCCTTGGATAGAAAAATTCGTATAAAATCACCAGATCATCTTTTTGGTCTGAATTTTTTCGACAGCGTTCTCTATATAATTGTCTTTCGTGCGTCTGTTCTGAGTTTTTTGATTTGAGTTGCAGAAGTATCCCGAACAGATCAATTACTGCCTGCTGTTCTGTTTTTCACAGATTCTGTCCTGTTTTGCCTTACCTTCACTTTGCAAATCAAGAGCTTGCTTTTTCTTTGCAAAAACCTTTTGGCAATCTTGAGAAACAGTATAACTTCAAGAATATCTTTATTTCCAGCAAGGTATAATTATTTTATTAAGGGTACTAACCTCGCTAATCAGATTATGATGAGTTGTGTATGAAGGGAGTTTTCAAGTGTGCGAGGGAAGATGATAAAAAGATTCAGGAGTGTCAAGCGCTCAAGCTTGGGGATGCCCCCGTGCACCCCCAAGAAATATTCAAGGAGACTCAAGCGTCTAAGCTTGGGGATTCCCCCGTGCATCCCCTTCTCCATCAACATTATCAGTTCGTCTTTCGTTTCGCTATATTTTTATCACTTCATGTGTTATGTGCTATGCTTGGAGCGTCTTGCTTTTAGTTTCCTTTTTAGTTTTTCATAACGAGTCGGAACTCAGCATTCCTTTATGTGGGAGAGAAACACGCTCCACTTCTACCTAGAACATAACATAGAATTTTCATGTCTATCTATGCTGTGTGTGTTCTTTGTCTTTTAAATAGCTACTATCATACTCCGCTCTTAGTATTCATGCTTATCTTTTCAAAGAGCTATTGTTTAGTTGGTTGCTTGAACTCTCTTTAATTATCATGCTCACCTTATTAAGAGAGTTTGCTTCCGTTGCATTGGTTAATGTGTCTATGATAAAGATGCTACTTGCATGATGGTGCTTAGTAGTTCAGGTTTTCTTATGGTTAATCTCAAATAGCTGGGGGGTTCCCAATGTGTTATTGGAGTACCAACTTGGTTTGTTTGCCTATGATATGGTATGGTTTAGTAATATCTTCCTTCGAGAATTTATTTTGATTGACTTGGCGTATGCTCACGCATATTCAAGACTGTAAAGAAAGTCTGTGAAGCCTTGATGATCTTTTATTTCTAAGTAGCGATATAACTACCATGCCTGATTCAATATTGCTTTGTCGCTCTGCATGATTATGACCGTCATTGCTCTCTTAGTTGGTCGCTCCCAATCTATTTACTTACTATTGCAAAACACTATCTATCACTACTATCATATTGCTTTTAACCCTTTGTGAACTATAAGGCCGGAGGGATTGACAACCTCTCTGTACTCGTTGGGAGCAAAGTTATTTGTATCTGTGTGCAGGTCCACGTTGATTGCTACTAATCTGGCGCCGTAGCAATTTACACCTACTTGTTGAACCTAGGAGTCTCTGGGGATTCGATCCTTGGCATCTTTGCTAAGGGAAAACACTTCTACAATACTGCATCTTACACCTTCCACTTGGGGTAACCAACGAGGGGTTCGAGGCCCATCAGGGGGGCCCCCACCCTCGTGCGCACCATGTAAGCCCTACTCTGTGGTTCTCAAGTCTCCCGTGCGTGATTGTCTGCAAAAATATATCTCCCGAAGGTTTCATTCCGTTTGGACTCCGTTTGATATCCCTTTTCTGTAAAACCCCGAAACAGGCAAAAACCAGCAATCTGGACTGGGCCTTTGGGTTAGTAAGTTAGTCCCAAAAATAATATAAAAGTGTATGACAAAGCCCATTAAACATCCAAAACATCATATTCTTTACCTCCGGACCCTCCCGGTGGACCCCGAAACCCTTCCGGTGGTCCCGGTACATTACCGGTGATGCTCGGAACACTTCCGGTGGCCAAATCCTCACTACATATATATAATTCTTTACCTCCAGACCATTCTGGAACTCCTCGTGACGTCCGGGATCTCATCCGGGACTCCGAACAACATTTGGTAACCACGTACATATATTCTCTATAACCCTAGCATCACCGAACCTTAAGTGTGTAGACCCTACCGGTTTGGGAACCATGCAGACATGATCGAGACATCTCTCCGGCCAATAAATAATAGCGGGATCTGGATACCAATGTTGGCTCCCACATGTTCCACGATGATCTTATCGGATGAACCACGATGTCAAGGATTCAATCAATCCCGTATACAATTCCCTTTGTCTACCGGTATAGTACTTGCCCGAGATTCAATCGTCGGTATCCCGATACCTTGTTCAATCTCATTACCGGCAAGTCTCTTTACTCATTCCGTAATAGATCATCCCGTGACCAACTCCTTAGTCACACTGAGCTCATTACGATGATGTCTTACCGAGTGGGCCCAGAGATACCTCTCCGTCATACGGAGTGACAAATCCCAGTGTCGATTCATGCCAACCCAACAGATACTTTCGGGGGTACCCGTAGTATACCTTTATAGCCACCCAGTTACTTTGTGACGTTTGGCACACCCAAAGCACTCCTACAGTATCCGGGAGTCGCACAATCTCATGGTCTAAGGAAAAGATACTTGACATTGTAAAAGCTTTAGCAGACGAACTACACGATCTTGTGCTATGCTTAGGATTGGGTCTTGTCCATCACATCATTCTCCTAATGATGTGTCCCGTTATCAATGACATCCAATGTCCATGGTCAGGAAAACGTAACCATCTATTGATCAACGAGCTAGTTAACTAGAGGCTCGCTAGGGACATGTTGTGGTCTATGTATTCACACATGTATTACGATTTCCGGATAATACAATTATAGCATGAACAATAGACAATTATCATGAACAAGGAAATATAATAATAACCATTATTATTACCTCTAGGGCATATTTCCAACAATTCGCCCCCACCCCCCGCGTGCTCGGCCACCACCCCGTCGATCCCGGCGCCGCCCACCGCCCAACACCACTAGATAGGCCATTCCCCCGTCGGAAAAGAGAGAAGGTCTCACCGCGACAGCGTGTCCACCACATTCCAGGCGAGTTTTCCGGCATCCTGCCCACGCAGGGCGGCGTATCGGCGGCTCCGCGCCCACCGTGCCCGCCGCGCCCGCCAGGTATTCGGCGATTTGCCTGCTCAGACGATGGACTCGGACGACAAGGCGGCCCTCGCGGCGTTGATTGAGAAGGAAGCCGATGGCGACGTCTAGGACGAGGAGCATCTCATGGTCCTCGCCGCCCTCGCCGACCTACTCTCGAGCAATGAAAAGCCGCGGCGAGGAGGCTCGGCACCAGGGCGGCTGAAAGCAAAGAACCGGCATCGTCTGGAAGGCTATTGCATGCTCTACTCCGACTACTTCGCCGACGCTCTGTTGCGCGGCGACAAAGTATTTCGGCGCCGTTATCGTATGAGTGCTACTTCTCGAACTTGCGTTGTATTCCCTCGAAGAGGAAAGGGAGATGCATCATAGTAGCGTAAGTATTTCCCTCAATTTTTTAGAACCAAGGCATCAATCCAGTAGGAGACCACGCGCGAGTCCCTCGCACCTGCACAAACAAATATGAACTTCACAGCCAACGAGATAAGGGGTTATCAATCCCTTTACGGTCACTTACGAAAGTGAGATCTGATAGAGATGATAGTTTATTTTTTTGGTATTTTTGTTTATAAGAACAGAAAGTAAAAGCGGAAAAAGTAAAGTAACTGCAGATTGACATGTTGAGAATAGACCCGGGGGCCATAGTGTTCTCTAGTGGCTTCTCTCATGATAGCGATATTCTACAGCGGGTAAACAAATTACTGTCGAGCAATTGATAGAAAATCGAATAATTATGAGACTATGTAGGCATGATCATTATATATAGGCATCACGTCCGAGACAAGTAGACCGACTCCTGCCTGCATCTACTACTATTACTCCACACATCGACCGCTATCCAGCATGCATCTAGTGTATTGAGTTCATAAGAACAGAGTAACGCCTTAAGCAAGATGACATGATGTAGAGGGATAAACTCAAGCAATATGATATAAACCCCATCTTTTTACCCTCGATGGCAACAATAAAATACGTGCCTTGCTGCCCCTACTGTCACTGGGAAAGGACACCGCAAGATTGAACCCAAAGCCAAGCACTTCTCCCATTGCAAGAACTATAGATCTAGTAGGCCAAACCAAACCAATAATTCGAAGAGACTTGCAAGGATATTATGAGCACACATAAAGAGTTCAGAAAAGAACCAAATATTTCTCATAGATAATCTTGATCATAAACTCACAATTCATCGGATCTCGACAAACACATCGCAAAAAGAGATTACATCGAATAGATCTCCTCGAAGACCGAGGAGAACTTTGTATTGAGATCCAGATAGAGAGAAGAAGCCATCTAGATACTAGCTATGGACCCGAAGGTCTGTGGTAAACTACACACAACTCATGGTTAAGGCGATGATGATGATGTAGAAGCACTCCGTGATGGATCCCCCCTCCGGCGGAGCTCTTGAACAGGCTCCAGGATGGGATCTCACGGGAACAGAAGTTTACGGCGGTGGAACTAGGGTTTTCTCTCCTCTTCTGATGGTTTCGGGGTACGTAGGCTTATTGATACGTCCAAAACGTATCTATAATTTCTGCTTGCTCCATGCCTCTTTTGGGTGATATTGCTATGATATTTATACACTTCCATACACTTTTGATCATATTTGGACTAACCTATTAACTCAGTGCACCCCAGTGCCAGTTTCTGTTTTCTGCTGTTTTTGTATTTCAGGTTTTCACGTTACGAGAACTGCCCGAAAAATTCCAAAAAAATTATATAAAAAATCAGCGTTCCAGAAGCTTCCCGGCAGCCAAAGTACAGCCGGGGGGGGCCACCAGGGCTCCAGGCGCCCTGGTGGCGCGCCCCCTGGCCGCGTCGGGGGGGCGCCTGGGCCCCCCGAGCCTCCGCTGATGCCCCCCTTTGGCATATATTTAAGACGTCTCCCGAAACCCTCGAGACGGGAACCCTTTTTCGCGATCTCATCTCTGTTCCGCCGCCGCCGCGCTTCCAAGATCGGGAGCACCAGGAGAACTCTTCCCGGCACCCTGCCGGAGGGGAGGATCACCACCGGGAGCCTCTCCACCACCATGGACGCCTCCCGGATGAGTTGTGAGTAGTCTCCCTTGGACCATGGGTCCATGACCAGTAGCTATGTGATGTTCTCCTCCCCTTCTTGTGCTTCACTAATTAGACCTCATGAGCTGCCCTACATGATCGAGGCACATATGTAATCCTTATGCTGTTGCTATGTTGAGTTTGCTGGGATCCGATGGATTGTGAGATTATGTTCAGATTGTGTTTGAGTAATATATTTGATCTACCTCTTTTATATTTATGTTCGTAAGTAATTCTTGCATGTTCCCCGTTGTTATTTATTGCTTTGGCCAAGTAGTAGGTAGTGACTCCAAGAGGGAACGTTATGCTTGATTGTGGGTTCATGCCCCTCGATGACTAGCTTGAGTGACAGAAACATGAGTCTAGGGGATGTGATGTTGCCACAAGGGGGAAAACAACGGTGCTTGTGCCCGCGGGTGCAAGGATTGTTTACTTTACACAAAGTTCTTTTAATGCAGTTGTCTGTTGCTTTGAGTTTACACTATGGGTGGGACTCGCAACTTAATACCAGCGAGATGTTCTGGATAGATATCTCAAGGTGGATGATTAGTAGTAGATATTGATGGATTTCGGTCTACTTACCTTGGCGTACCGCCCATGCTTTGAACCTCTACCTTTCTTGCAATATAATTAGCATTGGTTTGCGCACATAATTCTGTCAATTGCCCAGCTGTAATTCGTTTACCTCACATAGCTGTTTTATCGTCTTTTGGGAGAGAGACATCACTAGTGAACATCATGAGACCCCGGTCCATATTACCATCACTGATCACATCCGCTATTTACTTTATGTTTTTACTTACGATTGCAACAATACCTATCACTATTATCACTTGCGTTTGATCCTTTGTAAACTACAAGGCCGGAGGGATTGACAACCTCTCTGTACTCGTTGGGAGCAAAGTTATTTGTATCTGTGTGCATGTCCATGTTGATTGCTAATATCTGGCGCCTTTAGCAGTTGACACCTTCTTGTTGAAACTGGGAGTCTCAGGGAAATCGATCCTTGGTATATTTGCCAAGGGAAAACTTCCGCTACACTGCATCTCAAACCTTCCACTTGGGGTAACCAACGAGGGGCGAGAAGCCATCAAGCAAAGTTGTCTGGCGCCGTTGCCGGGGACTCCACTCTTCAGGATAGGGGAGTTGCACGCTATCTTTTACCTTTGCTTTTTAGTCTTGTTAGTTTACCTTTCAGTTTTTGCTTTAGTATCTTTTATCGAAAATCACAAAAATAGTTATTTCATTCTTTAGTTGTCATTATGTCGGGTCCTTTTGTCTTTGGCGAGGCAGAAGTTCTCACCTTCAAACAAAGAGGTGGGGAAAGTTTGAAAGATGCTTGGTATAGAATTAATGATTCTCAAAAAAGAGCCACCAAGAAGCAATCTACTACTATCCTGCTTAGAAATTTTTATGTTGGAATTACTTCTTGGAATAGGTTTATTCTAGATACTGCTATCAATGGAAATTTCCTAGAGGCCCCAGTTTGGGAGTCTCTTAGTATTATTGAAAATCTTGTTGGGAATCCCCCTGTTGTTAGCATTCAAGAGGACATCACCCTAGCTCACATTATGAAAAAACTTGAAAAGATAGAGCTAGAGATGCCAAACATTAATAAGATAAACGAGTTGGATCGTAAGATCCAAGGGAATTTGAATAGGCTTGATAGCTTGTCGGGGGAAACTGTCCGCCACGAACACCTATGGGACCGGAGCCCCTTTGTCTGTGCGGTACGAGGGCGGAGGGAGCACGAAGAGCAGATCGTGGCGGACAGTTTCCCCCGACATCTTTGGCGCGCCAGGTAGGGGGCGTCGAGGTTGTGCGAACCTGATCCGGCGTTCGCGCGGGCGCATTCTTCAACAACCTCTCCAGCTTCACCAGCAACTTCATCAGCAACTGCGCCATGGCCCCGAAGAAGAAAGCTTCGGAGGTTGCAGGCCCGTCTACGTCTCACCCGCCGCCACCAGAGCCAACGGTGGGCGGGGGAGACGTCGTCGGAAGGGTGGTCGCCGGCGAGGAAACTCGCGGCGCCACCAAATCCAAGGACAGAACGGACGACCGAACCTCGGTCTCCGTGGACGCGCCGCGTCCATCCCAGCACACGACGACCCAGCAGCGCCATACCACGGGAGGTGGTATCCGCTTGCTGGGGCAAGGACAGACCGGAGGCTCGCGGGACGCCCCGGACCCCCGTCCGGGCACAAGCAAAGCGAAGGCGCCGGCGCGGGACCCTGCTCCTTCTAACAATGTTAGAAGTCAGAGCATGTCCCGCTCCTCGCGCCGCTCGCCCCCGCTCCCCTCCACTCCGGCAGAAGCGCTCGCAAGGGCGCAACTGCTCCTCGACTTCCCTCCAGCGGCAGACAAGGCCGAAGACTGGAGGGCCACCATTCAAAGCCTGATCGCCTTCGCCAACAATGATTCTCCACAGCAGCCGACGACCTCGCGGCCGCGGCAAGCTGAGAAGGCGAAGGCCGACGGCGACAAGACCGCCGGGGGTGCGACAAGCGTGCACTCCCCGCAGCGGAAGCAGAAGACGCCGCCCCGTCGGAACAACGCCGACGACGGCTCCACAGCCTCGTCGGACCCGCGGGCTCGTCGGGACCAGCGCCAGGTCCTTGACGACAGGCGAGAAGAAGACGCTCGGACCACAATCGAGCGCCGCCGAGAAGCTCGGCGACAATCCGACAAGAGAGCTGGGGACGCTGTCGACGCGCACGCGCCCGGTGGACCTGGCGACTTGCCGTACGCGGCAGGCTGCCCTGCGTTCACCCGCGAGCTGCGGCGCGTCCAGTGGCCCAGCATGAAGAATTTCAAGCCCGACGTACCGGAGAAGTACGACGGCAAGACGCACCCCTCGGAATTCCTCAGCGTCTACACCATCGCGGTGCAGGCTGCCGGGGGGCGCGACGAGAAGATCTTAGCTAACTACTTCCCGCTCGTGCTTAAGCCGAACGTCCGTTCGTGGCTTATGCACTTGCCGGAAGGTTCCATCTCTTCTTGGGCCGACCTTTGCCACCAGTTTGTTGGCGCCTTCACCGGCGGCCACAAACCCCACGGCCAGGAGAGCGATCTCCACATTCTGGCCCAGAAGGAAGGAGAAACCCTGCGCAAGTTCATCCAACGCTTCAGCCGTGTGCAGCACAACATCCCTGATGTCCACCCTGCCGCGGTTATTAGCGCGTTCCATCAGAACGTGCGTAACCGCCGCATGCGTGAGGAAATGGCGATGACCAAGATTCGGGACGTCAGCGAGCTCTACGCTCTTGCTGACAAGTGCGCACGCACAGAAGAGGGGAGGAGACTCCCCGGAGAGGATGCTGGCGCAGGAGGAAGCGACAGCGACGACGCCGCCCCGGCAAAGAAGAGCCGGCGGCGGAACAACAGAAAGAAGGGCAAGAAGGAGGTGCTCGCCGTCGAGAAGTCTGGCAAGGAGGCTCCCGCCAAGCAAACACAGGCTGGCGGCTCCGGCAAGGAGCCCGCCCCTGTCGCGGCAGCCGACAAGTCGGGCAGCTCCGACAAGCAATACTGTAAGATCCACCGCACCAAGGGTCACGATCTCTCCAACTGCAAGCGCGTCGAATACCTCGTCGAGCAGCAGAAAGCTGAGTACGAGAGGCGCGACAAGGAGAAGGCCCAAGGTAGCGGGGAAGAGACGAGCAAGAAGCGGCCGTTCAATGGCCGGGGAGGACGCCGCGGCAAGGCCAAGCGGCGGCAAGGAGATCGACCTCCCCGGGGCCGCGACAAGGACGAAGACGACGACGAAGACATGGAGGACGAGGATAACAGCGAGCAGGAGTTCCAGAAGGCCACGGAGGTCCTGTGCGTCGACGGTGGCGCCTCTCTGCACACCTCCCACCGCCAACTCAAGCAGTGGGTGCGTGAGGTAAACGCAGCAGAGCCGTCCGTGGAGTCGCGCAGGCTCCTCAAATGGTCCAGCACGCCCATCATTTTTGATCTTGAGGACCACCCTGACCGCACCACTGCGGTCGGGTGCTTGCCGATGCTGGTCTCACCCACCATCCGCAACCTCAAGGTCACCAAAATGTTGGTTGACGGCGGGGCCGGGCTGAACTTGATCTCCTCTGCTGTGATCAAGAAACTCCAGATTCCAGATGGCGAGCTCGAAGAAACCGGTTCATTCCAAGGAATCAACCCGGGAAGGAGCAAGCCCAAGGGGAAGATCACTCTGCCGGTGACCTTTGGCGGGGAGCTCAACTTCAGGACTGAGCGCATCACTTTCGACGTCGCCGATATTCCATTGCCTTACAATGGAATACTCGGCCGTCCTGCCCTCGCCAAGTTCATGGCAGCTTCCCATCATGCTTACAACGTACTCAAGATGCCGGGGCCTATAAGCGTCATTACTGTCCACGGCGACAAGAAGGATGCGCTTGTCTGCGCCGACAAGATCTACCGGGAAGCAGCAGCTGCAGCCGAGAAGGACACTCTTGCCGCTGAAGCTCCCGGGGGGAAGAAGACGAAGACCAAGTCCGGCAAGTGCTCTGGAGCCCACTCCGGCAACCGCACCTCCTCGGAGTGCTGCGCTGCCGTCGACGACGTTCCATCGAGCTCCGCCGGCAAGAGTAAGAAAGGGATGGCCGCTCCTCCGGCAACCAAGAAGGTGTCCGCCAACGAGGACGGCACTGGTGGTACCTTCACCATCAGTGCCACGCTTGACAGCAAATAGGAAAGCGCGCTCGTTGCCTTCCTGCGGGCGAATGTCGATGTGTTTGCTTGGCAACCATCTGACATCCCCGGCGTTCCCAGGAAGGTAATTGAGCACAAGCTTGCTGTCTGTCCTCATGCGCGGCCCATCAAGCAGAAAGTAAGGAAGCAAGCCGTGGAGCGCCAAGAGTTCATCAACGAAGAAATCAAGAAGCTAGAGGCAGCAGGCCTAGTTAGAGGTGTGATCCATCCGACGTGGTTGGCAAACCCAGTCGTCGTGCGCAAGGCCAACGGGAAGTGGAGACTATGTATAGACTTCACCGATGTGAATAAAGCATGTCCCAAGGATCCATTCCCTTTGCCGCGCATTGACCAGATCGTTGACTCCACTGCCGGATGTGAGCTACTCTGTTTTCTTGATGCATACTCAGGCTACCACCAGATCTTCATGGCCAAAGAGGATGAAGAGAAGACTGCATTTATCACTCCATGTGGCACTTATTGCTTCATACGCATGCCATTTGGACTGAAGAATGCAGGCTCAACCTTTGCAAGGGTAGTATACACTGCTTTTGAGCCACAGATCCACAGAAATGTAGAGGCTTACATGGATGACATCGTGGTGAAGAGCAAGAGCAAGGATACCCTGATCCAAGATTTAGAAGAAACATTTCAGAACATGCGCAAGATACAGCTTAAGTTGAACCCCGAGAAGTGCGTTTTTGGAGTCCCCTCCAGCAAGCTTCTCGGGTTCTTTGTGTCACAGAGGGGGATTGAAGCTAACCCCGACAAGATTAAAGCCATCGAGCAGATCGAAGTCCCGAAGCGCGTCAAGGATGTCAGAAGGCTTGCAGGTTGTGTGGCTGCCCTCAGTAGGTTCATTTCAAAGTCTGCAGAACGCGCCCTACCTTTCTTCAAAATCCTGAAGAAGGCAGGTCCCATGAAGTGGACTCCGGAAGCGGAGGCAGCGCTGCAGGATTTGAAACGGTACCTATCCTCCACTCCAATACTTGTCGCACCTAGACCACAGGAAAAGTTGTTGCTATACTTAGCAGCAACCAACCAGGTGGTTAGTGCTGCGTTAGTAGCGGAGAGGGAGTCCGACGAGGAGGCTACACCACCGGCAAGCGAGTCCAGCGACAAGCAGGGGGCTGCTCCGACAAGCTTTGGCCCCGACAAGGACAGCTCTGCGCAGGAACAGGAAGAAGTGCGGAAGAAAATGGTGCAGCGCCCAGTGTATTTTGTAAGTTCCCTTCTCCAGGGGGCTAGGTCAAGATACTCTGGTGTGCAAAAGTTGCTTTTCGGTCTCCTTATGGCCTCGAGAAAGCTGCGCCATTACTTCCAGGCACATGAGATAACAGTGGTCACTCGCTTTCCGTTGAAGAGAATATTGCACAATCCAGAAGCAACAGGCAGGATCGTTGAGTGGGCACTGGAACTGTCGAGCTTCGGACTCAAGTTTGAAAGTACTTCAACCATACAGAGCCGAGCTTTGGCAGAATTCATAGCTGAATGGACCCCGACGCCAGATGAGGAAGTTCCAGAAACAAGTGCACCCGTACAAGAAGCGACAAGTGAATGGGTAATGTATTTTGACGGTGCCTTCTCGCTGCAAGGCGCCAGTGCTGGCGTGGTACTCATCGCGCCCACCGGAGAGCACCTCAAATATGTTATCCAGATGCACTTTCCCAGGGAGCAAGCGACAAACAACACTGCTGAGTATGAAGGCTTGCTTGCCGGCCTCAGAATTGCGGCCGAACTTGGGATCAGAAAGCTGATTGTACGGGGAGACTCTCAGTTGGTGGTCCGGCAAGTCAACAAGAGCTACCAGAGCCCGTTGATGGATGCTTATGTGGATGAAGTGAGGAAGCTTGAAGAACACTTTGAAGGTCTGCAAATGGAGCACGTCCCGAGAGCTCAGAATGACATTGCAGATGGCCTTTCAAAGTGTGCTGCGATGAAGTTACCTGTGGAACCAGGGACCTTCTTGCTCAAGCTGACTCAGCCATCCGTTACACCATCAATTGGGCAGTCAAAGAAGAGAAAGTTGGTCTCCGGCGACTACTTGCCGGCGGATCTTCCAGAAGCCGCCGCCAAGGTCCCCAAGATCAACAACCAGAACGCTGAGGAACAGTTTGCTCCTGCAGATCCTCGGATCTGTACAGTTGAAGCAAGTGTTCCCGACAAGCCTCGCCCCGGCGAGCTCGCCGGGGGACCTTCAGCTCCGGCAGAGCCAGAGGTTCTTGCCGTAGAAGCTGAGGTTCCCGCAGCGGCCCTCATGCCTTTAGTCCTTGCCGTTGAGCCCCAAGCTCCGGCATGGGTGCAGCAGATTGTTCGTTTTCTGCAAACTGGAGAACTTCCCGACGATCCAGAAGAAATAGAGAAGATAACCAGACAGTCAAGTATGTACCAGTTCGTGGATAACGAGCTGTACAGAAGAAGACTCAACGGTGTCAGGTTGAAGTGCATCTCCAGGGAAGATGGACAGAAGCTGTTGGCAGAAATCCACGGAGGCATATGTGGCCATCACATTGGCGCAAGGGCACTTGCCGGGAAAGCTTTCCGGCAAGGGTTCTTTTGGCAAGAAGCCCTCCAAGATGCAACTGCACTAGTAACCAAGTGTGAAGCGTGCCAGTTCCATGCAAAGCAAATCCATCAGCCAGCTCAAGCTCTCCAAACAATACCTTTGTCCTGGCCCTTCTCGGTCTGGGGGCTCGATATCCTCGGCCCCTTCCCCCGTGCTGTCGGGGGCTTTGAGTACTTGTACGTTGCGATCGACAAGTTCACAAAGTGGCCGGAAGTGGAAGCAGTGAGAAAGGTGACAGCACAGACAGCAGTCAAGTTCTTCAGGTCGATTGTTTGCCGTTTCGGAATCCCTAACAGGATCATCACCGACAACGGCACGCAATTTACTAGTCGCACCTTCATGCAATACGTCCAAGACCTTGGCGCCAAGGTCTGTTTCGCTTCTGTTGCTCACCCGAGGAGCAATGGTCAAGCGGAGAGGGCCAATGCTGAAGTGCTGCGCGGACTCAAGACAAGGACTTTTGACAGGCTGCGCAAGTGCGGAAGAAATTGGATAGAGGAGCTACCGGCGGCTCTTTGGTCAATCAGAACGACACCAAGTCGAGCCACCGGACAGACACCCTTTGCTCTAGTCTATGGAGCAGAGGCAGTTCTCCCCACGGAACTCGTATACGGATCTCCTCGAGTGCTCGCTTATGATGAGCTCGAGCAAGAGCAACTGCGGCAAGATGATGCATTGCTCCTCGAGGAGGAACGTCTCCAGGCTGCTGTACGAGCTGCTCGATACCAGCAAGCCTTGCGCCGCTACCATAGCCGCAAGGTCAAGGCCAGGAGTCTCGAAGAAGGCGACCTTGTTCTTCGGCGCGTTCAGTCCGCCAAGAATTCCAACAAGTTGACGCCGAAGTGGGAAGGCCCTTATCGGGTGAGACAAGTCACGAGGCCCGGCGCTGTCCGCCTCGAGACCGAAGAAGGCTTACCGGTGAGCAATTCCTGGAACATAGAGCATCTTCGCAAGTTTCACCCATAAGGCGCGGTTGCCGTGATCCGCTCCGGCAACCACCTTTTGTACAAGCTTTGCCGCTGTTGCATGTAACCCTTTGTACAAAGCCGGGCGCAGACCCCGTGCATCAGTAAAGATTCGGTGTTTTGCGCTATTCGCCTTTTGCATGCTTTTCTTTGATGTTCGCATGTGTTATTTGGCATTCGGTGCAACACTCAACTATCCGGTAAGCATTAGCACGCCGAAAGGCCGTATACTTGTTTCCCTCTTCTTTTTTCTTGCTTCTTAGGCAGAAAGAACGTTCCTCGCGCACAAGTTTGCCGGGGGGGAAGGAGGTGGAGGATGAACCAAGTGCTGTTCAAGAAAAAGGAGCTTGCCGGAAGAACGTACAGATCATGAAAGCTAAGTTACCACAATTTGAGCAAATCAAATTTTTTGAATTTTGAGTTGTTTTCCTTGCACAATCACACTTTGTATGGAAAACCTGTGCGCGGAGGAACCTACCCGTAGCTAGCCGCACCCTTGTCTTGTTTTCGAGTACGCTCAACGATTTAAGTGAGCTGCGACAAGTGTCGCGCCCTTGCTTCGTTTTCGAGTTCGCTCAGCAAGCTAAGTGTGTCGCGACTAGCTGCGGCAAGGTTGCTTGTCGGTGAGACCTTGGCCAGCAGGCTGCTTCGAGTTCAGCACTCAGCGCTCGCGGCAAGGGCCCCTTGCCGGCAAGCTCCCCGGGAGCGTAGGGTAAAAAAAAAACATACAAAGTCAAGGATTAAGACAAGGAAGATAACATTGCGCTGATTGGTTAAAATGAGATAAATATCTTACAAAAGATAACTTGTAGCAATGGACTAATGAGTTCATAACATAATGTGCAGCAGCAAAGGAAAAGTGATAAAGATAACGGAGCCCTAATCTACGCGGTCGCCCTCCTTCCTGCCGATCTTAGCCACCTTGGCGATGATGTGGGCGACTTGCTCCTTCAGGGCCTCCGTGTTTGCATCAGCCGGCAAGCTGCGAAGAACGTTGGTGAGATTGATCCCCGGATTGCGGTACACGATCTTCGTCAGCACCCGCTCCAGAGTTCCCGCGCAGAGCAGGCGCGACTCCTCGGCCAGCTGCGCGGGGATTTGGTTCCGGAGACCTGCAAGGGCCGGCGCAATCCCTCTGAAGAAGAGGCTGAGCTTGGCGCTGTGCGGGAGATCCGGATCCGGCGAGTAGATGAGGTGTTCAACTTTCAGCGCCAACAGCTCCTGATCGATGTTGGACGCGCAAGAAACCAAGTCTTCGGTCCATACCTCAATGGTTTGGCGGAAGAGCTCAGATGCTTTGTTGACGCTGTCCACCAAGGTCCGCTCCTTACGAAGCTCCTCCTTCAGCTTGGTCTCCCGAGCCCGGGCAGCGTCAAGCGAATCCCTCAGCGTAGTGACCTTCAACTCCAAGTCCTCGATGGAGTCCTTGGCAGCTTTCAGCTCGTCGCCCCTCTTAGAAAGGCTCACCTGGAGCTCTGAATTTGTGTGGGCGTCCTTCTCGCGCTCCGTGATGAGCGCGGCAACCTTCTCCGCGCTCACCTTCAGCGCCTTCTCCAGCTGCACGACCTTGGCGGCGAGCTCCTTCTTGGCGTTTTCCGCGGCAACCGCAGCGGCTTTCGCCTCCTTCAATTCCCCGCCAAGGGCCGCCTCGCGAGCGGCAAGGTCTTCTTCATGGGAGTCGAGATCGACCTTCCGCTGCGCGAGCTCTCCTTCTCGCCGGGACATCTCCACGCCGGCGAGCCGCTGCTGTTCCTCAGCTTCGGCCTTCTCCAACAGCCATTCCTGATACTCGCCGGCGAGACGCTCGCGCTCCTCCGCCACCTCGCGGAGGCCGGCCTTATGGGCGGCGCTGAGCTCCGCCGCGCGCTTCTCCATCTCCGCGGCGGCCTTGGCGGCAAGGGCTTCCCGGGAGGCAAGCTTCGCCTGCCTGGCCCGGTAAAGGGCCAGGAGCTGGTGGAGTAGCTTTTCCTCCTCGGGTCCGTCACCGTCGCCGGGCGCCTCGACAATCTTCAGGCCCGCGGAGGCGAGGACTTCTCCGTCAAACGCCTCGCCCTCCGCGGGAGCTCGCGCCAAAGATGTCGGGGGAAACTGTCCGCCACGAACACCTATGGGACCGGAGCCCCTTTGTCTGTGCGGTACGAGGGCGGAGGGAGCACGAAGAGCAGATCGTGGCGAGCACGCGGGCAGTTTTACCCAGGTTCGGGCCGCGGTGGTCGCGTAAAACCCTACTCCTGCTTGATTGTGTATTGAGTTGGAGTGCTCGGGAGCTTGAAGAAGTAGCTACACCGAACGTATGAATGATCTAGGTTCCGAACTTCCGAACCCCCTCTACGTTGGGCATGGGCCTCCTTTTATAGTGCAAGGGGTCACCGACAGGTGTCAACGTAGGAGAAAGGGGTAAAAACGTAAAAGAGGTGGTAGTTGTAACAGTGCGGGAACAGTGGAGCTACAGTGCAGAACAGTGGTCTATACCTACTTTGACAGTGGGGGACAAGGGCATTTAATGCCCGTCGCCGTCGACCCCAAAAGCTCCCGCCATTGCGTCTCCGTCTGCCACGGCGATGGATCCATCACCGTGGAGTGCCACCGTGTCCCCCAGGCTGCACAGCCATCCGCCACGCGTCCCTGGACAGGCCCCAGGGCGACGCGTGGGCCGATGAGCTGGAGCGCGAGCACACAGCGCAACCTTCCCGGCAAGCACCTTGCCGGGGTCTTGATCTCGCCGGGCCCGGAAGCTTGCCGGGCTCTGAAGCTCGTCGTTCCCCGGGCCCTCGTCGGGTCTTCTACGATGGAATCTTCTAGTCTTCCTGACAAGCTCCTCTTGCCAGGGCCTTGTGTTAATGAGGTAATCTTGAGCCTGGTACGGCCTTCCCGGCAAGCTCCTCTTGCCGGGGTCTCGGTCTTCTTTCTTGTATACTTTGTTTTTGAATGGTTTAATAGGGAGCAGGAAAGGTCTCCGACGAGCGCGTGGTAAACCCCGCCGCGGGAAGCTGCATCTGCCCGTGCACAAGTTGGGGTACTAAGGTACCCCTACCTTAGTACACCGACATAGCTCCATGCATAAAATTTTCAAAACTTTGGAGACCATCAAATCCCATGACTTGGACTCTTCTAGGTTAGATAAGATTGAGGAAATCTTTAATACTCTAGGAACTACTTTCTCCTCAATCAAAACCAGAAAGGTAGAAACTCCGGCAAAGAGGGAGCCTAAGTTCGTTCACGTTCCAAAGGCTCCCCGCTCTAAAAGTAATCCATCTATTGTCAAAGGGATTGAAACTGTAAAGACTCTGGAAGAAACACCTCTCTTTGATGAATTTATAAATGAATCTTCCCTTGACTTTTATCTTTTTGGTCTTCTTCCTAGAAGTATCTCTATGAGGCCTTTATTTGAAAGTCCTCTTAAGACTAGTTGTATTATTGAAGAGCTTTTTGATGATCTTCATGATGGTTCAATTGATACAGCTTGATCTCTATGCATTATGCCTAGCTTAAAGGCATAAAAGAAAGCGCTTTTGGGAGGCATCCCACATGAATAAAATTTTGCTTTTGTTGTGTCTTGATGTTGTTACTACAGTAGCATCATCATTGTATCTTTACTTTTCAATTTTGTGCCAAGTGTAGCCTATGATTGCAAGAAAGTTCAAAAGTTGTGACGTGCTGTCCAGGAAACAGATTCTGTCCTTGGATAGAAAAATTCGTATAAAATCACCAGATCATCTTTTTGGTCTGAATTTTTTCGACAGCGTGCTCTATACAATTGTCTTTCGCGCGTCTGTCCTGAGTTTTTTTATTAGAGCTGCAGAAGTGCCCCGAAAAAATCATTTACTACCTGCTGTTCTGTTTTTCACAGATTCTGTCCTGTTTTGCCTTTCCTTCATTTTGCAAACCTTGAGCTTGCTTTTTCTTTGCAAAAACCTTTTCGCAATCTTGAGAAACAGTAGACCTTCAAGAATATCCTTATTTCCAGCAAGGAACAATTATTTTATTATGGGTACTAACCTCGCTAATCAGTTTATGATGAGTTATGTATGAAGGGAGTTTTGAAGTGTGCGAGGGAAGATGATAAAAAGATTCAGGAGTGTCAAACGCTCAAGCTTGGGGATGCCCCCATGCACCCCCAAGAAATATTCAAGGAGACTCAAGCGTCTAAGCTTGGGGATGCCCCCGTGCATCCCCTTCTCCATCAACATTATCAGTTCGTCTTTCGTTCCACTATATTTTTATCACTTCATGTGTTATGTGCTATGCTTGGAGCGTCTTGCTTTTAGTTTCCTTTTTAGTTTTCTTTAGCTTTTCATAATGAGTCGGAACTCAGCATTTCTTTGTGTGGGAAAGAAACGCGCTCCACTTCTACCTAGAACATAACATAGAATTTTCATGACTATCTTTGATGTGTGTGTTCTTTGTCTTTTAATAGCTACTATCATGCTTCGCTCTTAGTTTTCATGCTTATCTTTGTAAAGAGCTTTTGTTTAGTTGGTTGCTTGAACTCTCTTTAGTTATCATGCTTATCTTATTAAGAGAGTTTGCTTCTGTTGCATCAGTTGAAATGTCTATGATAAAAATGCTACGTGCATAATGGCGCTTAGTAGTTCATGTTTTCTTATGGTTAGTCTCAAATAGCTGGGGGGGTTCCCAATGTGTTATTGGCCAGTACCAACATGATTTGTTTGCCTATGATGTGGTATGGTTTAGTAATATCTTCCTTCAAGAATTTATTTTGATTGACTTGGCGTATGCTCACGCATATTTAACACTGTAAAGAAAGTCTGTCAAGCCTTGATGATCTTTTATTTCTGAGTAGCGATATAACTTCCATGCCTGATTCAATGTTGCTTTGTCGCTCTGCATGATTATGACCGTCATTGCTCTCTTAGTTGGTCGCTCCCAGTCTTTTGCTAACCTTCGCCTGTACTAAGCGGACTGACTGCTTGTGCATCCAAAATCTTTTAAACCAGTTATGCCATATGAGTCCACCATACCTTCCTATACATGGTATTTACCTGCCATTCCTAACGAAGACTTTCATGTGCCATCTCGAAATTATTCAAAAAAATGCATTACTATTTTGTGCCCCTGTTTTAGCTCATGAGGAAGTAGTGGTTAATTCATGATCTTTTTTAAGTTGGACAAGCTTCACCCCAGGATTGCATGTATAATGTGCAAACCCATAATACGAGAAGGAACTGGCAATGAGTGCGCCCGGCTCAAAATTAATATAACAAACAAACCCTCCTTCACGCTTTGTTCATGAGAAATCAGAAAACTTTGGCAGTGATAAACAAAGGAGATTAAGAGGATGTGATCGTCCTCATTCGGGAGCCGTTCCTCGAAACTTGTCCATCTCAAAAAGTAATTGAGTTATCTGCTAGCATTCGTTGACGAAACATGCGTATTCAAAAAAATAATTATTACCTCTGTTTTTAAAACCAAGAGCTCTGGTACATGTTTTGTCTTTGCTTCCGACCACGGGTTTTCAACCTTGCCAACAAAAGCCACGGTTCGAGAGTCTCCACCTTCTTTTAAAAAGCACCAACAACTGAGAGCATGATTGTCATTCTGAGTGTAATGTGCATTGTCCCAAAGTAACATTGTCTTTTGCATGATTATGATATCGTTTATTTTGAAATCATTGTATCTAGTCATCACTTAAACCTTGGAGGTGCCCCTGCATTTATGTTTTGCTTCACTAAAGGGGGCAAGCGAGATATCACTTTATCATATTTGCACACCATGATCATTACAAATCTATTTGATGTTTCAGTATCATATTGTAAAACTTTCAGTTCTTTGTGATTTTCTCATGAGGTAACTTAATTACTACAGATTCATTATCTCAGTAAGCTTTTGTCATATGACTATGAAAAATTCTTATATGGTTAATAGCATGTCACCACAGAAATTATTCTTGTTATCATTTACCTACTCGAGGACGAGCAGGAATTAAGCTTGGGGATGTTGATACGTCCAAAACGTATCTATAATTTCTGCTTGCTCCATGACTCTTTTGGGTGATATTGCTATGATATTTATACACTTCCATACACTTTTGATCATATTTGGACTAACCTATTAACTCAGTGCACCCCAGTGCCAGTTTCTGTTTTCTGCTGTTTTTGTATTTCAGGTTTTCATGTTACGAGAACTGCCCGAAAAATTCCAGAAAATATATATAAAAAATCAGCGTTCCAGAAGCTTCCCGGCAGCCAAAGTACAGCCGGGGGCGGGGCACCAGGGCTCCAGGCGCCCTGGTGGCGCGGCCCCCCTGGCCGCGCCGGGGGGGGCGCCTGGGCCCCCCCGAGCCTCCGCTGATGCCCCCCTTTGGCATATATTTAAGACGTCTCCCGAAACTCTCGAGACGGGAACCCTTTTTTGCGATCTCATCTCTGTTCCGCCGCCGCCGCGCTTCCAAGATCGGGAGCACCAGGAGAACTCTTCCCGGCACCCTGCCGGAGGGGAGGATCACCACCGGGAGCCTCTCCACCACCATGGACGCCTCCCGGATGAGTTGTGAGTAGTCTCCCTTGGACCATGGGTCCATGACCAGTAGCTATGTGATGTTCTCCTCCCCTTCTTGTGCTTCACTAATTAGACCTCGTGAGCTGCCCTACATGATCGAGGCACATATGTAATCCTTATGCTGTTGTTATGTTGAGTTTGCTGGGATCCGATGGATTGTGAGATTATGTTCAGATTGTGTTTGAGTAATATATTTGATCTACCTCTTTTATATTTATGTTCGTAAGTAATTCTTGCATGTTCCCCGCTGTTATTTATTGCTTTGGTCAAGTAGTAGGTAGTGACTCCAAGAGGGAACGTTATGCTTGATTGTGGGTTCATGCCCCTCGATGACTAGCTTGAGTGACAGAAACATGAGTCTAGGTGATGTGCTGTTGCCATAAGGGGGAAAACAACGGTGCTTGTGCCCGCGGGTGCAAGGATTGTTTACTTTACGCAAAGTTCTTTTAATGCAGTTGTCTGTTGCTTTGAGTTTACACTATGGGTGGGACTCGCAACTTAATACCAGCGAGATGTTCTGGATAGATATATCAAGGTGGATGATTAGTAGTAGATATTGATGGATTTCGGTCTACTTACCTTGGCGTACCGCCCATGCTTTGAACCTCTACCTTTCTTGCAATATAATTAGCATTGGTTTGCGCACATAATTATGTCAATTGCCCAGCTGTAATTCGTTTACCTCACATAGTTGTTTTATCGTCTTTTGGGAGAGAGACATCACTAGTGAATATCATGAGACCCCGGTCCATATTACCATCACTGATCACATCCGCTATTTACTTTCTGTTTTTACTTACTATTGCAACAATACCTATCACTATTATCACTTGCGTTTGATCCTTTGTAAACTACAAGGCCGGAGGGATTGACAACCTCTCTGTACTCGTTGGGAGCAAAGTTATTTGTATCTGTGTGCATGTCCACGTTGATTGCTAATATCTGGCGCCGTTAGCAGTTGACACCTTCTTGTTGAAACTGGAAGTCTCAGGGAAATCGATCCTTGGTATCTTTGCCAAGGGAAAACTTCCGCTACACTGCATCTCAAACCTTCCACTTGGGGTAACCGACGAGGGGCGAGAAGCCATCACTTATATATGAGGAAGGAGGATACCAGGGGCCTCACGAGGGGTCCACGAGGCAGGGGGGCATGCCCTAGGGGGGCGCCCCCGATCCTCGTGGGCACCTCGTGGCCCCTACTCAGTGGTTCTCAAGTCTCCCGTGCGTGATTTTCTCCAAAAATATCTCTCCCGAAGGTTTCATTCCGTTTGGACTCCGTTTGATATCCCTTTTCTGTAAAACCCTAAAACAGGCAAAAAAACAGCAATCTGGACTGGGCCTTTGGGTTAATAGGTTAGTCCCAAAAATAATGTAAAAGTGTATGACAAAGCCCATTAAACATCCAAAACATCATAAATAATAGCATGGAACAATCAAAAACTATAGATACGTTGGAGACGTATCAATGAGCCAAAAGCTTTTCCTCATGATTATGAATTCCATCCGGGAGTTCGGCAGCTACTTCAAGTGCAAGAAGGATTGCACCGGCACACTTGAATTCACCTCAATCCAAAAGTGCACGGCAGCTATGAGGATGCTTGCATACGAAGCTCTCGGTGATTCACTCGACGACTACGGGCGCATGGCCGAGTCCACGATCATTGAGTGTTTCTACAAATTTTGTAGGGCAGTGGTGGCAGTGTTTGGATCGCAATGCTTGCGATCACCCAATGCCGAAGACACTGCTCGGATCCCTGCACAGAATGCAGCAAGAGGATTTCCTGAGTTGCTTGGAAGTATCGACTGCATGCATTGGAAATGGAAGAACTGTCCATTTGCTTGGCAGGGGATGTACAAAGGCGCCAAAGGCGGTTGCGGTGTGATACTTTAAGCAGTGGCCACACAGTACCTCTGGATTTGGCACTCCTTCTTTGGTATGCCAGGAACTCACAATGACATCAACGTGCTGCAGTGCTCCCCTGTCTTTGCCAAGCTTGTTGAAGGTCATGCTCCTTCGGCGAACTTCGAGGTCAATGGTCGGCACTGCAACAAGGGGTACTACCTAGGAGATGGCATCTATCCAAAATGGTCCATATTTGTGAAGACTATCTCAAATCTTGTGCCAGGAGGCAAGAATCCCACTTTGCGAAGGTTCAGGAGGCTTGCAGGAAGGATGTCGAGCGTGCATTTGGTGTGCTCCAATCTCGATTTGCTGTTGTCCGGTACCCCGCTCAGACCTGGTCGAAAGATCAAATGTGGGAAATCATGACTTGATGTGTCATCTTGCACAACATGATCATTGAGAGCGAGCAGGAAGTGCCAGTGTTCGACACTGAACCATATTACAGGCAGGGTCCTCTTGCGCAAGTTGATCACCAGTTACCGACAACCTGGACTGTCTTCCTCAATATGCGTCAGGAGATCCGAGACCCATAGGTGCATCAACAACTGCAGCAGGATCTGGTGGAGCACCTATGAAGGCTCAAGGACAACACCTAGCTCAACGTGTGATGAAATATTATTTGTTGAACTATATAATTTGTATTGAACTATTTTGTTTCTGAACTATTTGATTTTTATTGATTTTCTGTGATGAACTATGTGATTACAAATATATTTTAGTTGAATTTTTTCGCCAAACCACGGTGAAAACAGGCCAATTTGCGTCGATAAAGGGCCAAATTTTCTTCGAAACTGGGCCGAAAACCGGTGACATTTGCGTCCAAAATGGGCCGATATCGGCGCCTTGAGGCGACCTGGGGCGGCGGCTGGGAACCATGTCGCCCCAGCGTCGATTTTAGCGCCGGCTCGCCCCCAGACGACATTTTTTAAGCCTCGTGAGGGGCCAATGGCTGGAGATGCTCTTATATTCAGCCAAACACATGAACTGAATGGTCCAGTCTCAAAGAAATTGAACGGTCCTAACCCATTCATAGGACACCTTCAACCCACGATGACAAGGAGAGATAATGCAAAATTACAGAAACACCCTAAGAAATCTGGTAATTACATACAGATGCAGAGGCCACATAGCTGGCCGTTGGAAGATCCGACCCTCCAGCATAATCTCCTGAAGCACCTGACACCTTCCGTCGAGGCCAGTGGCCGCATCTGGTTCCTCGGTCGAGCTCCAAGCAGAAGGAGCGAAGTGGGACGACGGACGGCACCAAGAATCTTGGCTGGTCCAGGAAGACGGCCCCACGAGGTAGTAGTAGCGATGTTCTCTAGGCCCATCGAGATCGCGGGTCCCATGGGCTGTCCCGTGTGCGCCTCCCGCTCACGGCAGCGCGTGCGCCGCTGTCGGCTCGCCCTCATCGGTTCCTCCCCACGCTCCACAGCGCCGTTGCTCGCTGAAAAGACTACCACCACCATCAGGCTCCTGTCACCCTAGGCTGCTTCTTGGTCCTAGCCACTCTACTGGTTTCGCTAATCCAAAATCGCCGGAATTAAGCACACCGGCCATACTTAATCTAACCTTCATCACCATGGGGATCCGAGACAAAACTGTCGCCACTGTTGAACTGGACCATCCAACCCAGGTGGCCACTCTGCGTCGGCCAATCAGATGAAGCATTGCTCACTCACTCACTCACTGAATGTCTGAATATTCATCGCACATTGTCTAGTATTTTGTTGCTTTATTGACTCTTGTGTCTATGGCCGGCCATGGCTCCCTTTCAGCGCTTCTTTTCTTGGAACCGCACTCGGCTTAGGCGACATGATGGTTCGACTTAGAAGGGAGGCCAAGAAAAGGCGCTTTTCGTTAGCCGCTGGTTAACGCACAATTTGTCCGCCTCAACGCTTTCTTTCATCCTACAGTAGTAAATTATTAACGATAGCATACGTAGGGCTGTACCTCAGGTACGGTGTGAGGATGAGATTCAGAAGAACAATGGCCGGAGCACGTAGCTGGAGTGGACCACTTACTTGCCCGGGCCCTGGGCCTGCTCCCATGAAGCACTCTGACCAGAGGAGGGGAAATATTGACCCGAATCAAATGAGATCCTTGGTGGTAATGGCCACCGAATGGCCCACGGGAAAAATATACTGTCGCTGTACAACAACCACACTTAATCAACTATACAAGGACTGGAGCAATTCGGTCAAAAACCGTACTGGAGCAAACAAAATGTTTTATTTCGGCACCTCAATGATATGGTCAAAGCAGTTAAATACATGTCCTTTGAGAGCAATCAGAGCTTCTGTATCTATGGCCTGCACCTTGCAGTGCATGTTTCAGGGGCAATGCATTTCAATGGAATCACAGCAATTCTGCTATTTCTTTTCAAGGAAAAAAACTTCTAGTCAGGGCATCTTCAACGGTGACCCGTAATTTTCTTTTCTGCATCCGTCTGTGAATAGAGGATCAATCCGCGGATACGGATGCGGGAGACCGTCATCCAACCATAGCCGCATACATTTTGATAACACTTCGATCCAACATGACGAAATTCGTTCAAACATGTTCGGATTTCGTGTAAACATAATGGATTTCATTACATTATATCAGAGCGCTGCTAATCCGACTCTGGATGTATAATTAATACCTAATCTAAATGGTCACTGCCGCTCGTTTCCCGTGTCCGGCCATGAGCTCTAAGAACTGATGCTTCTCTTCTCGAGCTTCGACTCGATGCTCTCCAACTCTGCCTTTGTAACCTCCGCCTTCGGAAACCAGGGAAGCGAAGCTGTCTGCCTCCACGTCGCCGCCAAGCGGCTAATAGGCTACCGATCTTAAGCCCGCCAAGCTAGGCATCGACGAGAGGGGAGGAGCGGTGGCCGTCCTGGGACCAGAGTGGCGATGGCCTACCGTGCAGTACTCTTCCTCGCCGCCGACGGCGCCCGCGAATGTGGCGGCTTCGTGGTCGTGGCGACGCGGCGCGGGTTCAGTGATGTCCCCCTCCTCATCGTTGGTCTTGCCAAACACTGCCTCGCCCACCTCGTCGCACTCCTTGTAGGCCGCTGCCACCTCCACCTCCGGCTAGCGGTACCGCCAACGGGGCGAGGCGGATCTTGTGGGCGGAGCGGTAGGGCTCGAGCATCGCCTCCTCCTCCGCCAGGTCCGTGTCCGGTGCGATCGCCGTGCCGACGGCGAGCTACTCCTCCACTTGCAGGTGCTCCTGGAGAAGGAGGTGGTTGTAGGAAGCGTCGGCCTACGCTTCCCGGAACCGTTCCTCCCGCACCATGTCCATGTAATAGGCATGAGCCTCGCCGATGGTCATGGTGCAATGCACCGGTCAGGGTGGCGCGGAGGAGGAGAGTGGCGCCGGCTCGTCGCCGGTAGTGTCATCCATTGGGATGTCGTCGTCCTCCGTCTGCCCGCCGGCCAACCAACTGGCAGCAATGGCGGCCATTTTCTTCTTCTGGTCCGGCATCAGCCCGTCCCAGAGAGCTTTAGCGGGGGAGGAATTCATGGTGGCAGTGTTCTGCGGAGAGGGAACATAAGCGGATGATTGCGGCTATAACCGGGGCAGTGGTTTATGTAACAATGACGGGCGGCAAAGGGACGGACGGGTGGCGCCGGAGGAGATGCCTTGGCAACCGCGTGCCATCAATGTGGGTGACAGACGGACGGACGGATGGGCGGCCATCGTGTCGTTTGAATGCGCAACAGTCGCCTGTACCGGGATGCGGCGTGGGCGGCGCTCTCTCGGCCGGCGCCACGTTTCAATGCCGGCGTCGAGCGGTCGTGTCCGCTTTGGCCACACATGAATGCGGGCACTCACGCTCTGGAGCGGCGCTGACCGTTTCAGAAAGGTGGAGAGGCTTTGGGTGCGCCAGGGTGGTCAGGAGCGACGAGTGGGCGGTTCGGACTCCCACAAATCCTCTCACGTTTATCTCTGGTTTGCGGGACAAAGCACGTTGAAAGTGCAACTAATCCCCGGGTGGTTTTGGTAATTAATAACAACATATATATCATTGAACTAATATTCTCTTGAGAATCATTTCAGAAAAGTTCGATGATATGGGTATGGAAATGTCTGAAGAAGTGGACCCCTCAAAATGCTAAGACAAGCATTGGCAAAAGCTCAAGACTCCATTTCTGGTTTAGTGATCAAAGATCACATTGAGTCCATAGGAAAAGCCAATACTATTAAAAGGGGATGAGGTTGTGTTAATGTTCTTGTTGCTCAAGTGCTTGGTGATCTAACTCCCTCAACTATCAGCACTATTCACTACTTAACACACACCCATAAGTAATCTCGGTCAAACCAACTCTGTCCCACCGAGATGAAGTTATTTCTACAAACCCTAACATCTCGGTCACACCGATTTCTCCAACTCAGTCCCACCGAGATGAACCACTTCAGTTGTTTCTCCAAACCCTAGCTTCTCGGTCAAACCGATTCTGAGTTTCGGTCTCACCGAAAAAGGGCTGCCAACCTTCTGTGATCTGTTGACATCAATTCGGAATATCCGAGTTTATATTTTCGGTCTCACCGAGATGGCAAACCCTAACCTTTGACTCACTTCGGACACACCGAGATGGTATTTTCGGTCCCACCGAAAATCCCAACGTTCACTATATTTGAACTTTCGGTCTGACCGAGTTTTCACTTCGGTCTGACCGAGATTGGTCAAATATGTGTGTAACGGTTGGATTTTGTGTGGAGGCTATATATACCCCTCCACCCCCTCTTCACTCGTGAGGAGAGCCATCAGAAAGTCTACCACTCACACCATATACTTTCTGAGAAGTGAACCACCTACCCTTGTGTTGAGATCAAGTCATTCCATTCCTACCATATGAAACTTGATTTCTAGTCTTCCCAAGTTGCTTTCCACTCAAATCTTTCTTCCACCACAGTCATATCAGTGAGGAGAGTTGAGTGTTGGGGAGATTATCATCTGAAGCACAAGAGCAAGGAGTTCATCATCATCAACACCGTCTATTACCTTTTGGAGGGTGGTGCCTCCTAGATTGGTTAGGTGTCGCTTGGGAGCCTCCGTCTTGAGATGTGGAGTTGAACCAAGAAGTTTGTAAGGGCAAGGAGATCGCCTACTTCGTGAAGATCTACCCCGAGTAAGGCTAGTCCTCCGTGGGCGTAGGCCGTGATGGAATAGACAAGGTTGCTTCTTCGTGGACCCTTCGTGGGTGGAGCCCTCCGTGGACTCGCGCAGCCGTTACCCTCCGTGGGTTGAAGTCTCCATCAACGTGGATGTACGATAGCACCACCTATCGGAACCACGACAAAAATCTCCGTGTCACCAAACTGCGTTTGATCTTCTCCACCTCTCTTTTACATGTGCAATTTACTTTCCGCTGCATATACTCTAGAATTGCATGTGTAGGGTGTTACTTGAACTGTTCTTAATTGTGAAACTGCCAAAAACATTGCATGATCTAAAGGCAGATTTTTTATATTGTCAAGTAGTCTAATCACCCCCCCTCTAGACCTACTTTCGATCCTACAAGTGGTATCAGAGCTTTGGTCTCCATTGCCTTGGTTTCCATTGCATTGGACTCCATAAGCTTGGTTTCACAACCTAGGAGAGTATGGCGTCTAGTGAGGGTAATTATCGTAGAGGTCCTTACTTTGATGGTACAAATTTTGCTAGTTGGAAGCATAAAATGAAAATGCATATTCTTGGTCATAACCCAGCCGCATGGGGCATTATTTGTGTTGGTATGCAAGGTGATTTCTTTGAAGAAGGAAAAGTTCCGGATCGCGAAGCTACACCCGAAGAATTGAAGATGTTGCAAAACAATGCTCAAGCTTGTGACATTCTCTTCAATGCTTTGTGTCCCGAAGAGTTTAACAAAATCAGCCGTCTTGAGAATGCTAAAGAGATTTGGGATACTTTGGTTGAAATGCACGAAGGTACTGAATCTGTGAAGGAATCAAAGCTGGATATTCTTCAAGGTCAGCTTGACAAGTTCAAGATGAAGGATGGTGAAGGAGTCGCTAAAATGTACTCTAGGCTTGCTCTCATCACAAACGAGATTGCAGGCTTAGGAAGCGAAGAAATGACCGACCGATTCATCATTAAGAAGATTCTCAGAGCTTTGGATGGAAAGTATGACACCGTGTGCACTTTGATCCAAATGATGCCAAACTACAAGACTCTCAAGCCAACTGAAGTCATTGGAAGAATTGTTGCTCATGAAATGACACTCAAGGACAAGGAAGAGCTTCACAACAAGTCAAGTGGTGCTTACAAAGCTACAAGTGATGCTCCTACTACCTCAAGTGACAAGCTAATTTCCAATGAAGAGATAAGCCTAATGGTCAAGAACTTCAACAAGTTCTACAAGAACAGAGGCAAAGAAAGAAGCTCAAAGTCTAGATCATATGATGAAAAGAGATCTTCTAGTCGTGGTCGAAACTGCTACAATTGTGGAAGACCCGGACACTTCTCAAATGAGTGTACGGCTCCTCACAAGAGAAGAGAAGAATCTCCAAGAAGAAGAGCAAGAGATGAGTCACCTCGGAGAGAGAGAAGGAGTAGAGATGATCGTTATGAACGAAGACCTTCTCGGAGAAGCAAGGATTCGGAGAGGAAAGACAAGTCATCAAGGAGCTACACAAGAAGAAGACATCAAGCTCATGTTGGTGAATGGGTCTCCGGCTCCGACTCTGACAATCAATCCGATGGAAGCTATCACTCCGACTCCGACTATAGTCAAGATGAAGGTGTTGCCGGACTTGCACTCGTATCCTCCAACTCCAACTCCTACGACTTATTTGATTCACCAAATGAGGGAATTGGAAGATGCTTCATGGCTAAAGGTCCCAAGGTAACACACCCTGAATTCATTGACTTTGATAGTGATGAGGATGACTTACTTGGTGAAGATGAGCTCTTGCATGATAAATCTAGTGAGCTTAGTAATGATGAAAATGCTAGTAGTCTTTATAGTCGAGAAGAGTCGAATGACAATGCTATGAAGGAAATTGAGCGTCTAACTAAAGAACTAAACACTCTTAAGTTAGCTCATGAAACAACTCAAGAAGATCATAGAGAGCTCCTAAGATCTCATGAGAAGCTACGCTTCGAGAAGCTCACTCTAGAGCAAGAACATGAGTTTCTAAAAGCGATCAATGACGATCTTCGAAAGAAGAGTTCTTCATATCTTGCCAAACGACTTCTCTTGTCTAATTTCTTGCCACCTATTAAGACTAAGCATGACAAGCATAAGAAAAATTCTTCCTCTAGTAGTAACAATAACAATGTTAAATCCAATATTGTTGCTTCTAGTAGTTCTCTTGATTCCACTAACAATGTTTCAAGCCAAGTTACACTTGAGCAAGAAAATAGCTTATTGAAGGAAATCATAGAGAAAGGTGTCTACAAGAGTCTTGCCGGAAGCAAGAACTTTGAGGAGATTGTTCGCAAACAAGGAAGACACCGGAAGAATCAAGGGATTGGTTTTGAGCGAAAGTTCAACGCCGAAGGTGTTGAGTGGGAAGAAGGTCAATACCCTAATGACCTTCCACCACAAGACCACAAGCTAAAGGCCAAGGACAAGCTTCAAGAGGAGATTGATGCATTCATTGAAGCACCTCAAGCCATGGTCAAGTGGGTTCCCAAGGACACATCAAGTTCTACTTCGTCAAGCTCAACTACAGCACCAAGGATTCCCATCAAGATGATGTGGATCCCAAAGAAGAAGAACTAGTAGGTTCTTGAGGGTGACTCCGCCAACAAACTTCACTCATATTCATTTTGGCAAGAACTTGTGCAATCAACTTCCACATCATGCACTTGTTCATGGAGTCACAAACCCTCTTGTTGGTAAGTCAAGGGACAAGGTAATCATTGCTTTCATGGACATCATCTTTTGTGAACTTCACTCTATGTCTATGGATATTCTTGTTTGTTCCTTGTGGGACTAACCCATGTAGGTATTGAAAGTGCCCTAATCCAAAGGATTGCTCCCAACTCTTGATGATCTACATCAACATTGAGCATCCACATCTTCAACATCTACATGAAGTCTTCTACGACAACCCAAGGTTAGTTTGACCCTTTAAAAGGGGTTCTCACATCTAGGGGGAGCTTTACTCTAAAAATTGAGCTAAAGCATCTTCAAATGATGTGAACACATAAATGCTTTATGTAAAAGTGGTAACCCCACTTGTGCTTAAACGATGAGTATGACCTATGATCAAATGTTCTCATTTGGCTCCTAAGTCAATATACTCATATATAGATGACCTAGTCATCGACAAATTGTGTGCTAGTAGCTAGAGTGTTTGGTTGTGCATGTTTGACACACATTTCAGTTGCTATCTTATTGTGTGAGCATGTTGAATGCATGATTTTATCCATTCAAGGACATCCATTTGTTGTTTTGATTGTTTTGGTTTCTCTTTCTGGCCAAATGGATGGACAAGAATGCCTAAGCACCTTCCCTAGCTATCTATGCTTTCTTGTCTCAAATTCTATTCATGCTCATATCACAACTTTGAACAAGTCTTTTTCGGACAGTCCGAGTGAGGAGCACTCGGAACCACCGATTCGTCTAAGACTGACTTCCAAAACCTTCTAAGTCCATTTCGGTCTGACCGGTTTCTCAATCTCGGTCCAACCGAAACGCTTAGACTGATCTAGGTTTCATCTCGGTGAAACCGAGTTCAAACACTCGGTCTGACCGATATGTGTAACTGCATAGCAGATATACATCTCGGTGACACCGAGTTTTTCAACTCGGTCCCACCGACAGTACGGGGTTATATATACCTGAGGGGCTGCGCGCGATCTATTCCTTTCAAACGTTCGCCCTCCAAGACCCCTGCTGCCGCCGCCCTGGTCTACGGATCGTCGCCTTCGTCACCTGTGCGCCCTCGCCGCAGGTCTCCGCCGCCGTCAACGGTAATCATCTCCACCGTTGCCGCCGTAGAGGGACACCACCAAGTTAGGGTGTGTCCCGATCCCTTTCATGCTCCACTTCTGATTCTTGCATGATAGGACTGCCCTGATTCACTCCACGTTTGATATGATCCCAATACATTGTTCAGATCTTCTAGTTTCGAGGAAAATTCTTAGGTTTAGGTTTCCACGGAATGCATCTCGGTGAAGCCGATTCCTGAAACTCGGACTAACCGATTTGGTCTCTGACCATTGTACAACATAGTTCGGTCTGACCGAGTTGTGGAAATCGGAATGTCCGAATTGAAGTTTCTGTGAAACCCTAAGTTTTCGGTAGGACCGAAACCCATTTCGGTCTGACCGAAAGTGGTGTGTAGGTTTCTGTTGAGCACTTCGGTTGCACCGAAACCTGAAATCGGTTTGACCGAAATACATTCTGTGAAAACTCAAAACTAAGTTTTTAACTCATTTTTTTGCAAAAACTTCTGCAGTTGTGATAACTCTTCCATTCTGCCTATACCTTATCTATTCACAGGTTTTTCAGCCATGTCAGATGTCAGTGACAGCCAGAACAGGTCAGAATCACCGTTTGCTGAAATTCCAGAGGCAGATACAAGTCCTGCAAGCAGCTCTAGTGATGATGGTGAGAGGAGCACCCCTAGTGGTCTACCTCCTGCTGCTACGAGAACCAGGAAGAAGAGAACTTCTGATGATGAGGACTCCGACTTTGTTGCTGAGGAAGTTACCTCCAAGCCCAAGAGGAATGTGGTTGCCAAAGAGCACCAAGGGCAGCAGCCAAAGAAAGGCACAAGCAAAGTGAAGCAATCAGCAGTTGCTAAGAAGCTCAACTTGGAAGAGCCTGCTCCAAGCAAGGTGAAGAAGACTTCCAAGAGGAAGAGGGTTGTATATGCTGAATCTCAAGTTGATGCTGAAGAAGAAGAAGAAGAAGAAGCACCCCAGCCTCCTCCTCAGAAAGCTAAGTTCATGGGTGATGCTATAAGGGCTCAAGCCTCCTCTAAGCCCAAGAAGCCTGCTCAAGCCAAAGCTGCTCCAGCCAAGCCCAAGAGAACAACCAGAAGCATTCCAGCTTCTGAGAAGAACAAAGGTGAGATGCCACCGTCTGAATCAGATGAAGAACATGTGTTGCTCAAGCTCCGTCCCAAGTTGCCACTCCACAATGATGCTCATCCTCAAGCTGAGGACATGAAGGCAAGGAAGGACAAAGGTCTCAGGCTATGGAGACAGTCTGATCCATATGCCGTAAGGAGAAGGACTGCTGTGGACCCCAGATTCCACACCAGAGAGCAGCAGGATTTCTATGAGACTGTGCTAATGGATAAGAAGCCCATTGTTGCTGACACCAGGTATGTTGTCTGGAAGTACATTGACAGTAGAGAGCATCGGGACTTCTTTCCCCATGTGCATGAGAGCTTTACTGCATGTGGAGTTGCTGATTTCGTGGGTCAAGAGCTGACAGCCTGGAATGACGAGATGATCATGCAGTTCTATGCCACAGCCCATTTCTATCCTGATGGCAAGATCACCTGGATGACTGAAGGTCAAAGGTTTTCTTCGACTGTTGCAGAATGGGCAGAACTTCTGAACGCTCCAGTGCAGAGAGAGGACGACATTGATGTCTATGGGATTCCTAAGAAGAGTCATGATTCCATGAAGAATATGTACAAGGAGATCCCAGCTGCTGATTTAGAGGGATGGAAGCTCGGCTCAGTGTATTATCTCCAGGCAGGTCTGACCACCACTAACACTATTCTGAGGCATACATTGATGCCTAAGTCAGGTGACCACCGGATGATACGAGGCTATTCTATCAACATGCTGCACATTCTCGATGAGAAGGCACCTTTTAAGGTGATGGACTTGATGGTAGAGACCATTAAGAGGACTGCAGCTGACCAGAAGAGGTCGTGTGGGTTTGCACCGCAGATACAGATGCTCATCAACGCCAAGTTTGGCACGGGCAAATTCTTGCTGGATAGGAAGCACTTGCCACTGCAGCCAGAGCATGAGGACAACGTAGTTGTGATGGATGAAGAGGATCCTACCTCAGTTGAAGGACAAGCCAAAATCGAAGCTGCAAAGAAGGCTAAAGCTGACAAAGAAGCAGCAGCAGCAGCAGCTAAGCCAAAGAGCTTTGGAGAACAAATTCTTGAAGCTACCCAAAGGATTGAACAACGCCTGGCCAGCATTGAGCAATCTCAGGAGAGCCTTGAGAGGATTGTCG
This sequence comes from Secale cereale, assembly GCA_902687465.1. Classification (NCBI taxonomy): domain Eukaryota; kingdom Viridiplantae; phylum Streptophyta; class Magnoliopsida; order Poales; family Poaceae; genus Secale; species Secale cereale. The sequence goes on along the minus strand of LR738713.1, from coordinate 723,918,246 downwards.
AGGACAAAATCCACGCTCTGGACGTGAAGCTGACTGAAATTCAGGTGTCTGTCAACAAGCTTGAGGCAGACATGGAGGAGACAAGGCAGGAGAGAGCAGAGCTTATGCAGGATGATCTAGTCCAGGACTCTCATCGCCAGACTGCTCAGATTCCCAGAGGATCCAGATCTGCAGCTATCCCAGTGACAGATTCCAGGGCTACCACTTCAGCACCAGCTACAGCTCCAGCAGTTCCTTCAGCTCCAGCATCCACTCCTCCACCGCAGACATCAGCAGAGGTCCTCGCAGATGCAGTTATCTCTACACCGACATCTACCCAGACGGGAGCCGCCAGCAGAGCCCGCAGTGACGTTTAGCTCTATACCTTTTCGAACTTTTTGGTAACTTGTTGCCAAAGGGGGAGAAATTGTTATAGATCATAGGGCTTCGAGAGAGAGAGTGCTCTTTCGTCTTTTCGTTCTTTTGCCAGTTTTTCTTTGAGATACATTGGTTTCTTTTGGTTCCTGATACTTTAAGTGTGCTTGCTACCACGTTTGATGCTATCTTAATGAGTGCCTAGTCATACTATGCCTTAATGTGTGCTTATTGCTTATCATATGCTATTCCTTATTGTATGGCTATTTACTCTTGTCTTGGTGATTGAGTGCATGTTATTTATTCTTATCATTTTGTGCGCTCCACCAAGATGTATGTGACATGGAAGAGTGACCCATAATCCTAATCGATTGTGCATTTGCATTCAAACGCAAATTTTAAATAATGCACAAATTTAGGGGGAGCTCTTGTTTATCACATACTTCTCAAAGCGACGATATTATTCATTGATTATATCCTTTGTCGAAGCTTTGATCTATATGTTGTCATCAATTACCAAAAAGGGGGAGATTGAAAGTGCAACTAATCCCCGGGTGGTTTTGGTAATTAATAACAACATATATATCATTGAACTAATATTCTCTTGAGAATCATTTCAGAAAAGTTCGATGATATGGGTATGGAAATGTCTGAAGAAGTGGACCCCTCAAAATGCTAAGACAAGCATTGGCAAAAGCTCAAGACTCCATTTCTGGTTTAGTGATCAAAGATCACATTGAGTCCATAGGAAAAGCCAATACTATTAAAAGGGGATGAGGTTGTGTTAATGTTCTTGTTGCTCAAGTGCTTGGTGATCTAACTCCCTCAACTATCAGCACTATTCACTACTTAACACACACCCATAAGTAATCTCGGTCAAACCAACTCTGTCCCACCGAGATGAAGTTATTTCTACAAACCCTAACATCTCGGTCACACCGATTTCTCCAACTCAGTCCCACCGAGATGAACCACTTCAGTTGTTTCTCCAAACCCTAGCTTCTCGGTCAAACCGATTCTGAGTTTCGGTCTCACCGAAAAAGGGCTGCCAACCTTCTGTGATCAGTTGACATCAATTCGGAATATCCGAGTTTATATTTTCGGTCTCACCGAAATGGCAAACCCTAACCTTTGACTCACTTCGGTCTCACCGAGATGGTATTTTCGGTCCCACCGAAAATCCCAACGTTCACTATATTTGAACTTTCGGTCTGACCGAGTTTTCACTTCGGTCTCACCGAGATTGGTCAAATGTGTGTGTAACGGTTGGATTTTGTGTGGAGGCTATATATACCCCTCCACCCCCTCCTCATTCGTGAGGAGAGCCATCAGAAAGTACTACCACTTCTACCATACACTTTCTGAGAAGTGAACCACCTACCCTTGTGTTGAGATCAAGCCATTCCATGCCTACCATATGAAACTTGATCTCTAGCCTTCCCAAGTTGCTTTCCACTCAAATCTTTCTTCCACCACAGCCATATCAGTGAGGAGAGTTGAGTGTTGGGGAGTTTATCACTTGAAGCACAAGAGCAAGGAGTTCATCATCATCAACACCGTCTATTACCTTTTGGGGGGTGGTGCCTCCTAGATTGGTTAGGTGTCGCTTGGGAGCCTCCGTCGTGATGTGGAGTTGAACCAAGATGTTTGTAAGGGCAAGGAGATCGCCTACTTCGTGAAGATCTACCCCGAGTAAGGCTAGTCCTCCGTGGGCGTAGGCCGTGATGGAATAGACAAGGTTGCTTCTTCGTGGACCCTTCGTGGGTGGAGCCCTCCGTGGACTCGCGCAGCCGTTACCCTCCGTGGGTTGAAGTCTCCATCAACGTGGATGTACGATAGCACCACCTATCGGAACCACGACAAAAATCTCCGTGTCACCAAACTGCGTTTGATCTTCTCCACCTCTCTTTTACATGTGCAATTTACTTTCCGCTGCATATACTCTAGAATTGCATGTGTAGGGTGTTACTTGAACTGTTCTTAATTGTGAAACTGCCAAAAACATTGCATGATCTAAAGGCAGATTTTTTATATTGTCAAGTAGTCTAATCACCCCCCCTCTAGACCTACTTTCGATCCTACACACGTCCGAACTACACCGCGGATCGATACAGGACCGCTTGGATGGCTTCCACAATCCAAACGCATATGAGAGATTTGCGGGTCAGCGTTGAAGATATCATTGCTCCCTCTATAAATAATACTCTCTTTGTCTCATAGTAATATAAGAACATTTTTGACACCCATCAAATGTCTAATCCGCCATCCTGCCTGCCTAAGAACGAAATGAGCCTTGAGAAAATTTAGCTTGAAAAATAATAATAGAATATTGCCAGTGCCTTGTTGTTCGAGTGAACTTGTTTTTACGGTCGCTGGTAACGGTATGTGTCCCTGCTGCACCTACCAAGCGCTAACTTCGAAATCGAAATAAAAACGGACGTTATGGCAAGATCAGGTACCGTCCGTAATGAAATGAAATGATGGCCCTGTTTGGATCCCAGGGCTAGAGCTACTTTGAGTTAGTTGGGGCTGAACTAACCCTTAAAGTATCCAAACACATGTGCTAGTTTGAGTTAGATTGAAACTAGCTCACCAAAAAAACTATCCCTATGGAGAGGTGCTAATTGGAGCTAGTTGTGATGGGGCCCTATAAAAAAAAAAAATTCTGCCGCATGCAGCCGCACCAGATCCTATCCATTCGTCCCCGCTGCCTCTCGTTCTCCTCCCCCCGCCGCATCTCGTTCTCCTCCTTCCGATGGCCCCGTCCGCTCGCCTCCGCCGGCCGTGTCCGCCTGCCCCCGTCCACCTACATCCCGTCGCACCGGTCTGTCCGCCCGCCACCGCCCCCGTCCGCCTCCATCCCGTTGCATCAGTCCGTCCGCCCG
>LR738713.1:723816865-723914507 GCA_902687465.1 Secale cereale | reverse complement strand
CCACCCCAGCCAGCCCCGTCCGCCCGCCACCGCCGGCCCCGTCCGCCTCCATGCCGCCGCATCAGTCCGCCCGCCCCGTCGACCCCGTCCGCGTCCATCCCGTTCCCATCCATCCGCCCCATCTCCGACACGACCTTCGCCAGCCGCGACACCGGTCACCCCCACGCCCCCACCCTGCGATGGACGGAGACGGCTTGGACGTGTGGGGTTCGCAGCCGTCGGCAAGCGGCCCCGCTACCCAGGCCGGTCTCGACCTCAACTCGCAAGCGTCCGCGTCAAAGGCGTTCCCTGGGCTTGGGCTTTACGGAGCCTTCCTCCAGAACGACGACGACGAGCTCATGCTCGGTTTCATGGAATGTATTTTTTTTTGTTAAGCTTGATTGAGGATTTGTATGGACTTGTATGTTTAAGTGAGACATCTCATTTGTATGGACAAAATAAAATTCATCATACTTTGGATACTTGATTTGAAAAGATGATTTTTTTAATGTCATTTGTGAGCGGGCGGAGGCCACACAAGAGCCGGCCACAGCAAATCCTAGTTAAAAGAGTCAAATGATTGAAAAAAGTGCATTTATTGTCAAACTTACCCTCTCATCCAAACACCACCAAAGGCTAGAGTTAGTTCAAAGCTAGTCTAGAGTTAGAAACTAACTCTAACCTCTAACCAAGTTAGAGTATCCAAACAGGACCGATGTACACAGACCAAGCTGGTGCTGTGTTTGACATGCTGTACCGCTAGAGTCCTCTACACATACGTACATCTCGATAGAATAGAAAGAAAAGAAAGCCGCTCGGTGACGTATTGCTGTCATCGTAAAAGCTTCTCGGAGCACTCATTTTGGCTCAAAAAAAGCTTTTCCATCCATCCATCCATCCATCACGCTGCTCTCTCTCAGTCACAGTGGATAACAAATTCCAATCTTTTGCTCTCCGTTTCAGGGATAGTAATTCTCTATCAACACATCCATGATCGCACAACCACACTCGGGCATGTAAATTTATGTATGCAGGTGGCCCGTTCCTTACTCCACCTCCGGTCCTGTCCCCTCTGCTCGGCTCAGCCGCTGCATGCCGCAAGAGCAAGCCCAGAGTGAGAGAGAGAAAGATACTCCTAGTCGGCTAGTCCTTGCTTGGCATGCCTGCCTGCCTGCCTGCAGTGCAGCGCAGGCCTGGTTAAAAACACCACCACTGTGAAAGGAATCTCACATCATTCGTGTCTTGTCCCCTCCCCCTTCTCTTTCTTCTTCAGAGAGGAGGAGGGTGAAAGAGAGAGAGAGAGGGACGGATGGAGACGACGGTCTGCTGGTTGATGTGTATAAAAGGGAAAGCCTGTGGCCTTTGGAACCATACAATGATCAGAAGCGGAGAGCCAACCAGAGAGAAGAGCAACAGGGCCGAGTGAGTGAGTGGTAGTTAGAGCTCAGTGCCACTTCAGTTCTTGAGTCACTTCTCTGACATCCAGTAATTGAGAGGTGAGAAATCAGCTCGTCCCCCTCTCTTCTTTTCCCTTGCTCGTCAATCTACAATGCCCTGCTCAATCATTTTTAGGCCTTTTCAGGCTCTTTTTCTCTCTTCCTTTTGGTGCTGTGATGTTTCGAGCATATTTTGGGTTGTGACTTGCTTCAGAATACAGTTACTCCAGCAGAGAGATTCTCCTGCCATGCCCACTGTTGTTCTTCCCATCCTTTCCTTCTTTTTCCTCCTCTGAATCCAGCGCCCGATTCTCCATCCCACTTCGAAAGCTCCAATTGTGTGGCTGCATTGTAGCACGAGAGATCAGCTCGGATTCTCACTTTCTGTATAAGTTCACAAGATACAGTGTGGTGTAGTTACACTTGGCGCAGATGCTTATGTTCTAGCTATCTCTCCATGCAGGTCCGGAGAAGAAGAAGAAGAAGAAACAGAGCAAGAAAGAGATCGCCACAATGCCGATGGAGCAGGCCTTCATGCACTGCGACAAGGACACCCTGAAGATGGCCATGCTCAAGCATGAGGAGACCTTCAGGCAGCAGGTATATAAGATCAGAATCCAGAGGCTACAAACTTTTTGCTTTTGCCTCCTCTTCTCAAGAAGACTGTGGCCTCATGATTTGTGTACGTTGTCGCAGGTTCACGATCTCCATCGACTGTACAGAATCCAGAAGCTTCTGATGCGGGACCTCAAGAGGGAGATCAAGAGCCAGCAGAGCGGCCTGTCCGCCTCCCCCAACGGCTCCCCGGGCGCCGAGTACGACCACCACCGCAGGGCGAGCGCGCTCGACGCGTGCTCCTACGAGCAGCAGTGGCAGTACGGCGCCACCCGCCGCGGCAGGCACGCGGCGGCGACTCCTCGCGCCGCGCAGGCGCAGCTGAGCCCGGAGGCGACCGACGACGAGGAGGCGGAGCTGGAGCTCACGCTCGCCCTGGGCAGCGGGGGCAAGAAGCGGTACAGCGACGGGCACTGCTCCCCAGGGGAGAGCTTCTCGTCGTCGACGACGGAGTCGGACACGCTCACGGGCGGCCAGGACTGGCAGCAGGCGCAGGCGCAGCAGCAGCTGGTCGGCACTGGCGCAGGCGCGGGCTCGCCATACCACAAGCGGAGACCGGCAAGGTTCGGCGCGGAGCAGGCGGAGGACGGCGGCGTGCAGCAGCCTTCTCCGCTGCTGTTCCACTGGCTCAGCCTACGAATGGCATGAAACTAGCCATGGCGCATGCATGTACCGTCGCCGTCTGCCTCGTAGCTAGTGGCGAGCAGTTTGACTTCCTGTTTGTTGAGTCGTAGTAGGATTACTATATGCTTCTGTGCTTTCAGGTTGGTTAGTCATGGATCAAGCTAATCCAGAAATAATTAACTTGTCGTTGAGGGTGGTGTAGGGGCCACTTTCCTCAGGTGGAGAGGGGGAGAATGTTGGTGCTTTTCAGATGAAGCTAAGCATGGTTGGCTCTCAGCGCAAGTAGCTTAATTTTGGTTTGCTTTTATAGGTGGGTGACTTTGTCTGTTGTTTTAAGGGGTAGTATTTCGGTATGAGATCAAATTCACATCGAAATTTTGCCAACTAGTAAAACCGAACTTCCCTTCGGATGAGGATTTGTGGCTCTGGTTGACACACACCCTATATGAATGTAGGATTAAAATAATAATATCAATTTTTATTTGGAATTTTAGGATATCAATTCTGGGTGTCCACTGTACACCCTGTTCAGTTTCATGGGTAATCTTGGTAAAAAAATGTCAAAAAATTCATATGTGCATAAAAGACCACAGATACCATAGGCACTCATTCTCCAACAAACTGAACATGGGCGTACAATGGATCCAGATTTGATATCCTAGAATTCCAGATTTTTTTAAATTTCTTGGTATTATTTTTAATGCTATATTCATATAGGGAGGTGTGGCTCCCGGGAGCTCCAATGCACTTCCTATTAATGTGGGATCTAGTTTCAAAAATCTCGACATGAGATATCCAACGATGAAAATGGTGCAAGATTTGAACACACAACTCAAGATATAAACCGTTCTGAATAAATGAATCTACGAAAAATAAAAATAAAACTCTCAAGTTGCGATAAATAACGCACAAGCAGTGTGCCACGTGTCAGCGTCTAAGAAGACGGGGATTGACATTTGCTAGATATAACCCTTATTAGTGATTTCGCTTGGCTACATACACGTCCTCTCCTTCCTACTCCCTCCATTCTAAAATAGACGACTCAACTTTATACTAATTTTAGTATAAAGTTGGGTCATCTATTTTGGAACGGAGGGAGTAGTTAGCAACAAATGAAACACGAATCCTAAGCGCCACCTCCTCGGTTGTTCCATAGTGTATGGGCTGCCCGGCCATTCTTTCCGCCCACCAGTTCTGCGAACCTTCTAGAAGGTTCCCACCAGTTTATTGGCTAGTTTTTCCTTTTTTTATTATAAACAAAATGAACAACATTTTTTAATTTCACAAAAAAGTTCAAACCGTGAAACTTTTTTCAAATTCACGAATTTTTCTTAAATTATACTCCCTCCGTCTGAAAATATTTGTCCAAGGAAGGGATGTATCTAGATGTATTTTAGTTTTAGATGCATCCATCTGTATCCATTTTCGCGACAAGTATTTGTTTTCGTAAGCATTTCTCAATTTTTTGTAAAATTTGGTAATATTTTTTTCGTAACCATTTCTCAATTTTAGAAAATTATTTACATTTGCAAAATATTTCCAAATGTGGGAACTATATAAAAAATATAAATTCATGAACTTTTTTCTTTTTCGCAAACTTATTTGTAAATTTATGAACCTTTTTTAAATTAAGATTTTTTTAGTTCATGAGCATTTTTTCTAAAAAAAAGTTTATGAACTTTTTAAATTCGCAACATCTTCGCAAATTCATGAACTTTTCTTGAATTGATGACCTTTTTTCAAAAAATATGAAATTTTGGTTTCACAATTTTCTTCAACAGTTTTAATAAAGTCGTACTTTTTTCCTACCAGATCGACAGCAGAGAAAAAAAATCTAAGTGGGCGAAGCGAGCGGGCGAGTGAGCAACTTGCACGAAGTTGGGCCGCGGTCCTCTTGTATGCCCGCGAGCATCAACTTGCTAGATGGCGCTTAAGGCGCTGGGAGGGCCTCTCCAAATGAGACCGCTATACGCCTAAGGCCGAACATTGACGTTTTTCATGAGCCCTTACAGCATCCACAGTGTTGCCATAGACAAATCTAAGACATTAGTACATTTTAGCATGAATCTACTTGAGCAGTTGCTCAACAATGTATGTGGTACCAAATATATAAGAATAGGGCCTATCTAAAAATACACAAACATAATTTAGGTGCCACATTTGACCTCTTAACCCCTTTTGCTCGTAAGGGCATCTCCAACACGGACCCCTAAAATGGACACGATATTTGTTCCCGAACAGTGATACGAAAGACAACCATCTAACCGTGAGCCCTAGGAAGTGAAGTTGTGGGTCGTCAACGAGGAAAAGTAAGACATGGGACACATGAAAGTGCAATCACGCCCTTAATCATATTTGATGTGGATGACAATATACATACAAGGTACTAATTATGTTTGTCAAGTATATCACATGTTCTAGCCACCGTTGAAAGAACATGCGGTGCCCCATGTTTGGTTTTGGTAATTGATGACAATCTCTATGGACTAATGGTTGCCTTGAGTTATATTTGAAGGGTTTGTCCATAGGCTTTTCTTGGAGTTCATTTGTTGGTTTCAAGGAGAGTTTGTGATGACCAAGGTGCTATTAAGGAATTATCCAAAGATTGGTCTTGTGAGTGTTGAGCTTATTGCAAGCATGTCTTGAAGAAGAAGAGTGTGTTATCATTCATGTTTACCTTCAAGACATCATCCAAATGAAGAGAGTTGGAAAGATTCAAGGTTGATCAAGACTAAGTGAAGGAGTGAATCAAGTTGATCAACACACAAAGCGTAGAAGATGTACCAAGAGGAATCAAGCAATCCTATGGTATGGTAAGCATTGTCAATCACGCTTTGTGTACTAACTCATGGTCTTCGTGAGAGTTCTTTGTGGGGTTAGGTTGCGGTGTGCAAGTTCAAGTGGAGCATCACGAAGAAATCAAGTGCTTGAAGCTTGCCGTCCATTGTCGTGACAATGGACTTGTGAAGATATGCCGAAGAGTGGCTCACCCATAGAGGAGTATGGGGGAGCAATCTACTAGTCTTCACCGAGACAACGCAATCAAGAAAGGTGGTCCAACTTGAGGAAGTCAAGATCGTCTACATCTAGCTCAAGTGGACTTTGTGCAAAGCAAAGGTTTGCCCTTGATAGGTTTTCTATTTTACCGGTCTCGTGGTGGTAGTTGGGAGACCGGGTTATAGGATCGTTTGCCGTACTATCAAGGGGGGCTCTCAAGTTGGTAGCTTGATCGTATCGTTAGTAGAGAGCTCAAACCATTGCATCCTTGCATCATGTTTCTTGGTTCTTGTTTGGTTCTCTTTGTGAGTCTTAGAGCTTATGGTCATCTTGATGACAAGCTTGAGTTCATCGAAAACGGAGTTCACATGTGTCTTCTATGATGTTTTCGGTGTTGGGTGTTTTACCGGTCTTATCCGAGGAAGGGTTCTCACCATTTTCTTATGGGCCTTTTCTAATTTGCTTCTTATTGGGTTTTCTATCAAGATTGTGTTAGCCCTTGTCTCTATCTTTCCAACAAACTTGGTTTCATCGAATTCGGAGTCCGTATGCAAAAGTTATTGTCGTTTTGGTGTACTGAAAAGGCTGCAGCGGTACTACCGCGGGTTTGGAGCGGAAGTAATTCTTTACTACCGCTTTCGGGAGCGGTACTACCGCTTTCGGGAGCGGTACTACCGCTTGGAGCAGTACTACCGCGGCTACTTCCGTGGCTACTTCCGCTCGGGACCAAAAACTCGTCACAAGCCCAGCGGTGGTAGGCACGGATGTAATTTTTTAGTACCGCTCGCAAGCAGTAGTACCGCTACCCTTAGCAGTAGTACCGCTACCCGTAGCGGTAGTACCGTGAGGTCAAGCGGTACTACCGCTCCGACGGTTCTTCTGACCTTTTTGCCTCCTCGCTATTGTTTTTCAAAGGGGTTCTACTGCCCTAGCGGTAGTACCGCTCCTGGAGCGGTAGTACCGTTCTGTGCGGGCTGTGAGCATAACGGTTGGATTTTTCCCCCACCTATAAAAGGGGGTCTTCTTCCCCAATGAACCTAATCCTTTGAGCTCGTGTTCTTCCCCCATTGTTGACCTTCTTCGAGCTTGCTATCTCTCAATCCCTCCATGGATTCTTGCTAGTTTTGGGGGGAAAAGAGAGAGGAGATCTAGATCCACATTTTCACCAATCACTTTCTCCTCTAGGTGAGGGGAACCCCTTGGATCTTGATCTTGGAGTTCTTGGTGTTCTCCTTCTTGTTCTTCCTCTCATTTCCCTCCCTAGCATTAGTTGCTTTGGTGGGATTTGGGAGAGAAGGACTTGGGCACTCCGTGTGCCCTTGCCATTGCATTTGGTGCATCGGTTTGAGTTCTCCACGGTGATACGCGGAAGTGAAGTTTGAGAAGCTTATTACTCTTGGGTGCTTGGTACCCTTGAGCTTGTTCCTCTTGGGTGCTTGGGCGCCCTAGACGGTTGGTGGTGTTCGGAGCTCAATCATTGTGGTGTAAAGCCCCGGGCAAGCGTCGGGGTCTCCAATTAGGTTGTGGAGATCGCCCCGAGCAATTTGACGGGTACCGGTGACCGCCCCCAAGGGTTGCCAAAGTGTGCGGGTTCGGTGACCGCCCCCAAGGGTCGCCATTTGTACGGGTTCAGTGACCGCCCTCAAGGGTCCCTTAGTGGAATCACGGCATCTTGCATTGTGCGAGGGCGTGAGGAGATTACGGTGGCCCTAGTGGCTTCTTGGGGAGCATTGTGCCTCCACACCGCTCCAAACGGAGATTAGCATCCGCAAGGGTGTGAACTTCGGGATACATCGTCGTCTCCGTGTTCCTCGGTTATCTCTTACCCGAGCCCTTTACTTATGCACTATACTTTGTGATAGCCATATTGTTCCTTGTCATATATCTTGCTATCACCTAGTTGTTTATCTTGCTTAGCATAAGTTGTTGGTGCACATAGGTGAGCCTAGTTGTTGTAGGTTTTGTGCTTGACAAATTAACCACTAGGTTTATTCCGCATTTGTTCAAGCCGAAACCGTAATTATTTTAAAGCGCCTATTCACCCCCCTCTAGGCGACATCCACGATCTTTCAATTGGTATCAGAGCCTCGTCTCTCTTTATAAGGCTTTACCGCCTAGAGAGTAAGGATGTCGACTAGGGGTTTAGGTTTCTCTGACACTCTTAGTTTCAATGGCACAAATTTGGATGTTTGGGTAATTCGCATGCTTAATCTCTTTAGGGTCATGGACCCAAATTTAGAGCGAATTGTAGATATGGGTTTTTCTCCTCCAAAGGATGCACAAAGATTATCTTTAGAGGATGAGAAAAACTCTTATCTCAATGCTCAAGCTTCTAATGTGCTTTTTGATGCTTTGAGCAATGTAGTTATATTTCAACTCATGCCGTTCCGGGATGCTCATGAGTTGTGGACAAAGCTTCAAGATAAATATGGTGTGTCCAAGAACTGTAGGAATGATTGTTCTCCCTCCACCTCCGGCCGTGTTGTCTTCTCAACTTCTTCTACTACACCTACATGTGGTTTGCCACAAGGTAATGATATGGTGAGTAGTGTTGGTCATTGCAATGATGATAGTATGCTTATTGTGGATGATCCTTCATCACTATCTTATTGCAATGCATCTTATTTGGACTTTAACACTTCGAGCACCCTACATGTTTCACATGCTTGTGTTGATAGTCCTTGCATATCATGTAGAAATTGCTTGACTAAAACTCATGATGATATGCTTGCTATGTCTTGTTGCCATGATAAAAATGCATCTATTTCCTCGAATTGTTGTGCTAACAATGTAGAGGAAACCCAACACCCCATGGAACAAGATGTAGTCTTGAATGGTGCTTCAAGGGATCCTACATCATCATCTATTGCGTTTTGCCTTATGGCTAAGGCTTCAAAGGTATCTCCCACTTTGAACCCCAATATATCTTGTGATGATAGTGATGATGACAATGATGATGATGTAGAAAATGATGAAGAGAATGATAATGTTGCCTCCTTAAAAATTAAGGGGGAAATGATTTTTAAAGCTCTTCTTAAGAATAAATTATCTCGTTCCAACTTTATGGAAATCATGTCTATTGCCATTGAGGGCAAGAAATATATTGATGAGTTGGAATCTCATCTAGAGGAGCATGAGGTCACCATTGAGAAAATGGAAGGCCATGAGCGTGATTACGCTAATGAGATCGCTGACCTTTCGCAAGCTCTTGAACTTGAACAAACCACCAAGGAATCTCTTGAGGAGACTTTTGCTCTAGAACTATCTAGAATAAAGGAATCTCGTGATAGAGCTCTCAAGGTGGCTAATGATTTTGAAACTAAAATTGAGAAGCTTGAAGTTGCACATGCTAAACTCCTTGAGGATTTTGAGCACCTCGAAAATGGCTCAAGGGTCATTAAGAGTGAGCTCATCAAACTCACCGAGTCTCATGCTCAACTTAAAGCTTCATATTCTAAAGAGCTTGCCAAGTTGCCTTCTCCTCTTGCTATTATTGATGATGCTTGTGCTACTAACTCTATTTCTAGTGAAGCATACATTTTGAAGGAGAATGTTGAGCTAAGGGCTCAAGTTGAGTTGTTATCTAGCAATTATGGGAAATTGGAAGAAAGTCATGTAAAGCTCACAAGCTCTCATGATGATCTTCTAGTATCCCACAATGTGCAAAAGATAGTTCATGAGGCTATGATTATCAAGGTAACATCTAGTGAGTCTCATGTGGTCGCTAGCACTACTTCTAGTCAAAATGCTATATTGCCATGTGCTAGTCCTCGTAATTCATCTATGCATAACATTGGTACATCTTGTGATGAATTGCTTTCCTTGCCTTGTTGCTCTAACAACGAAGCCTATACTTCCTCTAGTACTTGTGTTGATACTAACCATGTAGAGGAAACCAAAGAGCTCAAGGCCCAAGTCTCTTCCTTGAAGAAAGACTTGGAAAAGTGTCATGAAGGGAAGTCCACACTCAACAATATCTTGAGTGTGCAAAAATCCCCCAATGACAAAGGTGGACTTGGATTCAACTCCAACAAGAAGAAAAGGTCCAAGATCATTAAGAAGAATAAGGGCCAAGAACAACTCAAGAATTCGGCCAAGATTATTTGCTTCAAGTGCAAAATTGAAGGGCATCATGTTAGATCTTGCCCATTTAAGAAGAAGGCCATTAGTGACAAGCAACAAGGTAAGAGGCCACAAATTCATTCTCGTGCTCAACCGCAAGTTGGAGAAAGGCCGCTTCCCAAGAAGACTCATGGTAATGCTTCTCATTTTGAGAAATCAAATGAGAAGAAAGTGAAGAGTAGATGTTGCTACCTATGCCGTGAGAAGGGTCACCTTGCTTCTTCATGCACTAGTGGTAACTTATCCAACCCAATTATTATTGATGATGTCTATTCTCTTGGGAAGGATAAGGTTGGCAATGTGTTTGCCAAGTTTCTTGGGACTCAAAGTGGTGTCAAGAAAAGAACCATTTGGGTAGCCAAGCCTATTGTGACTAACCTCTTAGGACCCAACTTGGTTGGGGACCAACTAGCTCAAACTTGATCAATAGGTGATGTTGGAGGGCATTGGAGACTTGGCTACATTATGAAGATTTGAGGGGTCTTCATCATTCATATTGTCTCAAGCCAAGTCATTCGGATTATCTTTCTTTGGTATATCCAATGTTCCTCCTTGCGGTAACTCGTGCTTAAATTGTTTACATTGAAAGTTACTTGCTCCTTAGCATGTTGTGGTTTTGTACCTTGCATGTGCTTGTATATGTTGTGCTTCCAATTTGCTTATCTTGAGAAATCAAGTATGTGTATGTTGGTTTGTACATCATGTACGCGTGTGTCGTGTGTTGAGCCTTTCTGCATCTTGTTTATATCTTAGTTGGCTCTTGTGAGAGATTAATGGAACATCCCATTTTGGGGGAGTGATGTGCTTTGTGCACCTCACAATCCTAAAAATGTGTGTACATGAGGAATACCATATAGTTTCTATATTACAAGATTATCTAGTCACTATGTGGTATATCTTCTCATGAGAAATCCAAATTCTAAAGTGTCCATTAATTATCTCTTGTTGGTTCCTCTTATTGCCTCTTGTTTAAGTTTTCTTTGGTATCACATTATGGGGGAGTAATGTGCTATGTGCATATTACTAGCCTAGAAAATGTGTAAATTTGAGATATTGTCACCTAGAGTTGATATTGTAAATTATCTTGTTCCTAGGTGACATGTTAGCTCTACAAGTTCCAATTTCCTTGTGTTTGGTGTGAAGATGATGTTGGATATCATTGCAATCTATCACCGGGAATTATTCCCAAATACTTCTTGTCTCTTGACAATTGGTAATCATTTATGTGGTAGAAATTGTTGATCATCTTTACATTGGCTTTTGCTTTTGTTCGGCCTATTTCTTTCCAAGGTTGCATCAACTCCCATTGCCTTCCGTGCCACTTGTGGATCTTGTTGTTTTCTTGATCTTGTCTAGTGTTTTATAGATATAGCGAAAGTGGTGATCCCATCGTGTGCATTTCGTATTCGAATGCAAATTCTCTATAATGCACAATTCTTGGGGGAGCTATCCTATTTTCGATAGAACACTCATCTTGTGATCCATTTCAAGTGTGTGTTGATGGAAGGCAAGACGTTTCTTTTTGGTACTTGTGCCATCATGAAACTTTATAGATGGGTTGGTTTGTTTGGAACCATCCTCTCTTTTGGGAGTCCGATATCTTTCCTTTTGCGTGTATCAGTGGATATCTCATTCCTTGATGTATTTTCTAATAGATATCTTCCAAGTGATGATTTCTCCATTTGGTATCCTATTTTCACTTGGTATTTCTTTTTCATTTTGTTTCGTTTCTTGAAAGTCTTGAGCATGCATATTTACTTCATGTATTTTCTTTGGCATGCTTTCTTTCTTTAACCCAATATATAGGGGAAACTCCACCTAGTCTCAATTTGGATGAGATGTGCATGAGATTCATTTTCATATATAAATGCACATGTGTTTGTGGAGTTTGTCCTATGTATTGGTGTTTCTAACTCTTTGGTCCCAATGAGTTTGGGTACCATTTTGTTTGCGTTGTTGTTCTAGGAACAATTGGAGATGCATTGGATGCTCGGCTCATTCAAAAGGAAGGTGGTGTCACCATGTGCTTATTGGAGTCCTAGGATGATCAATGAACTACTATCTACCTTCAATTGGTATCTACTACATCCTTCCAATGGTATCTCGGTAACAAGTATCACCATCTACTTCATGCACACATTTCTTGCACCAACCTTGTGTAGGTTGTATCATGGCATGTTAGTCATCCCTTCTAATGATACTTGTTTCCTTTCTCAAAGCATCCCAACAATGATCTCTTGTTGCTAGTTGTGATGTCTTTGATGCTCGTGTGGTTGGAACTCATTTATATACAATAAGAACATATCTAGCCATGTGCTATGCCTTCAAGCAAATATCTTATTGGTATATTTATGACTTCCTTGGGGATATCTTATTCATTCCTTTTTGCAACAATTTTGTGTGTACATCCTTCTTTGTGGATTGATATCATCATGATCTTCATCTACCTAGAATCTTATACACTTGAGAGAAGTTGCATATCTATTTGATATCCCCTTCTTTCACGTCCACCTTTTTGTTCCTGTTTTATTTCTTTGGTGGCTCCGTGAAGGTGTGTGTCTCGAGTGCGGATCTTATATCGTTTCATCTTGATGCACTCTTTTGTGGTGAAGATCATTCTCTCTTGCTTGTCTTGATGAGGCTTTGCCATTTCTATTGGTATCCCTCCTCATGACAAAGCTATCCTTTTTATATCTTCACCACAGGTTGTCACAAGCATAGGTTATTTATATGATTATTAGTGAGCTTGTGAACCCATTTGCTGTTTTGTGTGGGAATGATAGGCCTTGCACTGTGTATCTCATTCATTCAAGAGTATATTGATGCTTAATGTTCATCCATACATTAATCTTCTCAAGTGCTTTGCCATGACTCACACACATCATTTTGGTTGAGCCTACTCTTAAGTTGACTCTTTTAAATATTGCTCAACCAGTTGTTTGTTGCAAGTGCTAGGCTTTGTTTCCTTCATGCTCACTTGCACTTGGTGTGAGTATCTATTGATCTTGGGGGAGTGATGATCCTATTTTGTGCACTTGGTATCCTAATGAAAATATTCTAAGGAGTGCATAAATTATGGGGAGCTTCACTAATGTCTTTAGAACACTCCGTTGCTATGTCGTGAGGTTCTATTGATCTTGGGGGAGCGACGATCCTATTTTGTGCTTGTTGTATCCAAATACAAAACTAAATTGTGCACAAATCATGGGGAGCTTCCCTAGTTTCTATAGAACACTCCTTTGCTCTTATCATAATATCTTTTATTCATTTGGCATGTAGGATCATTGGTCTAGTTGGGTCAATTGGTATCTTTTGATAGCTTGATTCAATTGGTATCCTTTGATTGCTTGATTGCGTGTTTTTCTCCCTTTGTTATGCCTTTGTGGCATATCATTCTTTTGCAATCTTTGGGCCTCAATATAGTTTGTCTTCCTCCAAGTATTTACAGTTGGATATATGTATTGCCTTCCACTCTCTATTTTGAGGAATACATAATTTATGGAGGAACACAATTTATATTGACCTTCTAAGCTATTCGCCCATTTTGGCAATCGATGCCAATGGGGGAGAAGTTTCAGAGAGTTTAGTTTTGTGAGGAAATTTAGAGAGTTGTCTCTTCGCTCTTCTTGCTTTGGTTTTGTTCCTAAGCTTTTGCATCTCATGCGCATACATTATTGTTGCATGGTATGGTGATGCATAATTCCTTATATAAACTCTCTTGAAAGTGATTGTCATCAATTACCAAAATGGGGGAGATTGAAAGAACATGCGGTGCCCCCATGTTTGGTTTTGGTAATTGATGACAATCTCTATGGACTAATGGTTGCCTTGAGTTATATTTGAAGGGTTTGTCCATAGGCTTTTCTTGGAGTTCATTTGTTGGTTTCAAGGAGAGTTTGTGATGACCAAGGTGCTATTAAGGAACTATCCAAAGATTGGTCTTGTGAGTGTTGAGCTTATTGCAAGCATGTCTTGAAGAAGAAGAGTGTGTTATCATTCATGTTTACCTTCAAGACATCATCCAAATGAAGAGAGTTGGAAAGATTCAAGGTTGATCAAGACTAAGTGAAGGAGTGAATCAAGTTGATCAACACACAAATCGTAGAAGATGTACCGAGAGGAATCAAGCAATCCTATGGTATGGTAAGCATTGTCAATCACGCTTTGTGTACTAACTCATGGTCTTCGTGAGAGTTCTTTGTGGGGTTAGGTTGCGGTGTGCAAGTTCAAGTGGAGCATCACGAAGAAATCAAGTGCTTGAAGCTTGCCGTCCATTGTCGTGACAATGGACTTGTGAAGTGTCGGGGAAACTGATCGCCCACGAACACCTATGGGACCGGAGCCCCTTTTTGGTACGGCAAGGGGGCGGAGGATGCACAAAGAGCGGATCGAGGCGAGCACACGAGCAGTTTACCCAGGTTCGGGCCGCACGGATGCGTAAAACCCTACTCCTGCTTTAGTTTGTATTGAGTTCTTGGCTCGGGAGCGATGAATGCTACAGTGCGTACTGATCGCTAGCAGGACCGAGCGTGAGAGTAATCGAGGATCGGAACCCCCTGTACCTTGTGCATGGGCCTCCTTTTATAGGTCAAAGGGGTCACCGACAGGTGGCAACGTAGTCGAGGGTAAAAGTGTACAATGGGTGGTAGTTGGAACAGTGCATGTATAGTGCTCTATACCTAACCCTGACGGCAGGGGACAAGGGCATTAAATGCCCGTCGCCGTCGCCCCAAACAGTGCCAAAAAGCGGCCGTTAGGGGCGCCACCGTCCGCCACGACGGTAGCCTCGTCATCGCAGCTTGCCACCGCGTTCCCCTGGCTGCACAGCCTTCCGCCACGTGTGCCTGGGAGGGTCCCAGGGCGACACATGGGTGGATGAGCTGGAGCGTGGGAACTGAGTGGAAGCTTGCCGCGGCAAGTACCTTGCCGCGGTGGCTAGCTTGTCGCGCCTGGGAGCTTGTCGCTCACCGGGCCTTGCCGCGACACGTGGCGCGCCGCGGCAAGTTCCTTGATATGCCTTGGATGGCCTTCCCGGCAAGCTCCTCTTGCCAGGGTCTTGTGTCTTGAGTGGTTTTTGTGCCTTGAGCGGCCTTCCCGGCAAGCTCCTCTTGCCGGGGCCTTGTTTCTTTGACTTGGATACTTTGGTCTTGAATGGCTCCAAAGGAACCAAAGGAGGATCTCGGCGGTCACCTGGCAAGCCTTGCCGCGGGACGCTGCAACTGCCCGTGCACAAGTTCGGGATACTAAGGTACCCCTACTTTAGTACACCGACAGGAGCCCCCGGGCCTAGGCCACACACGGTGCCGAGCGCTGTTGGGCCAGGCCCAAAACAGTGCACGGGCACGCGCGGCCAGGTTCGTGCCGAATCTTTCTCCGCATCCACCGCGCTCTCCCCGAACGGCACGCGTTGATTGCGGTGTCGTGGGAGAGATCGTGGGGGTGTTCTTTAATCGATAATGCGGAACGCCCGCCCCCTCCCCCCCTTAAAAGCAGGGGAAACAGGGGCAGTTCCTTCCATTCGCCCGTTGCTTCTTCAATCCTCAGAAACCCCCGCCGCTCCCCTCCTTCCCGAAGGCCGAAAGAGAGCAGCGCTCCGCCCTCCGTCGCCACCAGCACCACCAGCGCCATCGACCTCCCCCACCGTCCCCGCCATGGCTCCAAAAGGCGAGAAGGGGAAGTCCGCGCAGTCCGCCGAGGCGCTGCGGCTAGCAGCAATGCGGAAGAAGATGGTGGTCTTCCCGCCAAAGCTTGACGCGGAGGAGCTGAAGGATTCCTTCTACCTTTTCTGGTCGAGGGAGACGAAGGCGCATCCGCGCACCAAGGTACTCCCCGCCGTAGCCTGCGAGATGTTCCCGAACGGCTACGCCTTTTTTGCCCTGTTCTTCTACTGCGGGCTCTGCCCGCCCTATTCCGAGTTCTTCCGCGATATCATGAACACCTACGGGTTTCATCTCCTTGACTTCACCCCAACGCCGTCTTGACCATGGCCGTTTTCGCACATCTGTGCGAAAACTTTGTCGGAGTCCACCCCAATGTAGCTCTTTTCCGCCATTACTTCACGCCTCGAGTCGAGGCAGGGTCGCCTTTGTCCGGCGTCGTCTCCTGGATCTGGAGGACGCACAAGAAGAAAGCCTATCTGGAGGGGGAGCTCCGCGGCAAGTGGGATGAATGGAGAGCCAACTGGTGTTGGATAGTAGAGGAGAATCCGCAGCCATTCACTTCCCGGCGCCAAGCCCCAGTAGTGCGCGGCAACGACAGGAGCGATTTGGCCCCGGAGGATAGCAGACTGAAGATTGCCACTACCCGGATTCTTCGCCTCAGGCACGCCAAGCTGACCGTAGGCGCAGTCGGAGCAGACTTTCTCCGCCGCCGCATCGCCCCCTTGCAGGATAGGAAAAGGCCCGCTTGGGAGTTCGAGAACGCGGCAGACATCATGAGGCTGCGCCCGGGCCTCAATTACAACTTCACTGTCCTGGAGCTCAACGCGATGCTCCAGGCGCTGTTCAAGTACGACTCCGACCACCCCGAATGGTTCACGTTGTCGAGGGGCGTAGTTCCGCTGTGCAACAGCTCGGCGCTCAGCGGCATTCTCGCAGCGATGCCGCTGTGTGACTCCCACGTAATCAACCCCACGTGGCAAGAGCCCTCCGACGAAGCTGTGCAGGCGTTCTTCGACAATTTGGTGGAGCAGCCAATCGACCCCGATGAGAAGAAAGGCCTCACCCGCGACACCACCGACCAGGAGATGGCATACATTGCCACCAGACTGGAAGAGGAAGCGGCAGCTGCGGCCGCGGGCGAGTTTGGGTACACAGTGGAGGAGGCGGAGGCAGCGGAGGCGACAAGCCTTGCCGAGCAGGAAGAGCTTCGCAAGGCGGGGATGCTTGCCGGGCAAATCGCCGGGACAAGCGAGCCCACCGAGCGGGGCGTCGAGTCAAGCGGGCCCGCCGAGCAGGGTGCCGGGTCAAGTGAGCCCGCCGAGGACTCGAGCGGCTCACTGGAGATCGGCTCCTCCTCCTCGTCCTCGGGCAGCTCGCCACCACCGGCAAGTCCTCCAGCTCCGCCAAGAAGACGCCTCCACAAGGCCGCAGAGAGTTGGAAAGATTCAAGGTTGATCAAGACTAAGTGAAGGAGTGAATCAAGTTGATCAACACACAAAGCGTAGAAGATGTACCGAGAGGAATCAAGCTATCCTATGGTATGGTAAGCATTGTCAATCACGCTTTGTGTACTAACTCATGGTCTTCGTGAGAGTTCTTTGTGGGGTTAGGTTACGGTGTGCAAGTTCAAGTGGAGCATCACGAAGAAATCAAGTGCTTGAAGCTTGCCGTCCATTGTCGTGACAATGGACTTGTGAAGATATGCCGAAGAGTGGCTCACCCATAGAGGAGTATGGGGGAGCAATCTACTAGTCTTCACCGAGACAACGCAATCAAGAAAGGTGGTCCAACTTGAGGAAGTCAAGATCGTCTACATCTAGCTCAAGTGGACTTTGTGCAAAGCAAAGGTTTGCCCTTGATAGGTTTTCTATTTTACCGGTCTCGTGGTGGTAGTTGGGAGACCGGGTTATAGGATCGTTTGCCGTACTATCAAGGGGGGCTCTCAAGTTGGTAGCTTGATCGTATCGTTAGTAGAGAGCTCAAACCATTGCATCCTTGCATCATGTTTCTTGGTTCTTGTTTGGTTCTCTTTGTGAGTCTTAGAGCTTATGGTCATCTTGATGACAAGCTTGAGTTCATCGAAAACGGAGTTCACATGTGTCTTCTATGATGTTTTCGGTGTTGGGTGTTTTACCGGTCTTATCCGAGGAGGGGTTCTCACCATTTTCTTATGGGCCTTTTCTAATTTGCTTCTTATTGGTTTTTCTATCAAGATTGTGTTAGCCCTTGTCGCTATCTTTCCAACAAACTTGGTTTCATCGAATTCGGAGTCCGTATGCAAAAGTTATTGTCGTTTTGGTGTACTGAAAAGGCTGCAGCGGTACTACCGCGGGTTGGAGCGGAAGTAATTTTTTACTACCGCTTTCGGGAGCGGTACTATCGCTTTCGGGAGCGGTACTACCGCTTGGAGCAGTACTACCGCGGCTACTTCCGTGGCTACTTCCGCTCAGGACCAAAAACTCGTGACAAGTCCAGCGGTGGTAGGCACGGATGTAATTTTTTAGTACCGCTCGCAAGCAGTAGTACCGCTACCCTTAGCAGTAGTACCGCTACCCGTAGCGGCAGTACCGTGAGGTCAAGCGGTACTATCGCTCTGACGGTTCTTCTGACCTTTTTGCCTCCTCGCTATTGTTTTTCAAAGGGGGTTCTACTGCCCTAGCGGTAGTACCGCTCCTGGAGCGGTAGTACCGCTCTGTGCGGGCTGTGAGCATAACGGTTGGATTTTTCCCCCACCTATAAAAGGGGGTCTTCTTCCCCAATGAACCTAATCATTTGAGCTCGTGTTCTTCCCCCATTGTTGACCTTCTTCGAGCTTGCTATCTCTCAATCCATCCATGGATTCTTGCTAGTTTTGGGGGGAAAAGAGAGAGGAGATCTAGATCCACATTTCCACCAATCACTTTCTCCTCTAGGTGAGGGTAACCCCTTGGATCTTGATCTTGGAGTTCTTGGTGTTCTCCTTCTTGTTCTTCCTCTCATTTCCCTCCCTAGCATTAGTTGCTTTGGTGGGATTTGGGAGAGAAGGACTTGGGCACTCCGTGTGCCCTTGCCATTGCATTTGGTGCATCGGTTTGAGTTCTCCACGGTGATACGTGGAAGTGAAGTTTGAGAAGCTTATTACTCTTGGGTGCTTGGTACCCTTGAGCTTGTTCCTCTTGGGTGCTTGGGCGCCCTAGACGGTTGGTGGTGTTCGGAGCTCAATCATTGTGGTGTAAAGCTCCGGGCAAGCGTCGGGGTCTCCAATTAGGTTGTGGAGATCGCCCCGAGCAATTTGACGGGTACCGGTGACCGCCCCCAAGGGTTGCCAAAGTGTACGGGTTCGGTGACCGCCCCCAAGGGTCGCCATTTGTACGGGTTCGGTGACCGTCCTCAAGGGTCCCTTAGTGGAATCACGACATCTTGCATTGTGCGAGGGCGTGAGGAGATTACGGTGGCCCTAGTGGCTTCTTGGGGAGCATTGTGCCTCCACACCGCTCCAAATGGAGATTAGCATCCGCAAGGGTGTGAACTTCGGGATACATCGTCGTCTCCGTGTTCCTCGGTTATCTCTTACCCGAGCCCTTTACTTATGCACTATACTTTGTGATAGCCATATTGTTCCTTGTCATATATCTTGCTATCACCTAGTTGTTTATCTTGCTTAGCATAAGTTGTTGGTGCACATAGGTGAGCCTAGTTGTTGTAGGTTTTGTGCTTGACAAATTAACCACTAGGTTTATTCCGCATTTGTTCAAGCCGAAACCGTAATTATTTTAAAGCGCCTATTCACCCCCCCTCTAGGCGACATCCACGATCTTTCAACCGTGGAATCTATTCACCCCACTAGGTCCATCCGATCCTTTCAACACAAATGCCCCACACGGGGCACAAGGCGTCGTGTCTCTCATGTCCTACTCTTCCTTATCGGAGTTTGTGGCCTGGCTGTCACCGTTGGAGGTGGGGTTGAATATGGACATGGCTGGGCCAGCCTCATGGTCACAACAACGTGTACGACGCACAACCGCTGGTGTTCTCGTCCGAGACCGCTTACGTGTCCGACTCCACTGCACGACCTCGTAGAGCTCATTGCTGCTCGATGAAGTTCGGGTTCTCCATGGCCATGGCCCTCACAGCCTCCTCGCACGTGAACTCGCGTATATTTGGCCCTCCACCGACCAATGGTGCGCGAGGAAGGCAAGGTTGTAGCGATGTTCCTCCTGTGCCTGCCAAACACTGACGCTAGCTGTTGCGCCAGCTCCTCCTTTGCCATAATGTAAAGTGCACTTCTGCTTCTACCATAGTGAAGCCGCCATGGACTAGTATAGGCAGGGGCAACGAGCATCGTTCGAGGCTTCCTCCATCGTCGGGTCGTCATTGCTCAACTCTGGCATGCGCACCGGCAAGCCTGCATGTGTCCGTCGCGCACAACAACCCTTCCAACCGGCATCAAGGGCCGCCACCTCGACTTCTGCTCCGTTGAGAGGCTATCCCACATTGCTTTAGAGTTCGGTCATGGCGTACGTGGTGCACAGAGGAGGATTGGAAGCAGACGTGGTGTGATGCAGATGGTGTCGAGCGAGGCCGCATTTAAATAGCGGGGGCCGAACATGGAAATCAGTGAATTGTGTCGACGCGGACATTCGAATGGGTTTCTTGGGTGCCACCCTATTTAGTGTCGGCAGACAGACGAGCGGCAAACCGGTTTGAATGCGGTAGATAGCCATCCTGTCCCATCCAGTTATGTAACTACGACATTGTATAGGCGTGGAGACCGATACAGCGCGCATGCAACGCTCTGGCTGGCGCGTGACTTCAATGTTGGCTTCAGTGAGAGGTCGTGTTTGCTCTAGGCCGGCACAAATTCAGTGCTGGCACTCTAGAGTGGCATGGGACGGCATGAATGTGCATCAACCGCTTCACATAGGAGGGATTGATACGTCTCCGACATATCTATAATTTTTTATTGTTCCGTGCTATTATATTATCAACTTTGGATGTTTTATATGCATTAATATGTTATTTTATATTATTTTTTGGACTAATTTATAAACCTAGAGCCTAGTGCCAGTCTATGTTTTGTTCCTTATTTTTGAGTTTCGTAGAAAAGGAATATCAAACGGAGTCTAAACGGAATAAAACTTTCGCGATGATTTTTCTTGGACCAGAAGACACACGTAGGACATGTGAAAGTGCGTTATATCGACTCGAGGGGAGTGAATAGGCGATTTTCAATGAATTCTTCACTGAGGAATTTGCAGGTGAGGAAATTCCTTAGCGAAGAATACTTGCAGCAGAATAAGTACTCAAAAGTAAACATAGCTGAACACAAGCATGGTCATCATGATGAAATGAAGACAATCACAGAGTATAGAAAGCGTAAACACAGGATAACACATGATGAAGACAAACAGACTAAATAAATTGAACTGAGGAAATTAAGAAAGTCTTCAGTCAAAGTCTTCAAACAGATATGAACAAGCACACAACACAGTTATGAGGAAGTGAAATAGTTGAAAAAGTAGAACAAGTAAGCTTGGTGAGGACAATGATTTGGTAGACCAGTTCCAACTGTTGTCTCAGTTGTACGTCTGGTTGGAGTGGCTAGGTATTTAAACCTGAGGACACCCAGTCCCGGACACACAGTCCTCACCGTATTCTCCTTGAGCTAAGGTCACACAGACCTCACCCAATCACTCGTGGTAAGTCTTCAGGTGACTTCCAAACCTTTACAAACTCGGTCACTTGACAATCCACAATTCCTCTTGATGCTCTAGACCATGACGCCTAACTGTCTGGAAGAAGCACAGTCTTCAAAGGTAACAAGCGTCGGATCCACACAGGATCAATCTCTTCAGTGATGCTCAATCACTTTAGGTTTGTAGGTGTTTGGGTTTGGGGTTTTTCCTCACTTGATGATTTTCGCTCAAAGTCCTCGGAGGATGGGATGCTCTCAAGTGACAAGTGTCAGTTTCTCTCGGAGCAGCCAACCAGCTAGTGGTTGTAGGGGGCGGCTATTTATAGCCTAGGGAGCAGCCCGACATGATAAGACATAAATGCCCTTCAATAATATGACCGTTAGGTGGGTAGATATTTTGGGACAGCTGGCGTGTAGCACAGCAACGGTCGGAAATTTGTGTATCAAATTCTTCAGGGCTATCATGTTCCTCACTGTGTAGGCAATCCGCACTAGCGAATTCCTAACTCCTCAGTCAGAACAAATTCCTCAGAGACCAGAAGAACTTCGTCTCTGTCACTGAAGAACATGACTGAACTGTATGAGATTTCCAATGGCTTCACTCGAAGGGATTGGTAGGTGTAGGATTTTTAGTTGAGCATCACATGGAAATTTTTCCTTAGTATTTCCTCGACCCCCTTTAACAGTACGGTGTTTCCTATGACTCAAGAAAGAGAAAAATGAAACTACGAAAATAAAAGTGTTCACGCTTCATGTTCCTCAAATGAGTACCAAGTCTTCAAGGTCACACCAATTTCTTCACTTTCAAAGTCTTCAGAAAGTCTTCAGAAATCCAAAGTCTTCAGTTGAAGAACTTCATTTTTAGGGGTCGACTTTCTCTGTAAATATCAAACTCCTCATAGACTTATAGACCTGTGTACACTCATAAACACATTAGTCCCTTAACCTATAAGTCTTCAATACACCAAAATCACTAAGGGGCACTAGACCTGTGTACACTCATAAACACATTAGTCCCTTAACCTATATGTTAAGTTTTCAACGGGGATAAACATATGAAGTGTAAATACTGATATTGAGAAGTTTGATTGCAAGATATAGAAGAACTCCCCTGAAGATGTGCATAGTGAGGAATTTGTTGAAGCAATGCACACTTGAAGAGTAGAATCATGGAGATCTCCCCCTATATCTTGTAATTCATACACGCATTTGACATATAATACGAAGAACTTGAAACGCATGATGAAATATGGTGACTGATGTAATTCAGCATGTGTGCATAAACATTAATGAGGAATAAGCATGCAGAAAAACCACAGCAAAAGTATCAGGCCACCATAGAGTTTAAGTTTACAACTCGATCCAGCAAAGTCATCAGAAGAACGAGAGTTGTAACTTAGCAAAAAAACGCCCATATAAATAGACCCGCTTGAAGATTAACTCAAATTTCTCCCCCTTTGTCATCGAATGGCCAAAAGGATCGAAACTAAGGACTAACACCCCTGAAGAATCTCAAGTTGATGAAGGAGCGCCAGAGTTGTTGGGGTTGTTGGTTGATGTAGGCCCTGCCGGAGTGTCGTCCAAGTCTTCATGCTCGTCAGTGTCGCGCAATGAAGAATAGGAGCTGGCCACAAAGGAAGGAACCTTGACCTTCTTGTATTTCTTCGGTGGAGGAGCAGACCAGTCAAAATCTTCCTTGAGACCCATTTTCTTCAGATCTTCTTCGCTATAAATGTGAGACAGAACAGCCCAGGTACGGTTGAAGGTTTCATGGAGGTAGTAATGGCTTTTCTTCACTGCATTGTGGGTAGCAGTCATGTTGTGAAGAATTGAACCAAACTGACGCTTGGCCCATTTGTGATTGCGATTAACCTTCTGGTGAAGACTGAGGAGAAGCTCACGACCAGTCAACACCCTGGGAGCTGTACCTTGAGGATTTTGCTTGGGTGCATTGGCGGCAGAGTCATGGGTGGTAGAGTCGTCATTGGTGGAGTAGGGTGCAGCTTTGCAAAATTGACCATCCAATGGACGAATGACTTCATCAATAACATCAGAAGCCTTGCCCTTGTCATCAGCTGAGGAAAATTTTCGTTTGAGGACTTCAATCGGGGGCAAGTAGCTGCAATGGTTTAGTGTATCAGCTATGTAGTTGAGTGAAGACCTTGTTCCGATGAATCTCATAATCCACGGAGCATAAGGCTTCAACTCAAACGGTGACATTACGGCATTGGCCTGAGTCCTCATGAAGAAATCATGGAAGTTGACGGGGACGCCATGAATGATATTGAATAGCAGATTCTTCATGATGCCAACGACTTCTTCTTCATTCGAGTCGTGGCCCTTGATAGGACTCAATGTCTTCGTCAGAAAGCGATAGACAGTCCGAGGCACATATAGGAATTCCTTCATGAGGAATTTGATTCTTGGGGCCTGACCTGGCTTCAATATCTTCATCAGCACTTGCATATAGTGATCTGTAAGCTCAGGCTCTTGGTACATGCAACAAGCAGCTTCAAGGGGAGGACTGAGAGGCAAAGCATGAAGCAATTCAGTAGCTGGTGCCTTGTAATGAGTATTTTCAGTCATCCAGTCCAGCACCCATGAATTCACATCTTCAGAGTCTCCGGTGATGTGCAGCATTGCAAAGAATTGAAGAATGAGTTCTTCATTCCAATCATAGATGTCAGTGCAGAAATTTAACAGTCCAGCGTCGTGAAGAACACTGAGGACTGGCATGAAGCACGACAGAGATTGCATATCCATGTGAGGAATGTGCTCATGATCGAAGACTTTGTCTTTGTTGAACCGCACTGAGGAATAAAAATTGGCCTGGCTGGCAGTCCAGAAACGCCTCTTCCTAATGCGAGCAGAATCATAGGGGTTGTAATCAGTGAAGAATACGTGCTCGCTGAAGAAATTAGCAGTCTTGAATTTTTGCTTCCTTGAGAATGGATCCTTTGGCTTGGGTTGAGGAGTGTCAGTCAGTTGCATCACAACCTCAGGAATCGCAATCTCAGGTTCTTCAGGCTGAGGAATTTCTGGTTCCTCTTCAGTGGCATTCTGTGTCTTCAATGATTCAGCAGCAGCAGTTTCTTCAGCACTAGGGGCTGGAATGTCTTCATGTACAGACGGAGTGGGGTGAGTTTCTTCAGAGCCCAATGTAATAGTATGTGCTCGGGACTGAGGGATTTGTTGCAATGGCGTGAACAGAGGGGAGTTGGGATGCTGACTATCCCAAAAATCATCATTCATCAATGGAGTAGTACTCCCAATGTCCACGTCAGAATTTTGTTCATCCAATTCCTCAACGCCGGCCTCTTTAGAAGTGAACTAAGGCATAGGCGAGGAGACAATTGGTGTTGAAGGGATTTCATCCACTTCAATTTCTTCATCCATCTGCTCTGAGGAAGCAGTAGAGGGAATGTCTTCATAGAATTCTCTTGTAATCACATAATCTTCATCAAAAGGAACAAGGTCCTTTGATGGCATGGTTGAGATAGGAACATCATCAATTGGGTTGTCAAATGAGCTAGTCTATGGCTTCATCTTCTTCGGGGCTGAAGAATCTGATGAAGTTGATGCCTTCCTTTTCTTCACAGCTGCATGCTCTGCAGCCTTGGTCTTCTTCACATCTGATGCAGATGGAAGGATCGGAGTCGGGGTAGGTGCAGGAGGAGCAGAGGAAAGTGGTTGAATTTCTTCAGGCACAACTGTTGCAGTTGCCCTAACTTTTTCATTTTCTTCAGGCACAGCCTTTGAAGCTTCAGCTGTCCTGACATTTTCTTCAGGCGCAACACTAGAGGTTGCCCTAGCAATTTCTTCAGCGGCTGGAATGCAGTCATCAGCCCTGGTGTTCTCATTTTCTTCAGCAGCCTGATTTTCTTCAGCAGTGCTGACATGTTCTTTTGTAGACCGAACAGATGCTTCAGCCTGAGGAAACTCAATGTGCGTTGGAGGTGCAACATTTGAAAAAAATCCTTTTGCCAAGTTTACAAATTTGACTTTGGCTCCCATCCAGTCTACACAGTATGAGTCAAATTCATCGCAGAGGGCTTTGGTTTCGCCCTAAATCTTCACAAGTTCATCAGTTGTCATATTGACAACATTCTTCTTCATGTGGCGCTCTTTCTTGTACTGCGCTTTCTTCGTCTGCCTGGCCTTCTCAAATTTCCACTTTTCTTCGCCGATGAAGGCGGTTAGGATGTGACTTTGGCCAGGATTCAGATTCAAGTCAGGCATAGGAGTGTTGGGATCCTTGTGCCAGAGATCAATGAAGTCGAGGATCAACTTTGGATCCAACAGCAGAGACACATTTGTGCCTTTGGCTCTAGTGGCCCTGAGTTGCTTGTCTCTGATGATTTCAACTAGTTCTACATCATCAGCCTCATCATCATCAGAGGGCACGTTGAAGGCGACCTGCTTTTTGTGAGGACTTGGTCGAGGACCTCGTCCAGCAGCGGCCTTTTTCTTTAGCAGAGAGGGGCCAACTGAGGAACTTGCAGAGGCTCCTGAGGTAATAGATATGCCAGTAGTCCTTTGGCACGTGGCGAGATGCATTGGTGCAGAGGATCTGGTCAGAGCAGCCGAAGACTTTGGCGGAGGAGCTGAGGACTTTGGAGGAGCAGGAGCAGTTTGAGGAGTTGGCCGTGAGAGCTTTGAGGAATCTAACCGTGAGGGCATTGCTGAGGAACTTGCCCTTGATGGCATTGAAGGTGGAGCACTTGGCTTATGCACATGCTTCTTTGCCATGGCCTTCTTCGGCTTGCTAGCAGAGGCCTCAGCAGTGGCAGCAGCAGCAGCAGAGTCTTCGTTGAATTTCCTCAATGCTTCTTTTGCTTGTCTGGTCAACTTGGCCTGGCGCTTGGCCCATTCATCAGGATAATCCTCACCGCGCTTGAGGCTAGTGGGATCTGCTACTTGGCCATGTGCGAATGGAGGTCTTCGGCATGGAGGATTGACTGTGAATTTCTTCATGTACTTGGGAGTTACATACATGTACTCCCTCCACTCTCTTGCCCATCTCCTCACTATCCTTTGTATGCGCACCTTGCGCTGATTTTGTCCTCTTTTCCAAATTTGGCCTCATCAGGAGTGCAGTAATATGCATATATGTCATCAGGGATTTCAAAAGCAGTGTTAATCTCAGGCCTCTTTCCTCCCTTTTGTGGCTTCTTTCCATCAGCCATTTTCTTCAGATGAGGAATTTGAACAATGGAATTCTCTGAAGAAGTATGCAACTTTTCTTCGAGGAACGCTGCAAATGAGTTAAGTTGATGAGAACCTAGTGATTCAGCAGCGGACATGAGTACCTGTGAACAGAGTATAGTTGCGAGAAATTTGGAGAGGTCATATGCATTCTCAAAAGGTTTTATCAAAAGAACAAGTTTGAGGAAATTGACCGGATGAGTCTTGAAGAATTTCACTAAGCGTTCTTTGTCTTAGGTTCCAGAGTTGTATAGATTGATAATCCACACAATTGAAGAATCTTGAAGAAAAACATAGCTTAGAGAAATGAATCAAGAACAGATGACATGTAAGGTGTTTAGTGTGTGAAGATTTGAAGAAAAACACCTTTGAGGATTTTGTAGAAATCATTTGAATCAAAGAGGGCAGTAAAAGTAACTTTTAATTACCTTGGACGAAGAACACGACGAACTAGGAAGTGGAGATGTGAAGTTCGTCAGTGCAGATCTTCCACGCCCTAACTTGGCGGAGGAAGACAACTACGGCGGCGGCAGAGTGAAGAAATCCGCGGCCGGCACGAGTACGACGGTGACGAGGTCGAGGCAGTGAAGCTCTTCCTCACCGGTGACGATGAAGTAGCGGCGGCGCTAGGGTTTGAGAAGCTCGAGCGGGAGTGAGATCGAGCGGAGTAAAAGAGAAGTGAGGAAGGGGAGGGGTATTTATAGCCACGGTGAAAAACTGTTCGCCCGAAGAAATTGGACGAACGTGCCCCTGACCCTTCTCATTTGCTTGACATGTGTCACCCACATACTGAGATGTGGAGATCGTGTGAGATCATGGGTGAATAGATAAGTATTATCATGGGATGCGGAACGATTTAAGTGGCAAAACCGAAAAATTTGGATAAGATAAGTTTTAACGTTGTGTTCGCAAATTCTTCAGCTGACAAGGACACATTGAAGATTTTGAACGAGTTTCAAATAGAAAGCACATGAAGAATTTGTGAATAGAATGGGTTGAGTTTAGCATAGAGGGGGAAGGGTCAGATCACATTCACTTAGCAATAAAAACAGCTTGAAGAATTAGCAATAAGTGAATGTTGTAGAGGACATAAACTCATATATATATATATATATATATATATATATATATAGCTAATGAAGAAAAATGACGGAAAAGGTGAAGACAATGCAAAGTTGAAGAACATGAACAACTGAGGAATTTCAAAACAAAAAAAAAACTCAAATTGAAGATTTTTCAACTTTGATGGTGGCGTGACCCACCGTATAAGTATGATGATTTCGGACACCGCGTACAATTGTCGTAGGGTTCCGAGAATCAAATTTTTCGTTAATTTCTTCACACTTAGAGTGTTATTCTTCATTGATTGAACCAAAACATTTCTTCATGTGTTGCACATCTAAGTCATCAATTTTGCATAAGTGTTAGGATGAGTGTCCTATTCAAAGAACATTCGAAGATTCTAAGATATTTAGCTCACACCGCAACTTGCTAAATCTCTTCTCATCCAAGGGCTTTGTGAAGACATCGGCTAGCTGTTCTTCAGTCTTCACATGCTCAATAGAAATGTCGCCCTTCAACACATGATCACGATGAAAATGATGGCAAATCTGAATGTGCTTTGTCTTCGAGTGCTGAACTAGGTTGTGAGCAATCTTGATGGCACTCTCATTGTCATAGAAGAGAGGCACATTCTTCACGTTGACACCATAGTCCTTGAGAGTTTGCTTCATCCACAGCAATTGAGCACAACAAGAACCAGCAGCAATGTACTCAGCTTCAGCAGTAGACAGTGATACGCAGTTTTGTTTCTTCGAAGACCAACAGACCAAAGATCTTCCAAGGAAATGACATGTACCAGATGTTGACTTGCGGTCCACACGATCGCCAGCATAGTCAAAGTCTGAATATCCAATGAGATCAAAAGCCTAGCCCTTGGGGTACCATAATCCAAGTGTTGGTGTGTGAGCTAGATATCGAAGAATATGTTTCACAGCCTTATGGTGTGATTCCTTCGGTGTAGCTTGAAATCGGGCACACATGCAAACACTAAGCATTATATCTGGCCTAGATGCACATAAGTACAATAAAGAACCAATCATGGAGTGGTATACCTTATGATCGAAGTCAATACCATTTTCATCAATGCACAGATGGCCATTTGTGGGCATAGGAATTTTGACGCCTTTGCAATCTTGCACGCCGAATTTCCTCAGTACATCCTTGAGGTATTTCTCCTGAGATATGAATATGCCATTGCATTGTTTACGAATTTGAAGACCTAAGAAGAATTTCAATTCTCCCATCATAGACATTTGATATTCTTCACTCATCATATAGGCATATTCATCACTATAACGTTGGTCAGTACAACCAAATATAATATCATCAACATATATTTGCCACACAAATAATTCACCATCATAAGATTTAGTGAAAAGAGTAGGATCAAGTGAACCGGGTTTGAAGCCTTTCTTCATGAGGAATTCATTCAAAATATCATACCACGCCCGAGGGGCCTGCTTGAGGCCATAGAGGGCCTTATTGAGTCTGAAGACTTTGTCGGGATTCTTTGGATCTTCAAAGCCTGGGGGTTGAGCAACATATACTTCTTCCTCAAGCTTACCATTGAGGAATGCACTTTTCACATCCATTTGATATAGAGTGATATCATGATGGTTAGCATAAGCAAGTAATATGCGAATAGCCTCAAGTCTAGCAACATGTGCAAAAGTTTCATCAAAATCAATTCCTTCAACCTTTGTGTAGCCTTGAGCTACAAGTCGTGCCTTATTCCTTACCACAAGGCCATTTTCATCTTGCTTGTTGCGGTAGATCCACTTTGTGCCAATGATATTGTGCTTGCGAGGATCTGGATGTTTGACCAGTTCCCAGACGTTGTTGAGCTCGAATTGATGTAATTCTTCTTGCATAGCTTGAATCCACTCAGGCTCCATAAATGCTTCATCTACCTTAGTGGGCTCTGTGATATAGACAAAAGCAAAGTGTCCACAAAATTTAGATAAATGTGAAGCTCTTGAGCGTGTGAGAGGACCTGGTGCTTCAATGTCATCAATGATTTTCTCAATCTGCACTTCGTTTGCAACGCGAGGATGAGCTGGTTGTCGTCGAGGAATTTGATCAGCATTTTCTTCAGGTGCATCAGCTCGACGTTCTTCACGTTCTGGAATGAATTCTTTAGCAGATTCTTCGGTCGGAATGACATCCTTAGTAGCCTTGAACTTGATAGTTTCCTCAAGTGCTGCTTCATCTATCACAGAAGGTAGGTGCTCTCTTTGCGAGCCATTAGTTTCATCGAACTGCACATCTACAGTTTCAACAACCTTGTGAAGAACATTGTTGAAGACTCTGTAGGTGTGCGAGTCCTTTCCGTAACCAAGCATAAATCCTTCATGTGCTTTCGGTGCAAATTTTGAGTTGTGATGAGGATCTCTAATCCAACATTTAGCACCGAAGACTTTGAAATAACTCACATTGGGTTTCTTGTTAGTGAGGAGTTCATAGGCAGTCTTCTTGAAGAATTTGTGAAGATATACTCTATTGATGATGTGGCACGCAGTATCAATTGGATCAATCCAGAAACGACGATGTGTTTTGTATTCATCAAGCATAGTGTGAGCCATCTCAGCAAGAGTCCTGTTCCTGCGCTCCACGACGCCATTCTGCTGAGGAGTATAAGGAGCAGATAACTCATGAGTAATACCAAGTTCATCAAGATAGTCATCAAGACCAGAATTCTTGAACTCAGTTCCATTGTCACTTCTGATGTGCTTGATCTTCACACCAAAGTTGGTTGAAGCCCTCGAGGAAAATCATTTGAAGACTTCTTGCACTTCATGTTTGTAAGTAACAATGTGTACCCATGTGTATCGAGAGTAATCATCAACAATAACAAAGCCATATTGAGATGCATCATTTGAAACCGCAGAATAATTGTTAGGACCAAAGAGATCCATGTGAAGCAATTCAAATGGTCGAGTAGTAGTCATGATAGTCTTCGCTGGATGCTTGGCCTTTGTCATCTTTCCAGCTTCATAGGCTCCGCATAAGTGATCCTTGAGGAATTTGACATTCTCAATGCCAATGACGTGCTTCTTATTCGCAAGTGTGACACCCCGAGACCGGTGCGCCAGGTGTCAGCCAGTTATTCGTTGCCATTGCCATGCCATCTTCTTGCGTGTTGCATCTTGCCATGTCATCATGTGTGTTGCATCAGCATGTTTTCAAAACTTGCATCCGTCCGAGTTCCCTCGTCCTTTCCGTTGTCCGTTCTGAGCCCAGACACACTTACACGTGCCCGCGGCACCTCCGGATATTTGTTTTGTGAGTGGATGAAAAATGTTCTCGGAATGGGTTGAAACTTGGCGTGTGGTCTTATTATAGCATAGGTAGACCGCCTGTCAAGTTTCGTCACATTCGGACCTCGTTTGATATCCCAACGGATATATATATAGCGGCACTAGTCGCCGGTTAAAGCGTTGGACGTTTTCGGTATCCGAAAACCCCCGCGGGCCTCTCTCCTCTCCTCTCATCTCAGCCCACCTCCTCTAACACAGCCCACCTAGGCCTTCCTAGACCCCCCCTTCGCTCCGGTGCCGTTGGATCGTGATCCGATGGCTCCAAAACGCCCCTAAACCCCCCTAACCCTAGCACCTGTCCTATATATACCTCCCTACCTTCAAAATTGGCATCCCCTAACCTTCCCCTACCTCTAGCGTGACCCTGCCTCAAAATCCGTGCCGCCAGCAACCTCCCACCTCCTGTCTCCTCCGAATCTTCGCCGGCCACCTCACACTTGCCAAGTGGCAGCCAGCCATTGGCCTCCCACCGCCAACAGCCAATCCCCCACCTCCACGTCGCCTCCCCAGCCTCCTCTCTCCCACCTCCACGCGCCAGGCCCACCGAGGCCCAAATCCGGCCCGCCGTGGGCCGAATCGGGCCCGACCGAGCCGCCGCCCGTTGGCCGCAGCTGTGCTCGCTCCGTGCAGCTATCGTCCGAGCCGCTCCTCCCGAGCCCCTCCGTTCGAGCGTCACCGTGCCGACCCCGCGCCACCTCGCCGGACCTTGCATCGCCGCCGCCGCTCCGGGTCAGCGCCGCCGCACCTCTCCTTCTTCCCTACCTCAGCCCTCTCCTCCCGCTGCAGCTCGTCGTCGCCGGCTGCAAGCTTCCCTGCCGGAGGACGCGTGCGTCGCCAGATCCGGCCTGGAGACCCTGGATCCGGATGCCCCGGTACTACTCGCCCGATCCCTGCCACCTCCCGTGCCTCCTCGCCTCGTCGGAGTGCAGTCCCGCCACCTCCGCCGTGGTTCCCCAGCGCTGCCGCCTATGCCGTTCCGCTCGGGAACGAGCGAGCACGGCGCCCGCGTGCCCTCGCCTGGGCCGTCTCCTTCCGCTGGGCCTCGGCCCTGTAGGTGAGCCTAGACCCAGCGCCCTTGCCTCTATCTCTCTGAAGAACTGTTGGGCCAGTTTGTTTCGGCCCAACACATGTTTTTTTCCTGGATGTTTTTGCTATTTATCCAGAGTTAAACTGTTTTTCATAGAAGCCCCTAAACTTCATGCATATCTTAGATCACAAACTGTGCATCACATGTAAAAACTTTATATATGAAAAATGCTTAGAATTTTGTGTAGATTAATAATTTACAACTTTCATCCCTGTTTAAAATGTTTTAACCAGCCTTTTGAGTAAATTTTGCATAAATGACATGTTAAAATTCATACATTTATGTGCTTGTTTGACTGCTTGTAACTTTTTGTGTGGTGATCCAAATTGAGTGAATAATATGTCAAAATGATCGTGGTGATATGCTCTACACTTTGTTCCATTGTGACATGCTTGTTCGAGTTCATCTAGATGCTCTAATCTCTGTTGCAAGAGTGCTATAAGTATTAAACTGCTGTTAACTATAATTTTGTTGCATACTTGTGATGCTTGTAACTTGGTGCATGTTTATCCAAATGGAGCATATGATATGTCAAAATGTTCATTGTGAAGTGTACTACATGATGGTTGTTGTAGCATGCTTGTTTGAGTTCATATTGCCATGTTAATCTCTGTTGCAAAAGTGCATTTGGCTGTTAAGTGCTGAAACTTGTTATGAGATGATGTTTTCACTTGCTCATTGCTATTGATGTGTTTGTCTTCATGCCACATGTCTATATGTTTTAGAAGCACAATCATATGATCTTTGCTATGGTGCAATCCACTTTCCATGATATGCCTTGAGGTGACTTAAACAAGCTTGTAAACATGCCATGTCGCTGTTGCTGTTTTATACTTAGTGAAAAAACTGCTAAGTCTGGAATCTATTTAACCTGATGCTATGTTTGCTTGATGCCCCACTCAAATCCATGCTTGCTTTGGAGTGGCTTATGATCATGTCTTGTTGTCCATGTTATTGTCTATCCATCCATGCCCTTACTTGCATATTTGGCCTGCTGTAGCTTAATTATTTCTTGCTCTCAAGTTGCTATAAATTTTATCTATCAGGTTTTTATCAACATGATCAATTTGGTGAAGCTTGTTGTTATTGATCCATGCCTCCTATGGAAGTGCTCCAATGGAGTTGTTGGATGTATGCTATGTCTACTACATGTCCATGATCTTTATATACTTAGTAGAGTTGATATGCTTGTTGTTTTGTGCCTTCGAAGGCAGCATCGTGATGATGTTTTTGCCTTCCCAGATTTTGACTAAGTCTGGATAAATTTATTGCATCTTGCCATGCTTGTTTAAATGTGTTCCAGCAAGCTTTTGGGTGTGTTCCAAGTTCATGCTTGTTAAGTAACATGTCTACTTCACATCCATGCTTCTTGTTATCATGTTTGGTGCTGTAGCTTATATTTACCTTGCTCCAAATTTGCTATGTGGCTGTTAACTTCAGTTTGTTGTTATATCTTGTTTCATGTGTATGTGTTGAACCATTGCTCCGTTTTGAGTGTGCCCTATATGAAAATTGTGTGACTTTGCATGTAGAAGCATAATATCATGTTGTTTACATGTTTGGAGTGTGTTTGCTTGATGTATGGGTGCATCTTGCACCGTTGCATGTTTGTCTTGTTTTGCTCATATCTTCTAGGGCGTAGCTCCGAATTAAACAAACTTTATATGAAACTTGACTAGAATTTCGTGTAGATCATCATGGTGCATGTTAACCTGCTGTTTATCAACTTGCCATGGATCCGTTATTCTTCCTTGCGGGATCTCAGGCAAGATGACCATCACCTTGGATACCTTTACTATCATTGCCATGCTTAGTTGTCTCGATGCTATCGTTATATGTCGCGCTACCCATCATTATCGTCAGCCCCTCTCCTTGTTGCCATGAAACCTCTAACCTTTGACACCTTCCCAGCAAACCATTGTTTGGCTATGTTACCCGCTTGCCCAGCCCCTCTTATAGCATTGTTAGTTGCAGGTGAAGATAAAGATTGATCCGTGTCGGATCTTGTTGTTGGAATATCACAATATCTATTATTATTATTAACACACCTATATACTTGGAAATGGGTGGAAGGCTTGGCCTTTTGCTCGGTGTTTTGTTCCACTCATGCCACCTTAGGAGCCGATAAACTGGCATTATGTTCCTTGATTTTGCGTTCCTTACACGGTTGGATATATGGGGACCCCTTGATAGTTCGTCTTTGAATAAAACTCCTCCAGCAAGGCCCAACATTGGTTTTAATTTTCCGCATAATAACAACTTAACTAATTAATTAAATTGCATAGGGGGTCGCGTCCCCGGGAATTCTTCTACATAGCAGGGGGGCCAGTGCTGATGGTGTTGGTCCCAAACGGGCAGACTGCGGGGCCGCTACGGGGAAACTCGAGGTATCTGGCTCCCGTAGGCTTTCCCATCCGGACATGGCCTGAGACGAGATACGCGCGGCTACTATCAGGGTGTCGGCACGTCGGGAGGTCTTGCTGGACTTGTTTTACCATTGTCGAAATGTCTTGTGCAACGGGAATTCCGAGTTTGATCGGGCCTTCCCTAAGATAATGGGGAATGATATTATTATTACTTCTACTGATCGTGAGAGCTTGTGATGGGCTAACTTGGGACACCCCTGCAGGGTTATGATCTTTCGAAAGCCGTGCCCACGGTTATGTGGCAGATTGGAATTTGTTAATGTACGGTTGTAGAAAACTTGACAGATGATCCGAGATAAAACACACAACTGTGTGAGTAACCGTGACTGTCTCTTTTCACTTTGAGAAGAGAACACGATGGGGTTATGTTTGACTCGTAGGTAGTTCAGGATCTTTAGCGATCATTACTAGTTGCGACCGTTTGCGTAGATGCTCATCTTATTCTTGTACTCGTAAGTTAGCCACCATACATATTGCTTAGCCGCTGCTGCAACCTCACCACTTAATCTCTTCCTACCCATTAAGCTTTGCTAGTCTTGTTACCCATGGTTATGGGATTGGTGAGTCCGCGTGGCTCACAGATACTACAATAATAGTGCAGGTGCAGGTTTCCGATGTCTCGACGTGAGAGCGATGATCGTTGTGTTGGAGTTGTTTCTTCTTCTTCTTCTTCAGTCTTAGGTTTGGTTCCGGGTCGGCAGCCTGGGATAGCAGATGGATGTCGTTGTGCTTTTCATGTTTGCATCCGTAGTCGGATGCCTTGTATTGGTGATGTTGTATTCACGTGACTTGTATGTATTGTTGTATCCCCCATGTATGTATGTAATGGTACGATGTAATGATATCCATCTTGCTAAGCGCCCGAAATGCGGTTGTGCCCCAATCACGTAAGTGTCATGTGATCGGGATAGAATTGCATCTTGGGCCTGACAGCAAGCGTGTGCAAATTCCTCATGCCTGCATGACCAAGTCGTCGATGCCATAGCCAGCCTTTTGAAGCTTTTGCAAGTAGACACACAACTAGTTGAAGTCCTGTAGAGAAATCAACAATATACAAGTCTCCTCTCCTAAATCCTTCGAAGACTTTGGAATTTTCAGATTCCATGATCACAACACAACGATACTTGCCAAAGACTACATCCATATCAAGATCACAAAGCATTGAGACAGACATGAGGTTGTATCCTAAGGACTCGACAAGCATGACTTTGTCCATGTGTCAATCCTTTGAGATCGCAACCTTACCTAGACCCAATACCTGACTTTTGCCTTTGTCAGCGAAGATGATATGCTTCAGATGAGATGGAGATAAGGGAGCATCCATCAATAGATTCTTGTCACCAGTCATGTGATTTGTACATCCACTATCGAGGACCCACTCAGTGGCTTTGGGTTGATCATCCTGCAGATGAATTAGTGCAGCTTACGAACTCATATACTTCATCAGTGAAGGATATGACATCAATTCATCAGATCAATTTCATCAAGTAATGCAACAGATAAAGCAGTATGAGGACGTGAGAAATGAGAGTTCATTTCTTCATGATTAGCCTGCGTCCTTTCAGGCACTTTTCAGGTCTCCAGCAAATTCTTCAGACGTTTGAGCACGTCTGGAGACCTGACCCTACAGAAGAGATTAGTTCTTTTTCTTCACCACCCACATCTGAAGGGGTGGCAAAGAGTTCATCACTTTGCGAGCTCGATACGAGAAAGGTGGCATAGACGCCAGCCCATTTCATTTCACATAAGAGGAGTTAGGATAAGCATATGAATAAGTAGAGAAATTCTTCGAGGACTTATGAACATAATGGTTAGAGGAATAATGCTCATATTCATAGCCCTTAGCTCTTCCCTGCGAAACAGAGTTGTTAGCACGATGATATTCATATGAGGACTTTGATCCTTTTGAGGAATTTGATCCACGTGAGGAAGTTGGTATGTATGAGGACTTGGATCCATGTGAAGAATTTGGTCCATATGAAGAATTTGATTTGGGGTTCCTATTCTTCACAGGTGGTGTCATGAGGACATTCACTTGAAGACTTTCATGGCACCTTTTGGGAACCCAGATTTTCTTCATAGGGGAACCGTTCCTGCGGTTAGTGCCAACATATCTAGCAAATACTTCACCATTCTTATTTTCGAACAATTTATAGTTGGAGTCAAATGACTCATCAAAAGAATGAGGAGATTCACATGTAAAGCCAGATAAATTGGATGGATCAACTGGAGGTCCCTTTGCAGCAACCCATGAGGTTTTGGGGTACTGCTTAGGCTTCCAATATGTACCATCAACATTAAGTTTCCTCTCAAAGGCAATTCCCTCTTTCCTAGGGTTCCTGTTGAGGATATGCTTTTAAGCACATCACCAAGAGTCTGATGCCCTTTGAGGCTTTTGTACATGCCTGTCATGTACAATTCCTTCAGCCATGCATCATCAGTGATACTAGCAATGTCCTCAGATGAGGAATTAGTGATAGCAGAGACAGTTGAAGAATTCGTAGCATTGGAAGCATTTGAACATTCAGGTGAAGAATTAGCAGATTCACGTTCAATGCATTTCAAGCATGGAGGAACAAATTCTTCCTGAGAAGCGCTGATTTGTTGAGAAAGTAATGAATCACGCTCCTTCTAAAGATCTTCATAACTCACTCTTAGCTTTTCAAGATCTTGATTTCTTTGAAGAAATTCATAAGAAAGCTTCTCATGATCAAATAAGAGAGTGTTATGATGACTTTGAAGGGTGTCAAACCTAGTCTGAAGTCTCTGAAGACTCTCAGCCAAAGCTTTCGACTGATCCATTTCTTCACCCAACATATCATTGCTCTTATTTAGCATGTATTGAACTTTTTCCAATGCTCTTTGTTGTTTAGTGGCAAGGGAAGCAAGTTTGACATAGCTGGATCCAAATTCATCACCAGATTCATCATCATTGGATTCAGATAGATAGCATTCAGCTACCTTTGCATCATTTGCCATAAGGCATGGTGTATAAGATGATGATTCTAGTTTGAATGTCAAGAGATTCCTTGAAGTCCTCAAACCAAGGATCATGATGGGTTCGATGATCTTCATAGACCTCAGAGAGACGGTCCCAGATAAGCTTTGCATGATCGAGATGCATGATGTTTCTGAACTGATTTTGAGACAGACAGGTTCAGATGACGTCCTTCGCTGTGAGGTTGAGAAGGGTGAACTTGCGAATGTCATCAACTTCTGCCATCTTGCACATATCGGTAAGACCAATCTCAGTGACCGTCCATAGCTCACTGTTCATCGCCATGAGACGCTTCTTCATCATGGCCTTCCACTTGGGATACTCGTGACCGTCAAATATGGGGCATGACACGGTCTTCATTCTTGTAATCGACATAACTAAAACTCCATGCGGTTAAACCAAAATCACACAGAACAAGCGAGTACCTTGCTCTGATACCAATTGAAAGTGCGTTATATCGACTAGAGGGGGGGTGAATAGGCAATTTTTATGAATTCTTCACTGAGGAATTTGCGGGTGAGGAAATTCCTTAGCGAAGAACTACTTGTAGCAGAATAAGTACTCAAAAGTAAACATAGCAGAACACAAGCATGGTCATCATGATGAAAGGAAGACAAGCACAGAGTACAGAAAGCGTAAACACATGATAACACAGGATGAAGACAAATAGACTGAAGAAATTGAACTGAGGAAATTGAGAAAGTCTTCAAACAGATATGAACAAGCACACAACACAGTTATGAGGAAGTGAAAGAGTTGAGGAAATAGAACCAGTAAGCTTGGTGAGGACAATGATTTGGTAGACCAGTGCCAACTGTTGTCTCAGTTGTACGTCTGGTTGGAGCGGCTAGTTATTTAAACCTGAGGACACCCAGTCCCGGACACACAGTCCTCACCGTATTCTCCTTGAGCTAAGGTCACACATACCTCGCCCAATCACTCGTGGTAAGTCTTCAGGTGACTTCCAAACCTTCACAAACTCGGTCACTCGGCAATCCACAATTCCTCTTGGATGCTCTAGACCATGACGCCTAACTGTCTGGAAGAAGCACAATCTTCAAAGGTAAAAAGCGTTGGATCCACATAGGATCAATCTCTTTACTGATGCTCAATTACTTTAGGTTTGTAGGTGTTTGGGTTTGGGGTTTTTCCTCACTTGATGATTTCCGCTCAAAGTCCTCGGAGGATGGGATGCTCTCAAATGACAAGTGTCAGTTTCTCTCAAAGCAGCCAACCAGCTAGTGGTTGTAGGGGGGCGGCTATTTATAGCCTAGGGAGCAGCCCGACATGATAAGACATAAATGCCATTCAATAATATGACCGTTAGGTGGGTAGATATTTTGGGACAGCTGGCGCGTAACACAACAACGGTCGGAAATTTGAGTATCAAATTCCTCAGGGCTATCATGTTCCTCACTGTGTAGGCAATCCGCACTAGCGAATTCCTAACTCCTCAGTCAGAACAAATTCCTCAGAGACCAGAAGAACTTCGTCTCTGTCACTGAAGAATATGACTGAACTGTATGAGATTTCCAATGGCTTCACTCGAAGGGATTGGTAGGTGTAGGATATTGAGTTGTGCATCACATGGAAAATTTTCCTTAGTATTTCCTCGACCCCCTTTAACAGTATGGTTTTCCTATGACTCAAGAAAGAGAAAATGAAACTACGAAAATAAAAGTCTTCACGCTTCCTGTTCCTCAAATGAGTACCAAGTCTTCAAGGTCACACCAATTTCTTCACTTTCAAAGTCTTCAGAAATCCAAAGTCTTCAGGCGAAGAACTTCATTTTTAGGGGTCAACTTTCTCTATAAATATCAAACTCCTCATTGACTTATAGACCCGTGTACACTCGTAAACACATTAGTCCCTTAACCTATAAGTCTTCAATACACCAAAATCACTAAGGGGCACTAGATGCACTTACAACATGGAGTCCAAGTCAGAGAGTCCTTGAGGCGACGACAAGCCAGGGGGCACGCCGCTAGGGCTTGTGGCCCCCTCGAAGACCCCGTTACCTACTTCTTTGGCCTATAAATACATAAATATTCCAGAAACCCTAGAGGCATCCACGAAAATACTTTTCCACCACCGTAGGTCTCTCATATCGCAAGATCCCATCTGGAGGCCTTTTCCAGTACTCGGTCAGAGGGGGACTCGATCACGGAGGGCTTCTACATGAATCTTGCTGCCCTTCTGATGATGTGTGAGTAGTTTACCATGGACTTATGGGTCCATAGCTAGTAGCTAGATGGCTTCTTGTCTCTATTTGATCTTCAATATAATGTTCTCCTCGATGATCTTGGAGATCTATTCGATGTAATCTTCTTTTGCGGCGTGTTTGTCGAGATCCGATGAATTGTGGATTTATGATCAGATTATCTATGAATATTATTTCAATCTTCTCTGAATTCTTATATGCATGATTTGTTATTTTTGTAGTTCTCTTCGAATTATTGGTTTGGTTTGGCCAACAAGATTGGTAGTTCTTGCAATGGGAGAGGTGCTTAGTTTTTGGTTCAATCTTGCGGTGTCCTCACCTAGTGACACAAGTGGTAGCGAGGCACGTATTGTATTATTGCCATCAAGGATAAAAGGATGGGGGTTATATCATATTGCTTGAGTTTATCCCTCTACATCATGTCATCTTGCTTAAGGCGTTACTCTGATCTTATGAATTTAATACTCTAGATGCATGCTGGATAGCGGTCGATGTGTGGAGTAATAGTAGTAGATGCCTAATCGTTTTGGTCTACTTGTCACAGACGTGATGCCTATACTCTAGATGCATAATCATTTCCTTAGATATCATCATAACATTGCGCTTTTCTATCAATTGCTTGACAGTAATTTGTTTACCTACCGTATGCTTTATTCAAGAGAGAAGCCTCTAGTGAAACCTATGGCCCCTGGGTCTATTTTACATCTATTATTTTAAGATTTATAAAACCAAAAACCCAAAAATACCTTGCTTCGATTATTTGTGTTTACTTTATTTTGCCTTTTACTTTAGTTTTAAATCTATCTCTATCAGATCTCACTCTTGTTCGTGACGTTGAAGGGATTTACAACCCCTTTTCCGCGTTGTGTACAAGTGTTTGTTAGTTTGTGCAGGTGCATATATTGGAGACTTGCTTGTACCTCTACTGGATTGATACCTTGGTT
The DNA here is from genome assembly GCA_902687465.1 of Secale cereale. Taxonomy (NCBI): domain Eukaryota; kingdom Viridiplantae; phylum Streptophyta; class Magnoliopsida; order Poales; family Poaceae; genus Secale; species Secale cereale. The sequence continues at coordinate 723,874,140 of LR738713.1, read as the reverse complement.
CTCAAATTGAGGGAAATACTTATCTCTACTTTGCTGCATCACCCTTCCCTCTTCATGGGAAAAATCAACGCAAACTCAAGAAGTAGCAGGAAGAATTTCCGGCGACGTTTTCGGGGAGGTCTACATCAAACCTACCAAGTAATTGTCATAAACTCTCATCTCTTGCACTTATATTATTTGACATTTTCCTCTTGTTTTCATATCCCCAACTTCTAAAACATTTTCAGAAAAACACAGGAATATTTGCCTTTTTATTCGCCCTTATGTCTTACTTGGTTTGTTCGCTCGTTTGCTTGGCATAATTGTGTTTATTCAAATTCAGCAGGAAAGTTTTATGGATCCTCATCCACTTGCTAATATTTTTAAAAGATCCAATTATGATAAACCAATTGCTAGTGAGTTGAGTGCACTAGATTATCTTTATGAGGTTTTGCTTGAAATTCCTGAATCTGAAAATTGTCATGAAGTGTTAAAAGAAATTCATAAAGTGATTCACGATAGTTCCTTAAATGAAAAGCATGATTGCAATGATGTTACTATAAATTCTATGAGTGACAATTGTGCTAATGATATGCAAAACCCTAATCTTAGTGATGCTTATTTTGCTATGCCCACTACTTGTTGCAATGATCATGATTGGGGTGATGCTTCTTATGAACTTGAAAATTTATTTAAACCACATGATGAATATGAGATTGATAATAATGTTTGTCGTAAAATATAAAGTGGATTTGAAATAATGTCAACTTTTGATCCCACTACTTTGGATATTGATCAATCTTATGAAATTTTTGATAAAAGTGGGCTTGGAGAAGTAATGATTTTGTTTATGTTAATCCCACTATTTTGAATGAGTGTCAACTTTGCATACATATGGATTATGTAGAGAATATTTTATGTGATAGCTATATTATTGAATTTTAATATTATCCTACATGCAATTATCAAGAGAGGGGGAAGTATGGTTGTAGAAATCTTCATGTTACTAAATTACCTCTCGTTATGTTGAGATTGCTATTGTTTCTTTCTTCTTCCTTGCATACGCTAGAAATTGCTTGCTTTGATAATTTGTTTGTTTATAAAATGCCTATGCATAGGAATTATGTTATACTTATATGTGTTTGTCACATGTTTTATGATGTTCTCTTTGAGCTTGAATTCTTATCTTTCATGTGAGCATCATTGAAATCTCAATGCCAAGCTAAAAGTCTTTAAAGAAAAGCACTTCCTGGGGGACAACCCAATATTTTTATTTTCTGTTCTAACATAAATATACCACATAGCCTCTGGTTAAATATGTTTTCATGTTTTAATTTAGTGTTTGTGCCAAGTAAGACCTTTGGGATGATTTGGAAGATAGTAGATTGTTTTTTTTCTGGAAAACAGAAACTTTTGCGTCCAGTGTCAGAATTGTTTCTGGTTGCTGGAACGTGAAAAAACTCTGAATGTTTTACACGTTTCTGAGCTACAAATCCCATATTTTCCTAATTTTTCGAATTTTTAGGAATGCACAAGTTTCACATCAATTCGCATATTTACACATTGTTCTATTTTTGACAGATTTTGTTTTCTTTGTGTTGTTTGTTTATTTTGATGCATCTATGGCTAGTATCGGGGGGTATGCGCCATGTAAAAGTTGGAATACAGTAGATGTTACACCAATATAAAATAAGAATGATTTCACAACAGTACCTACAAGTAAGGATTGTTTTTTTTTACTAACGGATCTCACGAGTTTTTTGTTGAGTTTTGTGTTGTGAAGTTTTCAAGTTTTGGGTAAAGATTGGATGGACTATGGAATAAGGAGTGATAAGAGCCTAAGATTGGGAATGCCCAAGGCACCCCAAGGTAATATTCAAGGACAACCAAGCATCTAAGTTTGGGGATGGCCCGGATGGCATCCCCTCTTTCATCTTCAATCCATGTGTAAATTTACTTGAGGCTATACTTTTATTCACCATATGATATGTGTTTTGCTTGGAGCATCTTGTATGATTTGAGTCTTTGCTTTTTAGTTTGCCACAATCATCCTTACTGTACACACCTTTTGAGAGGGACACGCATTAATCGTGAATTTATTAGAATACTCTATGTGCTTCACTTATATCTTTTGAGCTAGGGTAGTTGCTCTAGTGCTTCACTAATATCTTTTTAGCATGGTGGTGATGTTTATTTTGAAGAAATTGATAAACTCTCATGCTTCACTTATATTATTTTGAGAGTTCCTAAACATATGGTAATTTTCTTGGGTTATGAATCTAGTCCTAATATGATAGGCATCCAAAGAGGGTATAATAGAAACTTTCATAAAGAGCACTGAATTTATGAGAAGTTTGATTCCTTGCAATTGTTTTGCGATATTAAGATGGTGATATTAGAGTCATGCTAGTAGTAATTTGTGTGGTCAAAGAAATAATTGTGTTAAGGTTTGTGATTCCCGTAGCATGCACGTATGGTCTTCTAGTTATGTGATGAAGTTGGAGCGCGATTTATCCTTGATTGTCTATCTTTGCGTGGAAGTCTGGAGCGCGCGATGGTTTACTCCTACCAACCTCTCCCCTAGGAGCATGCATAGTAGTACTTTGCTTCGAGGACTAATAAACTTTTTTCTATAAGTACGTGAGTTCTTTATGACTAATGTTGAGTCTATGGATTATACGCACTCTCACCCTTCCACCATTGCCAGCCACTCTAGTACCGCGCAATTTTCGCCGGTGCATCGAAACACCTTATACCCTTCCTGAAAAAAGCCACCATACATACCTATTATAGCATTTCCATAGCCATTCCGACATAAATTGCCATGTAACTCCATCGTTCCGTCATCATGTTCGAGTTTATCATCGAGTTGTAATTTTGAGTTGTAAGTAAATAAAAGTGTGATTATCATCATTTTTAGAACATTGTCCCATGTGAGGTTATAAAAAAAGAGGCCAAAGAGCCCAAAAGAAAAAAGAGGAAAAAAAAGAGAGTGCAAAGAGTCTCCAAAAAAGAGGGAGTCTCCAAAAAAATGAGAGAAAAGAGAGAAGAGACAATTTTACTATCCTTTTCTACACTTGTGCTTCAAAGTAGCACCATGCTCTTCATTGTAGAGAGTCTCCTATTTTTACACTTCCCTATATTACTAGTGGGAACTTTTCGTTATAGAACTTGTCTTGTATATTCCAATGAGGGGCTTCCTCAAATGCCCTAGGTCTTCATGAGCAAGCAAGTTGGGTGCACACCCACTTAGTTTTCTTTTAAGCTTTCATACACTTATAGCTCTGGTGTATCCGTTACATGACAATCCCTACTCACTCACATTGATACCGATTGATGGACATCTCCATAGTCCATTGATTTGCCTAGTTGATGTGAGACTTTCTCCCTACTTTTGTCTACTACCACCTTCTATTCCACCCCTATATAGTGTTATGTCCATGGCTCACGCTCATGCATTGCGTGAAGAGTTGAAAAAAGTTTAAGAATGTAAAAGTATGAATACAATTGCTTGGCTGACACCTGGGTGGGCATGATTTATAGTTTATCCTAAGAAAAGGGAGCATAACAAGACTATATGATTTTGTAGGGATAACTTTCTTTAGCCATGTTATTTTTGAAGCTTCATAATTTTCTTTCTAGCATGCTTGAAGTATTATTGTTTTGATATTAATAAACTTTTTATTGATTCATATCGATATGAACATTCATGCTAAATAAATAAGAAATACATTGCTAAATATGCTAGGTAGCATTCTGCATAAAAAATCTATTTTTATCATTTACCTACTCGAGGACGAGCAGGAATTAAGCTTGGGGATGCTTGATATGTCTCCGACGTATCTATAATTTTTTATTGTTCCATGCTATTATATTATCAACTTTGGATGTTTTATATGCTATTTTACATTATTTTTGGGGACTAACTTATTAACCTAGAGCCCAGTGCCAGTTTCTACTTTTTCCTTGTTTTTGAGTTTCGTAGAAAAGGAATATCAAACGGAGTCAAAACGGAATAAAACTTTGGCGATGATTTTTCTTGGACCAGAAGACACACGTAGGACTTGGAGTCCAATCCAGAGAGTCCTCGAGGCGACGACAAGCTAGGGGAGCGCGCCCTAGAGGGGCACCCATAGGGCTTGTGGCCCCCTCCGAGACCCCCTGGCCCCCTTATTTGGCCTATAAATACAAAAATATTCCAGAAACCCTAGAGGCATCCACGAAAATACTTTTCCACCGCCATAGGCCATGGCGGAGCCAGGATTGAAGCAAGCCCCGGGCCTAAATTTTCTTTTCGCCACGAGGGAAAAGTTTAATGTTCATAAGGATATAGCTACCACAAAAGATACCCCATAAAAATATGACTAAATTGCACAAATTTATAATTTAAACTAATGCTTAATGATAGAACAAAATAGATGAAAACATGAAAAAAAAACTACAAGAAACAGTTTGTAATACAAAAGAGTACCAAACCAATCGTTTGTTCCATCAATGCCTCCCATAACCTCATCAACAGTGGAAGAAGCGCCAACACCTTCAAAGGATCAAAAGAAAAATTTCATAAGTGAAGGCATAAACATCAAGTGAAACAATTATCATAGACACAAATCTTAAATAATAGGTATAGAAACCCCTGTTGACACCGGTGAAACAAAATATCTTCATCTTATTTTTCTACAATATATGAACTGAAATTGTCAATTACATCAATTTAATTTCTACAATAACAAGGATACAACACTGAACAAATACACAGATTATTTTCAGTTCAATGTTAGTTCAAAAATACCAAGGTTAGGCACTGGCAGCTTCCAACGACAGTCAAGCAGGCAGTAGATCAGAGCCGAGCATGCGACGTGATGGCTAGGAGCGCGCTGGCAAACTGAGCACATGAGCAGCCGAGCAGGGACTGAACATGAGGGAGGTGGCCGGGAGCAGGTCGCTTGGGCCTGCCTTAGAAATTGGAGCGGGTGGGTGGGGGGCTACGGCGGCGTTCGTCAGCCAGTACACGACAACAACCTGGACAAGGAGATGATGACGATGGTGGCCAGTAGAGGCGGCGGCGCGAGCGCTCGTTGCCGAGCTTATCACATCCTGCGTGCGAATTAGGTTTTTCTAGGGGTCGTGCGAATTAGGTCGTGGGGTGGATCCTACCTCGTGCGTTCGTGCTGGGCTAGTGGCGACTTGTTTTTGGTGCGACAACCCATCATGCTTTGGGCTTCCTTCCTTTTAGTGAGCTGCACCCTGGGCCTGTAGAGAAACCTATATAGGTAATAGCTGGATATTTTTTCCACGCCCCGGGCCTGGGCCTTGGGTGCCCGGGGCCCAGCTCCGCGCCTGGCCGCAAGTCTCTCATCTCGTGAGATCCTAATACGTCCATTTTGCATCATGTTTTCCTACTGTTATTTATTGTGTTTTCTTGCATAATAATGCCTTTTCTCTCATAATGTGCAAGGTTTGTATCAAGAGGGAGAATACCGGCAGCTGGAAATCTGGACTTGAAAAAGCAACGTCAGGCTACCTATTCTGCACAATTCGAAATGAATTGAAACTTTACGAGGAATTTTTGTGGAATAAATAAGAAATATTGGAGCAAATAACTACCAGAGGGGGACCACCAGGTGGGCACAACCCACCTGGGCACGCCAGGGCCCCAGGCACGCCCATATGGGTCATGCCCTCCTTGGTCCACCTCTGGTGCCCATCTTCTGGTATATAGGTCATTTTGACCAAGAAAAATCAGGAGACGACTTTCGACCCCCAGGCACGCCCTTGTGGGTCGTGCCCTCCCCGGACCACCTCCGGTGCCCATCTTCTGGTATATAAGTCATTTTGACCAAGAAAAAAAATCAGGAGATGATTTTCGGGACGGAGTGATGCCGTCTCGAGGCAGAACTTGGTCAGGAGTAGTTTTGCCCTCCGGCGGAGCAATTCGGCCGGGGGAACTTCCCTCTCGGAGGGGGAAATCATCGTCAGCATCATCACCAACAACTCTCCCATCTTGGGGAGGGCAATCTCCATCAACATTTTCATCAGCACCATCTCCTCTCAAACCCTAGTTCGTCTCTTGTGTTCAATCTTTGTACCAGAACCTTAGATTGGTGCTTGTGGGTAACTAGTAGTGTTGATTACATCTTGTAGTTGATTACTATATGGTTTATTTGGCGGGAGAAATTCTTCTTGCTACTTCTCGAGCTTCCGTTGTATTCCCTCAAAGAGGAAAGGGTGATGCAGCACAGTAGCGTAAGTAATTCGCTCAGTTTTTGAGAACCAAGGTATCAATCCAGCAGGAGACCATGCGCGAGTCCCTCGCACCTGCATAAACAAATAAGAACTTCGCAGCCAACACGATAAGGGGTTGTTAATTCCTTTATGCTCACTTACGAAAGTGAGATCTGATAGAGATGATAGTTTGATATTTTTGGTATTTTTGTATATAAGAATAGAAAGTAAAAGCGGAAAAGTAAAGTAGATTGTAGATTGATATGCTGAGAATAGACCCAGGGCCATAGTGTTCTCTAGTGGCTTCTCTCATGATAGCGATATTCTATGGCGGGTAAACAAATTACTGTAGACCAATTGATAGAAAAGCGAATAAGTATGAGACTATCTAGGCATGATCATTATATATAGGCATCACGTTCGAGACAAGTAGACCAAAATGATTCTGCATCTACTACTATTACTCCACACATCGACCGCTATCCAGCATGCATCTAGTGTATTGAGTTCATAAGAACAGAGTAACGCTTTAAGCAAGATGACATGATGTAGAGGGATAAACTCAAACTTAGTGATATAAACCCCATATTTTTATCCTTGATGGCAACAATACAATACGTGCCTTGCTGCCCCTACTGTCACTGGGAAAGGACACCGCAAGATTGAACCCAAAGCCAATCACTTCAAACATGGGGCCCATGAGGCAGGGGGGCACGCCCTATAGGGGGAGGGCGCCCCCTCCCTCGTGGGCACCACGTATGCCCTACTCTGTGGTTCTCAAGTCTCCCGTGCGTGATTTTCTCCAAAAATATCTCTTCCGAAGGTTTCATTCCGTTTGGACTCCGTTTGATATTCCTTTTCTGCAAACCCTGAAATAGACAAAAAACAACAATCTGGACTGGGCCTTTGGGTTAGTAGGTTAGTCCCAAAAATAATATAAAAGTGTATGACAAAGCTCATTAAACATCCAGAACATCATAAATAATAGCATGGAACAATAAAAAAATATAGATACATTGGAGACGTATCAAGCATCCCCAAGCTTAATTCTTGCTCATCCTCGAGTAGGTAAGTGATGAAAATAGAATTTTTGATGTGGAATGCTAACCAACATAGTTTTTCAATGTAATTCTCTTCATTGTGCATGAATGTTCAGATCTGAAAGATTCAAGACAAAAGTATATATTGACATAAGAAATAATAATACTTCAAGCATACTAACAAAGCAATCATGTCTTCTCAAAATACTATGGCTAAAGAAAGTTATCCCTACAAAATCATATAGTTTGGCTATGCTCCCTCATTATCACACTAAATATTCATATCACGCACAACCCCGATTTCAACCAAGCACTTGTTTTCATACTCTATTCTTTCAAACCTTTCAACTTTCATGCAATAAATGAGCGTGAGCCATGGACATAACACTATGGGTGGAATAGAGGTGGTTGTGGAGAAGACAAAATGGAGGGAGATAGTCTCACATCAACTAGGCGTATCAACGGGCTATGCAGATGCCCATCAATTGATATCAATGTGAGTGAGTAGGGATTGCCATACAACGGATGCACTAGAGCTAAAAATGTATGAAAGCTCAACAAAAGAAACTAGTGGGTGTGCATCCAACTTGCTTGCTCACGAAGACCTAGGGCATTTGAGGAAGCCCATCGTTGGAATATACAAGCCAATTTCTATAATGAAAATTCCCACTAGTATACGAAAGTGACTAAACATGAGACTCTCTATCATGAAGAACATGGTGCTACTTTGAAGCACAAGTGTGGAAAAAGATAGTAGCAATTGTCCCTTTTTTTTCTTTTTTTGGGACTTTCTTTTTTTTCTTTGGCCTTTTTTTCTTCTGGAGAGGCTTTATTGATTTAGCCTTTCCTCACATGGGACAATGCTCTAATAATGATGATCATCACACTTTCATTGAATTACAACTCGATATTACAACTCGATACTAGAACAAAGTATGACTCTATATGAATGCCTCCGGCGGTGTACCGGGATGTGCAATGAATCAAGAGTGAAACATATGAAAAATTATGCATGGTGGCTTTGCCACAAATACGATGTCAACTACATGATCATGCATGGCAATATGACAATATGATGCGTGTCATGTGAACAGAACGGTGGAAAGTTGCATGACAATATATCTCAGAATGGATATGGAAATGCCATGATAGGTAGGTATGGTGGCTGTTTTGAGGAATATATATGGTGGCTGTTTTTAGGAAGGATATATAGTGGGTGTATGGTACCGGCGAAAGTTGTGCAGTACAAGAGAGGCTAGCAATTGTGGAAGGGTGAGAGTGCGTATAATCCATGGACTCAACATTAGTCATAAAGAACTCATAAACTTATTGCAAAAATCTACGAGTCATCAAAACAAAGCAATCAACGCATGCTCCTAGGGGGTAGGTTGGTAGGAGTTAACCATCGCGCGCCCCCGACCTCCACACAAAGGTTGACACTCTACAAATACCTCATGCTCTAAGTTCGTCACATAGCGGTTCACCATATGTGCATGCTACGAGAATCACTAACCTTAACACAAGCATTTCTCAATTTCATAATAACTCCGCTAGCATGACTCTAATATTACTATCCTCATATCTCAAAACAATTATCAAGCATCCAACTTCTGATCCTATTCAATGCACTTAGTGTGAAAGTTTTTACTACATTGATATTGGATGTCTATCATGTGAAGACTAGTTTTATAGCCTAAGAACATTACCATGCTGTTTTAATAGACTCTCAAATGGATATAAGTGAAGCATGAGAGTTCAACAATTTCTACAAAATATTATCACCACCATGCTCTAAAAGATATAAGTGAAGCACTAGAGCAAAAACTATTCAACTCAAAAGATATAAGTGAAGCACATAGAGTGTTCTATCAATTCCTAGGCCATATTTAACTCTCTCAAATAGGTGTGTCCAGCAAGGATAATTGTGGCAAGCTAACAAGCAAAGACTCAAATTATACAAGACGCTCCAAGTAAAACACATATTATGTGGTGAATAAAAATATAACTCCGAGTATAGTTACCGATGGATGAAAACAAAAGAGGGGATGCCTTCCCGGGCCATCCCCAAGCTTAGGCTTTTGGTTGTCCTTGAATTTTACCTTGGGGTGCCTTGGGCATCCCCAAGCTTAAGCCCTTGCTACTCTTTGTTCCATAGTCCATCAAAGCAATACTCAAAACTTGAAAACTTCACAACACAAAACTTAGACAAAAATCTCATGAGCTCCGTTAGTATAAGAAAACAAACCACTACTCAAAGGTAATTCAATGAATTTATTCTTTGTTTATATTGGTGTTAAACCTACTGTATTCCAACTTCTCTATGGTTCATACTTCCCAATACTACTCATAGATGCATTGAAATAAGCAAACAACGCAGGAAAAACAGAATCTGTCAAAAACAGAACAGTCTGTAGTAATCTGCAGGTTACGCATACTTCTGTAACTCCCAAAAATTAAAAGTAAATTGGTAAACGTGAGGAATTTGTCTATTAATCATCTGCAAAAAGAATCAACTAAATAGCACACTCCAGTAAAATCTGATGACCATTCTAGCGAGCGCTAACGATTCTGTTTTTCACAGCAAGATCACATAAACTTCACACAAGTCTTCCCAAAGGTTCTACTTGGCACAAACACTAACTAAAACACAAAACCATATCTAAACAGAAGCTAGATGCATTATTTATTCCTAAACATAAGCAAAAAACAGAAAATACAAAATTGGGTTGCCTCCCAACAGGCGCTATCGTTTTACGCCCCTAGCTAGGCAAGATACATGGATAGATCTAGGTATTGCCATAATGATACGATATATCGTGAAAGCTCATCTCCTATTCCCTACGTTCAGCAGCAAGTTTCCTTTGTGGCAAGCAAAAGTAATCAAAAGGGCTAAATTTAGTGGGACAAAAGTCCCCCACATCAATCTCAGGAGGAATAGGTTCCTCTTTTGGCCCTTTGTAGTGAACGACCAATTCATCATTATAGGCATTCTTTTGGCAGAAGGTCATAAGCCTTTGCTCAAGGGAGAAGCCCAACCCATTATGTTGAATAGCAAAATCATCATTCATCACATAAATTATCAACCAAGACATCGGTAGGAACCTTTTTTCTAAGGTTTTCATTAAAAGCAACATGATCAGGAGATCGCAACCGCATTATGTCTTCTTGGTTAAATAAGATAGCCTCTATGGGAGGTCGACCGACATGTACCCCGTAATGAGCAAAGATTTCTTTGGCCTCTTTCATGATAAATCTAAATTCATGAGCCAAAAATATAGTAGCTGCGCGCTTAACAGAAGAATGCTCAACATTGGAAAACTCCAAAAAGATTCTCTGAATGCAAGGATGCATATGGATAAATTGCCTTTCAATTTCAAGTATAAGCATAGATATAGCATCCGCAAGGCTACTAGTTTTGTGAAGAATAGAGCCACCCATAGTGGGCAAAGCACCGGCACAAGTAAAGAAGTCTTGAAGAACTCCTTTTCCGATGATATTACCACTACCAACCCGGAACTTCTAAATATGTAAAGTAGTAGTTTCATCCGGGGGGTCAACATTGTCGGGGGAAACTGTCCTCCCACGAGCACCTATGGGACCGGAGCCCCTTCTACGTTGCGGTAAGGGAGCGGAGGGAGCACGGAGAGCAGATCGAGGAGCACACGCGGGCAGTTTACCCAGGTTCGGGCCCCGATGACGCGTAAAACCCTACTCCTGCTTTGGTTGTATTTAGTTCTTGGGCTCGGGAACTTGAAGATCTACAGTACCAGCTACACCGAGCAAGCGAGTGAACGAGTTTCTGGGATCGAACCCCCTCTACGTTGTGCATGGGCCTCCTTTTATAGCTCAAAGGGGTCACCGACAGGTGTCAACGTAGAGGAGGGTAAAAACGTAAAATCGATGGTAGTTGTAACAGTGTTTGAATAGTGTATGAACAGTGGTCTTCACCTAACCTTGACGGTGGGGGACAAGGGCATTGAATGCCCGTCGCCGTCGCCCCAAAAGCGCCCGTCCATGCGTCTCCGTTCGCCACGGCGATAACATCGTCACCGCAGCTTGCCACCGTGTACCCCAGGCTGCACAGCCATCCGCCACGTGCCCCTGGAAGGGCCCCAGGGCGACGCGTGGCCAGATGAGCTGGAGCGCAGGCACACAGCATAAGTTCCCCCGGCAAGCACCTTGCCGGGGTCGCAATCTTGCCGGGCCCGGAAGCTTGCCGCTCTCCGGGCCCTGTCGGGGCACATGATGTGCCGCGATATATCTTCTTGAGGTGCCGTTCTTTAGCCTTCCTGGCAAGCTCCTCTTGCCAGGGTCTTGTGCTGGGATGATGACTTTGAGCCTGGTGCGGCCTCCCCGGCAAGCTCCTCTTGTCGGGGTCTTGTCTTCTAACTTGGATACTTTGTTCTTGAATGGCTTGAAGGGGTCTGGAGCGGGCCTTGGCGAGCGTGTGGTAAGCCCTGCCGCGGGAAGCTGCTACTGCCCGTGCACAAGTTGGGGTACTAAGGTATCCCTATCTTAGTACACCGACAGGAGCCCCCGGGCCGGGGCCACACACGGTGCCGAGCGCTGTTGGGCCAGGCCCAAGACAGTGCACGGGCACACGCGGCCCACGGCAAGCCGTATCCCTCTCCGTATCCGCCGCATCCCTCCCTAACGGCACGCGTCGATTGCGGCGTCGTGGGAGAGATCGTGGCCTACTTGTTTAATGGGGAAATGCGGAACGTCCCCCACTTCCCCCTTAAAAGCAGAGGAAGCAGGGGCAGTTTCCCCCATTACCTTCATTGCGCCTTGAGTTCTCAGAAACCTCCGCCGCTCCTTGCTTCTGCTTCTCCTCCACCGTCTTCCCCTCCCGCCGTGCCGCCGTCCTCCCTCGCCGCCCCGCCATGGCCCCGAAGAGCGACCAGGCGAAGAGCAACAAGACGAAGAGCGACAAGGCGAAGAAGGAAAAGTCTGAGCAGGCGGCGAAGCTGGCGGCCATGAGGAGAAAGAGGATGGTCTTCCCGCCAAGGCTCGGCACGAGGGAGCTGCGGGACAAGTACTACTTGTTCTGGGCGAGGGAGACGAAGGATCATCCCCGCACCCAAGTCCTCCCCGCCATGGCCGTCGACATGTTCCCGGGAGGTTACTTCTTCTTCGCTGCATTCTTCTACTGCGGTCTCTGCCCTCCGTTCTCGGAGTTCTTCTGCGACGTGATGAATACGTACGGCTTCCGTCTCTTAGATTTCACCCCAAATGCCGTCCTCACCCTGGCCGTTTTCGCACATCTGTGCGAAAACTTTGTCAGGGTCCACCCAAACGTAGCTCTTTTCCGCCACTTCTTCACGCCTAGAGTAGAGTCCGGATCCCCCCTCTCTGGTGGCATCTCATGGATCTTCAGGCTGAACAAGAAGGATGCGTACTTGAAAGGGGAGCTTCGCGGCAAGTGGGAGGAGTGGAGGGCTGACTGGTGCTGGGTCTTGGAAGAGGAGCCTCAGCCGTTTACCTTGCCGCGCCAGACTGCCATAGTGCGCGGCAAGGATTGGAGTGACTTGGCCCCGGAGGACGACAAGCTGCAGATCGCCCTAACTAGGATTCTTCGTCTCCGGGCTGCCAATCTGACTGTGGGTGAAGTTGGAGCTGATTTCCTTCGCCGCCGCATTGCCCCTCTGCAGGAAAGGAAGAGGGCTGCTTGGGAGTTCGGCAACGCGGCAGACCGCATGAGGCTGCGCCCCAGGTTGAACTACAACTTCACCGTCTTGGAGTTGAAGGGGATGGTCCGGGAACTGTTTAAACACGACCCCAAGCACCCGGAGTGGTTCAAACCGTCGACCGGAGTAGGCCCTTTGTGCAATAACACTGTGCTCAGCGCCATCCGTGCGGCGATGCCTGAGTGCGACTCCCACGGGGTCGTCCCCACTTGGCTGGAGCCATCAGCGGAGACCGTGCAATCCTTCTTCGACAACTTGGTTAAAAAACCACGCAACGCCGATGAGAGGAAGGGGCTCACCCGGGAGACCACCGCGCGGGATGTGGCGTACATTGCCTCCAGGATGGAGGAGGCCGCCGCGGCAGCAGCGGCAGGCGAGTTTGGATATACTGTTGATGAAACGGAGGCGGCGGACGCGGTGAGCCAGGCCGAGGAGGAGGAACTCCTCAAGCTACTGAAGATCACGCCCGATGAGTTTGCCGGGGAGCCTACCGGGGAGCCTGCCGGGGAGCCTGCCGGGATTGGCGAGGCTGCCGGGCAGGGCACTGAGTCCAGCGGGCCTGCCGAGGAGGAGGAGGAGGAGGAGGAGGAGGCCGAGTCCGGTGATTCCGATGAAGACTCCGGCGGATCCTTGAATCTTGACGACGGCGCCTCCTCATCCTCGGAGAACTCTCCGCCACCACTAAGCCCAAGCCCTCCGCCGCAACCGAAGAAGCGCCTCCGCAAGGCCGTCGAGACGGTGAGGCCGCAGGCGCCCCGACAGCAGCCGAAGCGCCATGCGACGTGTGCCACCAAGACGAGCGAGGTTGTCAGGGAGGCGCCCCGTGCTCGAGCGACAAGCGGAGGGGGGTCTTCTCGGAGCGACTCTGGGGTTCCTTCTGCTCCTCGGTCCTCAGCGGCGACCGGTGCTGGGTCTTTACAGCCCGCAGCTCCGGAGCCCGCCAAGCGCCCGAGGGAGCCCTCTCCTCCAGCTCCTCGCGCTGGAGCGCCCGAGGCAGGATTTGACTTCTCCGCTCTCAGCTCCGACGAAGAGGCAATTTTCATTTCCTCTGATTTTGTCTTGATTTCTCTTGCTTGGTTCTGATCTTGATCTTGTTTTGCAGGACCTTGACCCAGCGGATGGCGAAGAGGGCCAAGATCCCTGTGGTCGAGATCGAGGACGACGAGCCCGCCGCAGCGGCAGGAGACGCGCCAGCGGCAGACTTACCGGATCAGCCTGCTGCTCCAAGGAGCAGCCCCCAGCGCAGCCCCCAGCGTGAGTCTGATATCCATTTTTCTGCTTGACGGGCACGCTTGAGGCCATTGTCAGTACTGATGCCTTGTTGTCTTGATATCTTGTGCAGAAGTGGAGCCGCAGCCGCAGGAGCACCAGGAGAGCGTCCCCGACGAGCCGCTTGCTCCATCCTCCCCGCCAAGGACGAGCTCCCCGGCAAGGGACGGTGCTCCGCCAAGGATGGGTACTCCGCCAAGGGCGAGTACCCCGCCAAGGGCGAGCACCCCGCCAAGGGTGGACTCCCCGCCAAGGGAGGGCGCCGGAGGCCCTCCGCCGGCGGGGGCTTCTTCTACGCCGCCAAGGAATAACTCCTCGGCGAGGGACCCCGTCATCGAAGAGGCCCGCGTAGGTAAGCCATTGTACTTTCTTCTTCTTGAATTCTTCTTTTTGGATATTTGCTTGACAAATCTTTCTTTTCTTTTTCTTCTATTGTCAGACCCGCCCGCTCCGGAGCCGATGGAGACGGAAACCATCGTCGAGGAGGAGGCGCGCGGCGAGACTGGTGACGGCACCGCCACGGAAGGAACGGTCGGCGCCGACGAGCCAGCTGCCGAGCAGACTGCCCCAACCGCCGACGCCGCGGCTTGGGAAGGGACCGGCGACCATACCGCTGGCCCGGAGGCCGCGGGAGCGCCGGGCGCTGCACCGGCCGCCGACCCCTCCGCCCCCGCACCTGGGGCGGGTATCTATCTGGAGGCCGCCAACGGGGTCTTCATACAAGTCCCGTGGGCGTCTTCATCAAGGGCACCCGCGGAGGGAGAAGCGTTCGACGGAGAAGTCCTTGCCTCCGCCGGGTTGAAGGTCGTCGATGCGCCCGGCAGCAGTGACGAGCCCGAAGAGGAGCGACTCCTTCGCCGGCTCCTGTCCTTGTACCGGGCCAGGCAGGCGAAGTTGGAGTCTCGGGAGGCACTGGCTGCCAAGGCTGGTGCTGACTTGGAGAAGCGCGCCGCGGAGCTCCACGCCGCTAACCAGGCGGCCCTCCGAAACTTGGCGGAGGAGCGCGAAGAGCTTGCCGGGGCGCAGCAAGCATTCATCCTCGAGAAGGCCGAGGTCGAGGAGCAGCAGCGTCTGGCCGCCGAAGAGCTGTCTCGGCGGGAAGGGGCGCTCAACCAGCGGAAGGTCGACCTCGACAGCCACGAGGACGACCTCACCGCCCGGGAGCAGGCTATTGGCGGGGCTCTGCAGGAGGCGAGGGACGCTGCCGCTGCCGCAGAGACCGCCAAGAAGGATCTGGAGGCCAGAGTGGCACAATTGGAGCTGTTCTTGAAGGCAAGCGAAGATAGAGTCGCTGCACTCAACGTGGAGCGGGAGAAGGATGCCCACACCAACTCGGAACTGCAAATCCGCCTCTCCGAGAAGGGTAAAGAGCTCACTGATGCTAGGGACTCCATTGCTGATCTAGAGCTGAAGGTCTCCACCCTTACTGACTCGCTTGACGCTGCCCGGGACCGCGAGACGAAGCTGAAAGACGATCTCCGCGCTGAGAGGGCCGTGTTGGAAAGCACCGCCGTCTCGCAAAACCATTTCCAGCAGACGGTGGAGCGATGGACTGAGGATCTCGTCACCTCCGCCGCCAACATCGACATGGAGATGATGGCGTTGAGGGCAGAGCATCTCGTGTACTCCCCCGACGAGACCCTCCCTCACAGCGCCAAACTAAGTCTGTTCTTCAGGGGAGTGGCGCCGGCGCTTGCGCGGCTGCGGGAGAAGATCCCCGGGCAGTTGGCCGACGAGGCGCGCCCGCTCTGCATGGGCACCATGGAGCGGGTGCTGTCGAAGATTGTCTACCGCAACCCCGGGATCAACCTCGTCAACGTCCTCCGCACCTTGCCGCCCGAAGCTGATCAAGAGGCGTTGAAGGCCCAAGTTGCCCACATTGTAGCCAAGGTGGGCAAGATCCAGAGGGTCGACGGGGACCGTAGAGATTAGGCTTCTTGCTTCCCTCGCCGCTGTTGATTGAGTTATAGGCAGTAGTTGATTAGAAACAGCGGCAAGCTATCTCTGTAATATATACTTTTATTTTGGGTAATCAATGCAGTGTTATCTCCCTTGTTTTTGGTCCTTCACTTTGTATGCTTTTCACCTTACGCTTTTTAGGGGAACTTGCCGGCAAGGGACCCTTGCCGCGAGCGCTGAGTGCGGGACTCTTAGCAGCCTGCTAGCAAAGACCTTGTCGGCAAGTAACCTTGCCGCAGCTAGCCGCAGCACACTTAAATCGCTGAGCGAACTCGAAAATGAAGTAAGGGCGCGACACTTGTCGCAGCTCAGTTAAGCCGTTGAGCGTGCTCGAAACAAAGTAAGGGTGTGGCTAGCCACGGGTAGGTTCCTCCGCGCACAGGTTTTCCATACAAAGTGTGGTTGTTCAAGGAAGACAACTAATTTTTTTTAAAAAAAAATTGAATGCTCAAACTTTGGTAACTTAGCTTTTTTGGGTTGTTTGCTTCCCGGCAAGGCTTAGTTTCTCTTGAACAGCACTTGGTCCATATACACTTGGTCCATATACTCCTATCTCCTTCCCCCCCGGCAAACTTGTGCGCGAGGAACACTCCTTCTGTTTCAGAGAGAAAAGCAAAAGAGGAGGAAATACAAGTACGTGGCCTTGCGGCTTGTTATTGCTTACCGGGGATGTGTGCTGCACAAAATGTCAGATAATACATGCAAGTAAAAGGAAAAGCACGAAATGAAAAATGGTGCGAAGCACAAAAGTTTTACTGATGCACGGGGTCTGCGCCCGGCTTTGTACAAAGGTTTACATGCAACAACGGCAAGACTTGTACAAAAGGTGGTTGCCGGAGCGGATCACGGCAACCGCGCCTTATGGGTGAAACTTGCGAAGATGCTCTCTGTTCCAGGAGTTGCTCACCGGTAAGCCTTCTTCGGTCTCAAGGCGGACAGCGCCGGGCCTTGTGACTTGTCTCACCCGATAAGGGCCTTCCCACTTCGGCGTCAACTTGTTGGAGTTCTTGGCGGACTGAACACGCCGAAGAACAAGGTCGCCTTCCTCGAGACTCCTGGCCTTGACCTTGCGGCTATGATAGCGACGCAAGGCTTGCTGGTATCGAGCAGCTCATACAGCAGCCTGGAGACGGTCCTCCTCGAGGAGCAATGCATCATCTTGTCGTAGTTGCTCTTGCTCGAGCTCGTCGTAAGCGAGCACTCGAGGAGACCCGTATACGAGTTCCGTGGGGAGAACTGCCTCTGCTCCATAGACAAGAGCAAAGGGTGTCTGTCCGGTGGCTCGATTTGGTGTCGTCCTGATTGACCAAAGAGCCGCCGGCAACTCTTCTATCCAGTTTCTTCCGCACTTGTGCAGCCTGTCGAAGGTTCTTGTCTTGAGCCCGCGCAGCACTTCAGCATTGGCCCTCTCTGCTTGACCATTGCTCCTTGGGTGAGCAACGGAAGCAAAGCAGACCTTGGCGCCAAGGTCTTGGACGTACTGCATGAAGGTGCGACTTGTGAACTGTGTGCCGTTGTCGGTGATGATCCTGTTAGGGATTCCGAAACGGCAGAAAATTGACCTGAAGAACCTCACTGCTGACTGTGCTGTCACCTTTCTCACTGGTTCCACTTCTGGCCACTTTGTGAACTTGTCGATTGCGATGTACAAGTACTGAAAGCCCCCGACAGCGCGGGGAAAGGGGCCGAGGATATCGAGCCCCCAGACCGAGAAGGGCCAGGACAAAGGGATCGTCTGGAGAGCTTGAGCTGGCTGGTGAATCTGCTTTGCATGGAACTGGCACGCTTCACACTTGGTTACTTGTGCAGTTGCATCTTGGAGGGCTTCTGGCCAAAAGAAACCCTGCCGGAACGCCTTCCCGGCAAGTGCTCTTGCGCCAATGTGATGACCACATATGCCTCCGTGTATCTCTGCCAACAGCTTCTGTCCGTCTTCCCGGGAAATACACTTCAACCTGACACCGTTGAGTCTTCTTCTGTACAGTTCATTTCCAACGAACTGGTACATACTTGACTGTCTGGTAATCCTTTCTATCTCTTCTGGTTCTTCGGGAAGTTCTCCAGTTTGAAGAAAACGGACGATTTGCTGTGCCCATGCTGGAGCCTCAGGCTCGACAACAAGGACTAAAGGCATCAGGGCTGCTGCGGGAACCTCAGCTTCTACGGCAAGAACCTGCGGCTCTGCCGGAGCTGAGTGTTCCCCGACAAGCCTGCCGGGGCAAGGCTTGTCGGGAACGCCTGCTTCAACTGTACAGACCCTTGGGTCCGCAGGAGCTGACTGTTCCTCAGCATCTTGGTTGTTGATCTTGGGGATCTTGGCAGCGGTCTCTGGAAGATCCGCCGGCAAGTAGTCACCGGAGACCAACTTCCTCTTCTTGCTTTGCCCAACTGATGGTGTAACGGATGGCTGAGTTAGCTTGAGGATGAAGATCCCTGGTTCCACAGGTAACTTCATTGCAGCACACTTTGAGAGGCCATCTGCGATATCATTCTGAGCTCTTGGAACGTGTTCCATCTGTAGGCCTTCAAAGTGTTCTTCAAGCTTCCTCACTTCATCGACATAAGCTTCCATCAGAGGGCTCTGGTAACTCTTGTTCACTTGTCGGACCACCAACTGTGAGTCTCCCCGCACAATCAACTTCTTGATCCCAAGTTCGGCCACAATTCTGAGACCGGCAAGCAAACCTTCATACTCCGCAGTATTGTTTGTCGCTTGCTCCTTGGGAAAGTGCATTTGAACAACATACTTGAGGTGCTCTCCAATGGGCGCTATGAGTAACACGCCAGCGCCGGCGCCTTGCAGCGAGAAGGCACCATCAAAGTACATTATCCACTCCTTGCTTGTTTCTTGGACAGGGATGTTTGTCTCTGGAACTTCTTCATCCGGTGTTGGACTCCATTCTGCTATGAATTCTGCCAAAGCTCTGCTCTGTATGGTTGAAGTACTCTCAAACTTGAGACCAAAGCTTGACAGCTCCAATGCCCACTCGACGATCCTGCCTGTTGCCTCTGGATTCTGCAATATCCTCTTCAACGGAAAGCGAGTGACCACTGTTATCTCGTGTGCTTGGAAGTAATGGCGCAGCTTTCTTGAGGCCATGAGTAGGCCGAAAAGCAACTTTTGTACCCCAGAGTATCTTGACCTAGCCCCCCTGGAGGAGGGAACTTACAAAATAAACTGGGCGCTGCACCATCTTCTTTCGCACTTCTCCTTGTTCCTGCGCAGACTTGTCTTTGTCGGGGCCAGAGCTTGTCGGGGAAGCTCCTTGCTTGTCGCTGGATGCGCTTGCCGGGGATGTGGGTTCCTCATCCGCCTCCCTCTCCGCTACTAACGCAGCACTAACCACTTGATTGGTTGCTGCTAAGTATAGCAGCAACTTCTCTTGTGGCCTAGGTGCGACAAGTATCGGAGTGGAGGACAGGTATCCTTTCAAGTCTTGCAGCGCTGCCTCTGCTTCCGGAGTCCATTTCATAGGACCCGCCTTTTTCAAGATTTTGAAGAAAGGCAGGGCGCGTTCTGCAGACTTTGAAATGAACCTGCTGAGGGCAGCCACACAACCAGCAAGTCTCCTTACATCCTTGACGCGCTTCGGGGCCTCGATCTGCTCGATGGCTTTTATCTTGTCGGGATTGGCTTCAATCCCCCTCTGGGACACAAAGAAACCGAGAAGCTTGCCGGAGGGGACTCTGAAAACACACTTCTCGGGGTTCAACTTGAGTTGTATCTTGCGCAGATTCTCAAACGTTTCTTCTAAGTCCTGAATCAGGGTGTCTTTGCTCTTGCTCTTGACCACTATATCATCCATGTAGGCTTCTACATTCTTGTGTATCTGTGGCTCAAAAGCAGTGTGCACCACCCTTGCAAATGTTGAGCCTGCATTCTTCAATCCAAAGGGCATGCGTACGAAGCAATATGTGCCACATGGAGTAATGAACGCAGTCTTCTCCTCATCTTCCTCGGCCATGAATATCTGGTGGTAACCTGAGTATGCATCGAGAAACGAAAGCAACTCACATCCAGCGGTGGAGTCAACAATCTGGTCAATGCGCGGCAAGGGAAATGGATCCTTAGGACAAGCTTTATTCACATCGGTGAAGTCTATACAAAGTCTCCATTTCCCATTAGCCTTGCGCACGACAACTGGATTGGCCAACCATGTGGGATGTAGTACACCTCTGACCAGGCCTGCTGCTTCCAACTTCTTGATTTCTTCGGCGATGAATTCTTGGCGCTCCACGGCTTGCTTCCTGACCTTCTGCTTGACGGGCCGTGCATGAGGACAAACAGCAAGCTTGTGCTCAATTACCTTCCTGGGAACGCCAGGGATGTCAGATGGTTGCCATGCAAACACATCGACATTCGCCCGCAGGAAGGCAACGAGCGCGCTTTCCTATTTGGGGTCGAGTGTAGCACTGATGGTGAAGGTACCACCAGTGCCGTCCTCCTTGGCGGACACCTTCTTGGTTGCCGGTGGAGCTACCATTCCTTTCTTACACTTGCCGGTGGAGCTCGATGGTGCGTCCTCGACGGCAGCGCAGCACTCCGAAGAGGTGCGTTTGCCGGAGTGGGCCCCAGAGCTCTTGCCGGACTTGGTCTTGGTCTTCCCCCCGGGAGCTTCAGCGGCAAGTGTTTTGCTGTCTGCCGCGGCTGCTGCATCCCGGTAGATCTTGTCGGCGCAGATAAGCGCATCTTTCTTGTCGCCGGGGACAGAGATGACGCTTATCGGCCCCGGCATCTTGAGCATGTTATACGCGTAGTGTGAAGCTGCCATGAACTTGGCGAGCGCAGGACGGCCAAGTATCCCATTGTATGGCAATGGGATATCGGCAACGTCGAACGTGATCCTCTCCGTCCGGAAGTTGAGCTCTCCACCAAAGGTCACTGGTAGCGTGATCTTCCCCTTCGGTTTGCTCCTTCCCGGGTTGATTCCTTGGAACGTCCCGGTTTCCTCGAGCTCGCCGTCGGGGATCTGCAGTTTCTTGATCACAGCGGAGGAGATCAAGTTGAGGCCGGCCCCGCCGTCAACCAACATCTTGGTGACCTTGAGGTTGCGGATAGTTGGGGAAACCAACATCGGCAAACACCCGACCGCAGTTGTGCGGTCAGGGTGGTCCTCAAGGTCGAAGATGATGGGCGTGCCGGACCATTTCAGCAGCCTGCGCGACTCGACAGGTGGCTCAGCTGCATTCACTTCCCGCACCCATTGCTTGAGTTGGCGGTGGGAAGTGTGGAGAGATGCACCTCCATCGACGCACAGAACTTCTGTGGCCTTCTGGAACTCCTGCTCGCTGTTGTCTCCTTCATCCATATCCTCATCATCGTCCTCGTCTTCATCCTTGTCGCGGCCCCGGGGAGGTCTGTCTCCTTGCCGCTGTTTGGCCTTGCCGCGGCGTCCTCCCCGGCCGTTGAACGGCCGCTTCTTGCTTGGCTCTCCTCCGCCTCCTTGGGCCTTCTCCTTGTCGCGACGCTCGTATTCAGCCTTCTGCTGTTCTACGAGGTACTCCACTCTCTTGCAGTTCTGGAGATCGTGGCCCTTGGTGCGGTGGATCTTGCAGTACGGTTTGTCGGAGCCGTCCTGCTTGTCGGCTGCCGCTACAGGGGCAGGCTCCTTGCCGGAGCCGCCAGCCTGTGTCTTCTTGGCGGGAGCCTCCTTGCCGGACTGCTCGACAACTAGTACTTCCTTGTTCTTCTTCTTCTTGTTTCGCCGCCGGCCTTTCCTTGCCGGGGCGGCGTCCTCGCTGTCACTTCCTCCTGCGCCGGTATCCTCTCCGGGGAGTCTCCTCCCCTCTTCAGCGCGTGCACATTTGTCAGCCAGAGAGTAAAGCTCGCTGACGTCCCGGATCTTGGTCATGGCCATCTCCTCCCTCATCCGGCGGTTACGCACGCTCTGGTGGAACGCGCTAATAACCGCGGCAGGGTGGACGTCGGGAATGTTGTGCTGAACGCGGCTGAACCTTTGGATGTATTTGCGCAGGGACTCTCCCTCCTTCTGGGCGAGGATATGGAGATCACTCTCCTGGCCGTGGGGTTTGTGGCCGCCTGTAAAGGCACCGACAAACTGGTGGCACAAATCCGCCCATGAAGAAATGGAGTTCTCCGGCAAGTGCATAAGCCAAGACCTGACGTTTGGCTTAAGCACGAGCGGGAAGTAGTTGGCTAGGATCTTCTCGTCGCGTCCCCCGGCAGCCTGCACCGCTATGGTGTAGATGCTGAGGAACTCCGTGGGATGGGTCTTGCAGTCGTACTTCTCGGGTACGTCGGGCTTGAAGTTCTTCATGCTGGGCCACTGGACTTGCCGCAGCTCTCGGGTGAACGCAGGGCAGCCTGCCGCGTACGGCAAGTCGCCTGGTTCACCGGGCGCGTGCATGTCGACAGCGGTCCCAGCGCGCTGATCAGATTGCCTTCGAGCTTCTCGTCGACGCTCGATGCGGGTTCGAGCGTCCTCTTGTCGCCTGTCGTCGAGGACTTGGCGCTGATCGCGGCGAGCCCGCGGATCCGACGATGCCGTGGAGTCGTCATCGACGTTGATTCGGCGGGGCGGTGATCTCTGCTTCCGCGGCGGGGAGTGCACGGTTGTTGCACCCCCGGCGGTTTTGTCTCCATCGGCCTTCGCTTGGTCGACTTGCCGCGGGCGTGATGTTGCCGGTTGCTGTGGCGTGTCGTTGTTGGCGAAGGCGATGAGGCTCTAGATCGTGGCCCTCCAGTCTTCGGCCTTGTCTGCCGCTGGAGGGAAATCGAGGAGTAGCTGAGCCCTGGCTAGGGCTTCTGCTGGAGAGGAGGGAAACGGTGGCGAACGGTGCGAGGAGCGAGATATGCTCGGACTTCTAACGGGGTTAGAAGGAGCAGGGTCTCGCCCCGGCGACCGCGCCTTGCTCGTACCAGCGCGCTGGCCTTGAGCGTCCCGCGACCCACCGGTTTGAGCTTGTCCCAGCAGACGGATGGTACCGTGGGTACCACGTCGCTGCTGGCCCGGCACCTCCTGAGAGGGAGGGGTGCGTGCACGGACGCCGAGGCTTTGGAGTTCGCCCGGTCGTCCGTCTTGTCCTTGGATTTGGTGGCGCCGTGAGTTTCCCCACCGGCGTCCACCCTTCCGCCAGCGTCTCCTCCACCAACCGCCGGTTCTGGTGGTGGTGGGATCGACGCGGACGGGCCTCCAACCTCCGAAGCCTTCTTCTTCGGAGGCATGTTGACGTAGCCGATGAAGTTGACGAAGTTGGAGAGGTTGATGAAGAATGCGCCCGCGTGAGCGCCGGATCAGGTCCGCACAACCTCGACGCCCCCCTACCTGGCGCGCCAAAGATGTCGGGGGAAACTGTCCTCCCACGAGCACCTATGGGACCGGAGCCCCTTCTACGTTGCGGTAAGGGAGCGGAGGGAGCACGGAGAGCAGATCGAGGAGCACACGCGGGCAGTTTACCCAGGTTCGGGCCGCGATGACGCGTAAAACCCTACTCCTGCTTTGGTTATATTTAGTTCTTGGGCTTGGGAACTTGAAGATCTACAGTACCAGCTACACCGAGCAAGCGAGTGAACGAGTTTCTGGGATCGAACCCCCTCTACGTTGTGCATGGGCCTCCTTTTATAGCTCAAAGGGGTCACCGACAGGTGTCAACGTAGAGGAGGGTAAAAACGTAAAATCGATGGTAGTTGTAACAGTGTTTGAACAGTGTATGAACAGTGGTCTTCACCTAACCTTGACGGTGGGGGACAAGGGCATTGAATGCCCGTCGCCGTCGCCCCAAAAGCGCCCGTCCATGCGTCTCCGTTCGCCACGGCGATAGCATCGTCACCGCAGCTTGCCACCGTGTACCCCAGGCTGCACAGCCATCCGCCACGTGCCCCTGGAAGGGCCCCAGGGCGACGCGTGGCCAGATGAGCTGGAGCGCAGGCACACAGCATAAGTTCCCCCGGCAAGCACCTTGCCGGGGTCGCAATCTTGCCGGGCCCGAAAGCTTGCCGCTCTCCGGGCCCTGTCGGGGCACATGATGTGCCGCGATATATCTTCTTGAGGTGCCGTTCTTTGGCCTTCCTGGCAAGCTCCTCTTGCCAGGGTCTTGTGCTGGGATGATGACTTTGAGCCTGGTGCGGCCTCCCCGGCAAGCTCCTCTTGCCGGGATCTTGTCTTCTAACTTGGATACTTTGTTCTTGAATGGCTTGAAGGGGTCTGGAGCGGGCCTTGGCGAGCGCGTGGTAAGCCCTGCCGCGGGAAGCTGCTACTGCCCGTGCACAAGTTGGGGTACTAAGGTATCCCTATCTTAGTACACCGACAAACATAGACGTTGCCCTCGACACTACTACCCTTCTCGATAAAATCGTCCCCCATCTCAGACATGAGGGCAAGCCAACGATAAACACACGGCAGAATAAGGACAAATTAAAACGGCAAGGGTGAAGTGGGGGAGAGGAAAACGAGAGGCAAAATGTAATGCGAAGGATAAGGGTTTGTGATAGGTACTTGGTATATGACTTTTGCGTAAGCCTCCCCGACAACGGTGCCATAAATTCTTGCTACTTCTCGAGCTTGCGTTGTATTCCCTCGAAAATGAAAGGGTGATGCAGCACAATAGCATAAGTATTTCCCTCAGTTTTTGAGAACCAAGGTATCAATCCAGTAGGAGAGCACGTGCGAGTCCCTCGCACTTGCACAAACAAATAAGAACTTCGCAGCCAATGCGATAAGCGGTTGTCAATCCCTTTACGGTCACTTACGAAAGTGAGATCTGATAGAGATGATAGTTTGATATTTTTGGTATTTTTGGATATAAGAATAGAAAGTAAAAGCGGAAAAGTAAAGTAGATTGTAGATTGATATGTTGAGAATAGACCCGGGGGCCATAGTGTTCTCTAGTGGCTTCTCTAATGATAGCGATATTCTATGGCGGGTAAACAAATTACTATCGAGCAATTGATAGAATAGCGAATAATTATGAGACTATCTAGGCATGATCATTATATATAGGCATCACGTTCGAGACAAGTAGACCGAAACGATTCTGCATCTACTACTATTACTCCACACATCGACCGCTATCCAGGATGCATCTAGTGTATTGAGTTCATAAGAACAGAGTAACGCTTTAAGCAAGATGACATGATGTATAGGGATAAACTCAAACTTAGTGATATAAAACCCATCTTTTTATCCTCGATGGCAACTGCCTTGCTGCCCCTACTGTCACTGGGAAAGGACACCGCAAGATTGAACCCAAAGCCAAGCACTTCTCCCATTGCAAGAACTATAGATCTAGTAGGCCAAACCAAACCAATAATTCGAAGAGACTTGCGAGGATATTATAATCATACATAAAGAGTTCATAGAAGAACCAAATATTTCTCATAGATAATCTTGATCATAAACCCACAATTCATCGGATCTCGACAAACACACCGCAAAAGGAGATTACATCGAATAGATCTCCTCGAAGACCGAGGAGAACTTTGTATTGAGATACAAACAGAGAGAAGAAGCCATCTAGATGAAGGAAATATACACTAGAGGCAATAATAAAGTTATTATTTATTTCCTTATATCATGATAAATGTTTATTATTCGTGCTAGAATTGTATTAACCGGAAACTTAGTACATGTGTGAATACATAGACAAAAACAGAGTGTCCCTAGTATGCTTCTACTAGACTAGCTCATTAATCAAAGATGGTTATGTTTCCTGACCATAGACATGAGTTGTCATTTGATCAACGGGGTCACATCATTAGGAGAATGATGTGATGGACTAGACCCATCCGTTTGCTTAGCACTATGATCGTTTAGTTTTATTGCTATTGCTTTCTTCATGACTTATACATGTTCCTATGACTATGAGATTATGCAACTCCCGAATACCGTAGGAACACCTTGTGTGCTATCAAACGTCACAACGTAACTGGGTGATCATAAAGATGCTCTACAGGTGTCTCCGAAAGTGTTCGTGGTGTTGGCATAGATCCAGACTAGGATTTGTCACTCCGAGTGTCGGAGAGGTATCTCTGGGCCCTCTCGGTAATGCACATCATAATAAGCCTTGCAAGCAAAAGACTAATGAGTTAGTAACGAGATGATGTATTACGGAACGAGTAAAGAGACTTGCCAATAACGAGATTGAACTAGGTATAGAGATACCGATGATTGAATCTCGGGCAAGTAACATACCGATGACAAAAGGAACAATGTATGTTGTTATGCGGTTTGACCGATAAAGATCTTTGTAGAATATGTAGGAGCTAATATGAGCATCCAGGTTCCGCTATTGGTTATTGACCGGAGATGAGTCTCGGTCATGTCTACATAGTTCTCGAACCCGTAGGGTCCGCACGCTTAGCGTTTGATGACGATCGGTATTATGAGTTTATGAGTTTTGATGTACCGAAGGAGTTCGGAGCCCCGGATGAGACCGGGGACATGACGAGGAGTCTCGAAATGGTCGAGACGTAAATATCTATATATTGGACGTCTATATTCGGACATCGGAAAGGTTTCGAGTGATTCGGGTATTTTTCGGAGTATATGGGCCTTATTGGGCCATACGGGAATAAAGGAGAAAGGCCAAAAGGAAGGAGGCGCGCGCCCCCCCTCTGGTCCGAATTGGACAAGGGGTGCAACCCCTTTTTTCCTTCTCCCTCTCCACCTCTTTCCTTCTCTCCTACTCCGGAAAGGAAAGGGGAATCCTACTAGGACTTGGGAGTCCTAGTAGGACTCCCCACACTTGGCGCGCCCCCTCTAGGGCCGGCCTCTCCCTTGCTCCTTTATATACGGGGGTAGGGGGGCACCCTAGGACACACAAGTTGAATTGTTTTAGCCGTGTGCGGTGCCCCTCTCCACAGAAACACACCTCGGTCATACCGTTGCAGTGCTTAGGCGAAGCCCTGCGCCGGTAGATACATCATATCTGTCACCACGCCGTCGTGCTGGCGAAACTCTCCCGTGAAGCTCAACTAGATCAAGAGCTCGTGGGACGTCGTCAAGCTGAACGTGTGCTTAACGCGGAGGTGCCGTACGTTCGGTGCTTGATCGGTTGGATCGCGAAGAAGTTCGACTACATCAACCGCGTCACTTGACGCTTCCACTCCCGGTCTACG
The DNA here is from genome assembly GCA_902687465.1 of Secale cereale. NCBI lineage: Eukaryota > Viridiplantae > Streptophyta > Magnoliopsida > Poales > Poaceae > Secale > Secale cereale. The sequence goes on along the minus strand of LR738713.1, from coordinate 723,846,904 downwards.
AGGGTACATAGACACACTCTCCCCCTCGTTGCTATGCATCTAGTAGATAGATCTTGCGTGATCGTAGGAAATTTTTGAAAATACTACATTCCCCAATAGTGGCATCATGAGCCAGGTCTATGCGTAGATGATATGCACGAGTAGAACACAATGAGTCGTGGGCGATACTAGTCATACTGCTTACCAGCATGTCATACTTTGCTTCGACGGTATTGTGAGATGAAGCGGCCCGGACCGACATTATGCGTACGCTTACGCGAGACTGGTTTCACTGTTATGAGCACTCGTTGCTTAAAGGTGACTAGCGGGTGTCTGTCTCTCTCACTTTAGCTGAATCAAGTGTGGCTACGCCCGGTCCTTGTGAAGGTTAAAACATCACATACTTGACGAAACATCGTTGTGGTTCTGTATGCGTAGGTAAGAACGGTTCTTGCTAAGCCCGTAGCATCCACGTAAAACTTGCAACAACAAAGTAGGGGACGTCTAACTTCTTTTTGCAGGGCATGTTGTGATGTGATATGGTCAAGACATGATGAGTTATACGGTTTTGTATGAGATGATCATGTTTTGTAAAGTTATCGGCAACTGGCAGGAGCCATATGGTTGTCGCTTTATTGTATGAAATGTAATCGCCATGTAATTGCTTTACTTTATCACTAAGCGGTAGCGATAGTCGTATAAGCAATAGTTGGCGAGACAACAACGATGCTACGATGGAGATCAAGGTGTCCCGCCGGTGACAAAGGTGATCATGACGATGCTTTGGAGATGGAGATCAAAAGCACAAGATGATGATGGCCATATCATGTCACATATTTTGATTTGCATGTGATGTTTATCTTATTATGCTTCTTATTTTGCTTAGAACAACGGTAGCATTATAAGATGATCCCTTACAAAATTTCAAGGTACAAGTGCTCTCCCTGAGTATGCACCGTTGCGAAAGTTCTTCGTGCTGAGACACCACGTGATGATCGGGTGTGATAGGCTCTACGTTCAAATACAATGGGTGTAAGACAGTTTTGCACACGCAGAATACTCGGGTTAAACTTGACGAGCCTAGCATATGCAGATATGGCCTCGGAACACTGGAGACCGAAAGGTCGAGCGTGAATCATATAGTAGATATGATCAACATAAGATGTTCACCATTGAAACTACTCCATCTCACGTGATGATCGGACATGGTTTAGTTGATTTGGATCACGTGATCATTTAGATGACTAGAGGGATGTCTATCTAAGTGGGACTTCTTAAGTAATATGATTAAATTGAAATTTAATTTATCATGAACTTAGTCCTCGTAGTATTAGCATATCTATGTTGTAGATCAATAGCTCACGATGTTGCTCCCCGTTTATTTTTTTATATGTTCCTAGAGAAAAATAAGTTGAAAGATGTTAGTAGCAATGATGCAGAATTGTTCCGTGATCTGAGGATTATCCTCATTGCTGCACAGAGAATTATGTCCTTGATGCACCGCTAGGTGACAGACCTATTGCAGGAGCAGATGTAGACGTTATGAACATTTTGACAAAAGCTCGGTATGATGACTACTTGATAGTGTAAGTGCACCATGCTTTACGGCTTAGAACCAGGACTTCAAAAACGTTTTGAACGCCACAGAGCATATAAGATGTTCCAAGAGTTGAAATTAGTATTTCATACTCATGCACGTGTCGAGAGGTATAAGACTTCTGACAGTACTTTGCCTACAAGATGGAGGAGAATAGCTCAACCAGTGAGCATGTGCTGAGATTGTCTGGGTACTACAATTACTTAAATCAAGTGGGAGTTAATCTTCCAGATAAGATAGTAATTGACAAAGTTCTCTAGTCACTATCACAAAGTTAGTAGAACTTCGTAATGAACTATAATATGCAAGGGATGACGAAAGGAATTCCCGAGCTCTTCGCGAAGCTGAAGTCGGCGAAGGTAGAAATCATGAAAAAGCATCAAGTGTTGATGGTTAACAAGACCACTTGTTTCAAGTAAAGGGCAAAGGGATAGAAGGGGAACTTCAAGAAGAATGACAAGCAAGTTGTCACTCCCGTGAAGAAACCCAAAGCTAAAACTCAAGCCTGAAACTAAGTGCTTCTACCGCAAAGGAAATGGTCACTGGAAGTGGAACTGCCCTAGATACTTGGCGGATAAGAAGGATGGCAAAGTGAACAAAGGTATATTTTGATATACAGATTATTGATGTGTACTTTACTAGTGTTCATAGCAACCCCTGGGTATTTGATACCGGTTCAGTTGCTAAAATTAGTAACTCGAAACGAGAATTGCAGAATGAACAGAGACTAGTTAAACGTAAAGTGACGATGTGTGTTGGAAGTGGTTCCAAGATTGATATGATCATCATCGCACACTCCCTATACTTTCGGGATTAGTGTAAAACCTAAATAAATGTTATTTGGCATTTGCGTTGAGCATGAATATGAGTTGATCATATTTGTTGCAATACTGTTATTCATTTAAAGTCATAGAATAATTGTTATTCTGTTTACATGAATAAAACCTTCGATGGTCATACACCCAATGAAAATAGTTTGTTGGATCTCGATCGTGGTGATACACATATTCATAATATTGAAGCGAAAAGATGCAAGGTTAATAATGATAGTGCAACTTATTTGTGGCACTGCCGTTTAGGTCATAATGGTGTAAAGCGCATGAAGAAACTCCATAGTGATGAACTTTTGGAATCACTTGATTATGAATCACTTGGTGCTTGCGAACCATGCCTCATGGGCAAGATGACTAAAACTCCGTTCTCCGGAACAATGGAGCGAGCAACAGATTTGTTGGAGATCATACATACAGATGTATGTGGACCAATGAGTGTTGAAGCTCGCGGCGGGTATCGTTATTTTCTGACCTTCACTGATGATTTAAGCAGATATGGGTATATCTACTTGATGAAGCACAAGTCTGAAACATTTGAAAAGTTCAAAGAATTTCAGAGTGAAGTAGAGAATCATCGTAACAAGAAAATAAAAGTTTCTACGATCTGATTGTGGAGGCAAATATTTGAGTTATGAGTTTGGTCTTCATTTAAAACAATGTGGAATAGTTTCACAGCTCACGCCACCCGGAACACCACAGCGTAATGGTGTGTCCGAACGTCGTAATCATACTTTATTAGATATGGTGCGATCTATGATGTCTCTTACCGATTTGCCACTATCGTTTTGGGTTATGCATTAGAGACTGCTGCATTCACGTTAAATAAGGGCACCATCTAAATCCGTTGAGATGACGCCTTATGAACTGTGGTTTGGCAAGAAACCAAAGTTATCGTTTCTTAAAGTTTGGGGCTGCGATGCTTATGTGAAAAAACTTCAACCTGGTAAGCTCGAACCCAAGTCGGAGAAATGTGTCTTCATAGGATACCCAAAGGAGACTATTGGGTACACCTTCTATCACAAATCCGAAGGCAAAATATTCATTGCTAAGAATGGATCCTTTCTAGAGAAGGAGTTTCTCTCGAAAGAAGTGAGTAGGAGGAAAGTTGAACTTGATAAGGTAATTGTACCTTCTCCCGAATTGGAAAGTAGTACATCACAGAAACTATTTCCAGTGATTCCTACACCAATTAGTGAGGAAGCTAATGATGATGATCATGAAACTTCAGATCAAGTTTCTGCTGAACTTCGTAGATCAACCAGAGTTCGTTCCGCACCAGAGTGGTACGGCAACCCAGTTCTGGAAGTCATGTTACTAGACCATAATGAACCTACAAACTATGAGGAAGCGATGATGAGCCCAGATTCCGCAAAATGGCTTGAGGCCATGAAATCTGAGATGGGATCCATGTATGAGAACAAAGTATGGACTTTGGTTGACTTGCCCGATGATCGGCAAGCCATCGAAAATAAACAGATCTTCAAGAGGAAGACCGACGCTGACGGTAATGTTACTGTTTACAAAGCTCGACTTGTTGCAAAAGGTTTTCGACAAGTTCAAGGTGTTGACTACGATGAGATTTTCTCACTCGTAGCGATGCTTCAGTCTGTCCGAATCATGTTAGCAATTGCCACATTTTATGAAATCTGGCAAATGGATAACAAAATTGCGTTCTTTAATGGATTTATTAAAGAAGAGTTGTATATGATGCAACCAGAAGGTTTTGTCAATCCTAAAGGTGCTAGCAAATTGTGCAAGCTCCAGCGATCCATCTGTGGACTGGTGCAAGCATCTCAGAGTTGGAATATACGCTTTGATAAGTTGATCAAAGCATATAGTTTTGTACAGACTTGCGGTGAAGCCTGTATTTACAAGAAAGTGAGTGGGAGCACTACAACATTTCTGATAAGTATATGTGAATGACATATTGTTGATCAGAAATAATGTAGAATATTCTAGAAAGCATAAAGGAGTGTTTGAAAGGAGTTTTTCAAAGAAAGACCTCGGTGAAGCTGCTTACATATTGAGCATCAAGATCTATGCAGATAGATCAAGACGCTAGATAAGACTTTCGATGAGTACATACCTTGATAAGATTTTGAAGTAGTTCAAAATGGATCAGTCAAAGAAGGAGTTCTTGCCTGATTTGTAAGGTGTGAAGTTGAGTAAGACTCAAAGCGTGACCACGACAGAAAAATATAGAGAGAATGAAAGTCATTCCCTATGCCTCAGCCATAGGTTCTATAAAGTATGCCATGCTGTGTACCAAACCTATTGTGTACCTTGCCATGAGTTTGACAAGGAGGTACAATAGTGATCCAAGAGTAGATCACTGGACAACGGTCAAAATTATCCTTATTACCTAGATGACTAAGGAAATGTTTCTCGATTATGGAGGTGATAAAGAGTTCGTCGTAAAGAGTTACGCCGATGCAAGCTTTGACACTAATCCAGATGACTCTAAGTATCAATCTGGATGCTTATTAAAAGTGGGAGCAATTAGCTAGAGTATCTCCATGCAGAGCATTGTAGACATAGAAATTTGCAAAATACATACGGATCTGAATGTAACAGACCCGCTGACTAAACTTCTCTCACGAAGCAAAACATGATCACACCTTAGTACTCTTTGGGTGTTAATCACATGGCGATGTGAACTAGATTGTTGACTCTAGTAAACCCTTTGAGTATTGGTCGCATGGCGATGAGAACTATGGGTGTTAGTCACATGGTGATGTGAACTATTAGTGTTAATCACATGTTGATGTGATCTAGATTATTGACTCTAGTGCAAGTGGGAGACTGAAGGAAATATGCCCTAGAGGCAATAATAAAGTTATTATTTATTTCCTTATATCATGATAAATGTTTATTATTCATGCTAGAATTGTATTAACCGAAAACTTAGTACATGTGTGAATACATAGACAAAAACAGAGTGTCCCTAGTATGCCTCTACTAGACTAGCTCATTGATCAAAGATGGTTATGTTTCCTGACCATAGACATGAGTTGTCATTTGATCAACGGGGTCACATCATTAGGAGAATGATGTGATGGACTAGACCCATCCGTTAGCTTAGCACTATGATCGTTTAGTTTTATTGCTATTGCTTTCTTCATGACTTATACATGTTCCTATGACTATGAGATTATGCAACTCCCAAATACCGTAGGAACACCTTGTGTGCTATCAAACGTCACAACGTAACTGGGTGATCATAAATATGCTCTACAGGTGTCTACGAAAGTGTTCGTGGTGTTGGCATAGATCAAGACTAGGATTTGTCACTCCGAGTGTCGGAGAGGTATCTCTGGGCCCTCTCGGTAATGCCTATCATAATAAGCCTTGCAAGCAAAAGACTAATGTGTTTTTCACGAGATGATGTATTACGGAACGAGTAAAGAGACTTGCCAGTAACGAGATTGAACTAGGTATAGAGATACCGACGATCGAATCTCGGGCAAGTAACATACCGATGACAAAAGGAACAACGTATGTTGTTATGCGGTTTGACCGATAAAGATCTTCGTAGAATATGTAGGAGCCAATATGAGCATCCAGGTTCCGCAATTGGTTATTGACCGGAGATGAGTCTCGGTCATGTCTACATAGTTCTCGAACCCGTAGGGTCCGCACGCTTAACGTTTGATGACGATCGGTATTATGAGTTTATGAATTTTGATGTACCGAAGGAGTTCGGAGTCCCGGATGAGACCGGGGACATGACGAGGAGTCTCGAAATGGTCGAGACGTAAAGATCGATATATTGGATGACTATATTCGGACATCGGAAAGGTTCCGAGTGATTCGGGTATTTTTCGGAGTATATGGGCCTTATTGGGCCATACGGGAATAGAGGAGAAAGGCCAAAAGGAAGGAGGCGCGTGTCCCCCCTCTGGTCCGAATTGGACAAGGGGTGCAACCCCTTTTTTCCTTCTCCCTCTCCACCTCTTTCCTTCTCTCCTACTCCGGAAAGGAAAGGGGAATCCTACTAGGACTTGGGAGTCCTAGTAGGACTCCCCACACTTGGCGCGCCCCCTCTAGGGCCGGCCTCTCCCTTGCTCCTTTATATACGGGGGTAGGGGGGCACCCTAGGACACACAAGTTGAATTGTTTTAGCCGTGTGCGGTGCCCCTCTCCACAGAAACACACCTCGGTCATACCGTTGCAGTGCTTAGGCGAAGCCCTGCGCCGGTAGATACATCATATCTGTCACCACGCCATCGTGCTGGCGAAACTCTCCCGTGAAGATCAAATGGATCAAGAGCTCGTGGGACGTCATCAAGCTGAACGTGTGCTTAACGCGGAGGTGCCGTACGTTCGGTGCTTGATCGGTTGGATCGCAAAGAAGTTCGACTACATCAACCGCGTCACTTGACGCTTCCGCTCCCGGTCTACGAGGGTACGTAGACACACTCTCCCCCTCGTTGCTATGCATCTAGTAGATAGATCTTGCGTGATCGTAGGAAATTTTTGAAAATACTACGTTCCCCAACACTAGATACTAGCTATGAACCCGAAGGTCTGTGGTAAACTACTCACAACTCATGGTGAGGCGATGATGATGATGTAGAAGCACTCCATGGAAGATCCACCTCCGGCGGAGCTCTGGAATAGACCCCAAGATGGGATCTCACGGGAACAGAAGGTTACAGTGATGGAACTAGGGTTTTCTCTGTTGTTCTGATGGTTTCGGGGTACATAGGCATATATAGGAGGAAGGAGGGCACCGAGGGCCAAACATGGGGCCCACGAGGCAGGGGGCGCGCCCCACCCTCGTGGGCACCACGTATGTCCTACTCCGTGGTTCTCAAGTCTCCCGTGCGTGATTTTATCTCTCCCGAAGGTTTCATTCCGTTTGGACTCCGTTTGATATTCCTTTTCTGCAAAACCCTGAAATAGGAAAAAACAGCAATCTGGACTGGGCCTTTGGGTTAGTAGGTTAGTCCCAAAAATAATATAAAAGTGTATGACAAAGCCCATTAAACATCCAAAACATCATAAATAATAGCATGGAACAATAAAAAATTATAGATACGTTGGAGACGTATCAATTACCTTGCTGAAAACCACTTGTCATTTCCTTCTGCTCCTCATCGGGTTCGACACTCTTACTTATAGAAAGGACTACGATTGATCCCCTATACTTGTGGGTCATCAAGGCTCTTGGTATGGAAAAATTATTACTACGTGCTGAAATTTATTGTCACCTTTTACTATGGAGAACAATCCTTTGAGGGGTTTGTTCGGTGTATCTTCACCTCGAGCGGAAGCACAATTAGTTGCCCTTCAACCTACCGCGCCTTCTGAAAATACTGAATATATAATTCCTTCGGGTATGATAGAGCAACTGCTAGCTAATCCTTATGCAGGAGATGGAACCGTACATCCTGATATGCATTTGATATATGTCGATGAAATTTGTGGATTATTTAAGTTTGCAGGTTTACCCGGAGATGAAGCTAAGAAGAAGGTTTTCCCTTTATCTTTGAGGGGAAAGGCATTGACATGGTATAGGCTATTTACCCGGAGATGAAGCTAAGAAGAAGGTTTTCCCTTTATCTTTGAGGGGAAAGGCATTGGCATGGTATAGGCTATGCGATGATATTGGATCCTGGAATTGGAATCTTTTGAAAATGGAATTCCATCAAAAAAATATACTCTGCATCTAGTTCATCGTGATCGGAATTATAGATATAATTTTTGGCCTCGTGAAGGAGAAAGTATCACTCTAGCTTGGGGGAGGCTTAAGTCAATGTTATATTCATGCCCCAATCATGAGCTCTCGAGAGAAATTATCATTCACGGCTTCTATGCTCGGCTTTCTCGTAATGATCAATCCATGCTTGATACTTCTTGTGTCGGTTCTTTTATGAAAAAGACTACTGAATTTAGATGGGACCTCTTGGAAAGAATTAAACGCAACTTTGAAGATTGGGAACTCGACGGAGGTAAAGAGTCAGGTATTAAGCTTAAGTTTGATTCTGTTAAATCTTTTATGGATACCGATGCTTTTCAAAAGTTTAGCACTAAATACCGACTTGATTCTGAGATAGTATCCTCTTTCTGTGAATCTTTACTCGTGTTGATCTCCCTAAAGAGAAGTGGTTTTAATATCACCCCCCTATTAAAGAAGAAATTAAAGAACGAGTAGTGGCTAAAGAAGAAACTATCGTCTACAATGTTGATCCAGTTGTTCCTACTGCTTACATGGAGAAACCACCTTTTCGTGTTAAGATAAGATAGCATGCTAAGGTTTCAAATGTGGTTCGTAGAAGTAATATTAAAGCACCTAAAACCCCTGAGCAAATCAAAGTAGAACCTAGTGTTGTTATGGTTAAATATTTCTTGGTCAATAATATTGATGGGCTTGTTATTTACTTCGTTGGTGAAGCTGCTAGATTTGCCAAACCCGATGGGAAAGGTAAACATAGACCCGTTGTTGGCATGCCCGTTGTCTCAGTTAAAATAGGAGATCATTGCTATCAAGGTTTATCCGATATAGGTGCTAGCGTAAGTGCTATTCCTTTTACCTTGTACCAAGAAATTATGAATGACATAGCACCAGCTGAAATAGAAGACATAGATGTTACTATTAAACTTGCTAATAGAGACACCATCACTCCACTTCGGATTGTTAGAGATGTCGAAGTCTTGTGTCGGAAAACAAAATACCATACTGATTTTCTGGTCCTTGGTTCCCCACAAGATGACTTTTGTCCCATAATTTTTGGTAGACCATTCTTGTGCACTGTCAATGCTACTACAGATTGTACTAAGAAAATTGTGGGTGTTAGCTTCGGTGATGAGTCTCATGAGTTCAATTTTCCCAAGTTTAGTAGAAAACCTCACAAAAAAGAGTTGCCCAGTAAGGATGAAATTATTGGTCTTGCTTCTATTGATGTACCTCCTACTAATCCTTTAGAGCAATATCTACTAGACCATGAAAATGATTTGCATATGCATGAAAGAAATGAAATAGATAGAATCTTGTTTGAACAACAACCTCTACTTACACACAACTTGCCTATTGAAACACTAGGAGGTCCTCCTCCACCTAAAGGTGATCCTGTGTTTAAATTAAAACAACTACCTCACACTTTGAAATATGCTTATCTCGATGAGAAAAAAATATATCTTGTTATTATTAGTGCTAACCTTTCATAACATGAAGAAGAAAGATTATTGAAAATTCTAAGGAAGCAGTTAGCTGCTATTGGATATATTCTTGATGATATTAAGGGCATTAGTCCCACTCTATGTCAGCACAAGATCAATATGGAACCTGATGCTAAACCCGTTGTTGATCACCAACGTCGGCTAAATCCGGAGATGAAGGAAGTGGTAAGAACGGAAATATTAAAAACTCTGGAGGCAGGTATAATCTATCCTATAGCTGATAGTAGATGGGTAAGTCATGTTCATTGTGTCCGTAAGAAAGGAGGTATTATTGCTGTTCCTAATGATAAGAATGAACATATCCAACAAAGAATTTTACAGGCTATAGAATGGTAATTGATTTTAGAAAATTAAACAAAGAAAATAGAAAAGATCATTACCCTCTCCCTTTTATTGATCAAATGCTAGAAATATTATCTAAGCACACACACTTTTGTTTCTTAGATGGATATTCTGGTTTCTCACAAATACCTCTTTCTCAACCTGATCAAGAAAAGACCACTTTCACTTGTCCTTTTGAACTTATGCTTATAGACGTATGCCTTTTGGTTTATGCAATGCACCTGCTACCTTTCAAAGATGTGTGACTGCTATATTCTCTAACTTTTGTGAAAAGATTGTTGAGGTTTTCATGGATGACTTCTCAGTCTATGGGAAGTCTTTTGATGATTGCTTAAGCAACCTTGATCAAGTTTCGGAGAGATGTGAGCAAAGTAATCTTGTCTTGAATTGGGAGAAGTGCCACTTTATGGTTAACGAAGGTATTGTTTTGGGCCATAAAATGCCATGTCCTAAAGATATCAAAGGTATTCGTAGTTTCCTTGGTCATGCTGGTTTCTATAAAAGATTTATCAAAGATTTTTCTAAAATTTCTAGGCCTTTTACAAATCTTTTGCAAAAGGATATCCCTTTTGTTTTTGATGATGACTGTGTAGAAGCCTCCGAAACACTCAAGAAGGCCTTAATTTCTACACCTGTTGTTCAACCACCTGATTGGAACTTACCTTTTGAAATTATGTTTGATGCTAGTGATTATGCTGTTGGTGATGTTCTACGATAAAAAGTTGATAAGAAATTTAGATTATGCTAAGCCTAGGCTCATGAGATGGGTTCTGTTTCTACAAGAATTTGATTTGCATATTACCGATAGGAAGGGAGCTGAGAACCACGTAGCTGATAACTTGTCTAGGTTAGAGAATGTTCTTGATGACCCACTACCTATTGATGATAATTTTCCTGATGAGCAATTAAATGCAATAAATGTTTCTAATAGCACACATTGGTATGCTGACTATGCTAATTACATTGTTGCTAAATACATACCTCCTAGCTTCAGATACCAACAAAAGGAAAAATTCTTCTATGATTTAAGACATTATTTTTGGGATGACCCACATCTTTATAAAGAAGGAGTAGATGGTATTATTAGACATTCTGTACCTGATCATGAACATGAACAAATCCTATGGAAATGTCACTCCGAAGCTTATGGAGGACATCATGCGAGAGATAGAACTGCTCATAAGATATTACAATCTAGTTTTCATTGGCCTACTCTCTTCAAGGATGCTCGTAAGTTCGTCTTATCTTGTGATGAATGCCAAATAATAGGTAATATCGGTAAACGCCAATAAATGCCTATGAATTACTCACTTGCTGTTGAACCATTTGGTGTTTGGGGTTTTCATTACATGGGACCTTTTCATTCCTCTAATGGGTATACTCATATTTTGGTTGCTATTGATTATGTTACTAAGTGGGTATAAGCTATTCAAACTAGTAGTGTTGATCACAACACCTCTATTAAAATGCTTAAGGAAATTATTTTCCCAAGGTTTGGAGTCCCTAGATATTTCATGACTGATGGTGGTTCACAATTTATTCATGGAGCTTTCTGCAAAATGCTTGCCAAGTATGATGTTAACCATATAATTGCTTCACCCTATCATCCTCAGTCTAGTTATCAAGTTGAACTTAGCAATAGAGAATAAAATTGATATTACAGAAGATTGTCAATAAATCCCGAAAGAATTGCTCCAAGAAATTGGATTATGCACTTTGGGCCTATAGAACAACCTACAAAAATCCTATGGGTATGTTTCCTTACAAAATGGTTTATGGAAAAGCTTGTAATCTGCCTCTTGATTTAGAACATAAAGCTTATTGGGAAATTAAGGAACTCAACTATGATTTCAAACTTGCAGGTGAAAAAAGGTTATTTGATATTAGCTCACTAGATGAATGGAGAACCCAAGCTTATGAAAATGTCAAGCTATTCAAAGAAAAAGTTAAAAGATGGCATGATAAAAGAATCGAAAATTGGGAATTCAAAGTGGGTGAATATGTTTTATTATACAACTCTCGTTTTAGATTCTTTGTAGGAAAACTTCTCTCTAAATGGGAAGGGCCTTATGTCGTCGAGGAAGTTTATCGTTCTGGAGCCATCCAAATAAAGAATACCGAAGGTTCAAACCCGAAGGTGGTCAATGGTCAAAGAATCAAACATTATATCTCAGGCACGCCTATTAATGTTGAAAGCAATATTATCCAAACCATGACACCGGAAGAACACATAAAATAAACCTTCCAGAACACTCTAGAATCGTCAAATAAGGGAGGTACATGATACGGTAAGTAAACGGACTCCGAAAAATCCGCAAAAATATTTTTTGTCAATTTGGAATATTACAAAAGTTAGGGAAATAGGAAGCAACCAGGAAGGAAGCCCTGGTGGGAACGATACCAGGTGGGTTGTGCCCACCTCGGGAACCTTCTGGACTCCGTTTTTCTCCCATTTGCTTGTTTCCCAAGATAAAAAAAATCTTTAAATACCCCCCGAACCTATTGACCTCTGTATCACAAAGAAATCCTCTGTTCTTCTTTCTCGTTGTTTTCTAGCAGATCTGAAATTATGTCTTCTCAGGACTCCGAGAGTGAGGGCTATGTTGCTGACTATGTTGCAAATCCCAAGACCTATGGGGATGTAGAACATTATGGTTGGACCACGGAGGAGGAAGAAGACTATGATCCAAAAGGGCAAGAGGAGACAAGCTCAGATGAAGATGAAGTTCCATTACCCCAACCTGGGGATATGGACATGGAATTCAAGAAGTCAAGCCTCCCCGTTAAAGTAAAGAAACCTAAGATCCAATTTATCCATTTTCGTCTTTTGCAGGAAAATAAGCAAGAATTATGCCAAAAGATATTAACACTGGAGCAAGAGATCGAGGATTTAAAAGAGGAGAATTCTATTCTCAAGCATAAGCTGAGAAGGAAGGACAAGCTTGCTACTACTTCACCACCATCAACACCTTCTTCACCACCAAAGGAGAATCGAGTATCGGGTATAGTCACTCCCCTTGGCTTGAGCCAAGCTTGGGGAGGTGCCCCGATATTGTATCACATCACTATCTTTACCTTTATCTATCTTAGTTCAATCTATAGTTATCTTTTTGCTTTGGTTGAATAAAGATTTAGTCCGATCTTTCTTTCAGAAGTTTTCTTAGTGATCTATCTTTCTATCTATGTAATCGTGTGTGGGATATATAATAAAGTTAGTTTGAGTCTACCTTTCTTTACTTCTTTATTTAAATAAAAGAAACAAAATAAATGAAAAATATCATATGCTAATCTTACAGTAAGTAATGACATCACATAAGGAAAAGTATCAGTAGTGAAATTTATTGGAGATTGACAAACATAGCATTGGTCAATGATGCAATTCATGAAAGTATTAATAAGGGAAGAGAAGATTTACATGCAAATATATTATCATGGACATCTTTTGTGATTGTGAGCCCCCATCAAAATATTATATGCCAAAACGGTTGATGTTGGACAAGGAAGACAACGTAATGACTTATATTTGTTCATATCCACATAGAAGTTATATTGTCCTTGCTCCTTTAACATGTGGTGCATGCCCAATATCTTTTCGGGCCAAAAATTCCGCACTAAGTAGAGATACTTGATACGTCTCCAACGTATCTATAATTTTTGATTGTTCGATGCTATTACATATTCTATTTTGGATGTTTAATGGGCTTTATTATACACTTTTATATTATTTTTGGGACTAACCTACTAACCCAAGGCCCCGTGCAGATTGCTGTTTTTTTTGCCTATTTCAGGGTTTCGCAGAAAAGGAATATCAAATGGAGTCCAAACAGAATGAAACCTTCGGGAGAGTTATTTTTGGAACTGTATCTACCCAGAAGACTTGGAGTACACGCGAGGGAACGAGAGAGGCGGCCACGAGGGTCCAGGGCGTGCCCCCACCCTCATGGGCCCCCTCTGGCTCCCCCGATACCCTCCTTCCTCCTATATATATCCATGTACCCTGAAAACATCGAGGCAATAGAGAAAACCGTAATTCCACCCCCGCAACCTTTTGTTCCCGTGAGATCCCATCTTGGGGCCTGTTCCAGGGCTCCACCGGAGGAGGGATCTACCACGGAGTGCTTCTACGTCAACGCCATAGCCTCACCAATGAGTTGTGAGTAGTTTACCATAGACCTTCGGGTCCATAGTTATTAGCTAGATGGCTTCTTCTCTCTTTTTGGATCTCAATACAAAGTTTTCCTCGATCTTCGAGGAGATCTATTCGATGTAATCTTTTTGCGGTGTGTTTGTCGAGATATGATGAATTGTGGGTTTATGATCAAGATTATCTATGAGAAATATTTGATTCTTTTCTGAAATCTTCTATGTATGATTATAATATCCTTGCAAGTCTCTTCGAATTATCGGTTTGGTTTGGCCTACTAGATCTATAGTTCTTGCAATGGGAGAAGTGCTTGGCTTTGGGTTCAATCTTGCGGTGTCCTTTCCAAGTGACAGCAGGTGCAGCAAGGCACGCATTGTATTGTTGCCATCGAGGATAAAAAGATGGGGTTTATATCATATTGCTTGAGTTTATCCCTCTACATCATGTCATCTTGCTTAAAGCATTACTCTGTTCTTATGAACTTAATACTCTAGATGCATGCTGGATAGCGGTCGATGTGTGGAGTAATAGTAGTAGATGCAGAATCATTTTGGTCTACTTGTCACGGACGTGATACCTATATATAATGATCATGCCTAGATATTCTCATAACTGTGCGCTTTTCTATCAATTGCTCGAAAGTAATTTGTTCACCCATCGTAGAATTCTGCTATCATGAGAGAAGCCACTAGTGAAACCTATGGCCCCCGGGTCTATTCTCAACATATTAATCTTCCATCTACTTTACTTTGCTTTATTTACTTTCTGTTCTTCTATCCAAAAATACCAAAAATATTATACTATCCTATTTATCAGATCTCACTTTCGTAAGTGACCGTAAAGGGATTGACAACCCCTTATCATGTTGGTTGCGAAGTTCTTATTTGTGTGTGCAGGTGCGAGGGACTCGCGCGTGGTCTCCTACTGGATTGATACCTTGGTTCTCAAAAACTGAGGGAAATACTTACGCTACTGTGCTGCATCACTCTTTCCTCTTCGAGGGAATGCAACGCAAGCTCGAGAAGTAGCAATACTACTTGTGCATCCAAAAACCCTTAAACCAAATCATTTTCGAGAGTCCACCATACCTACCTATGGATTGAGTAAGATCCTTCAAGTAAGTTGTCATCGGTGCAAAAAGGGTAATAAAATTGTGTCTAAATATGTAAGATCATTTAGTGTAAGAGAAAATTGAGCGTTGTACGAACCTGTGATGGCAAAGAATAAAAGCGACATACTGCATAATAAAGGTTGCCATCATAAGGGGCAATATAACGTGACATTATTTTGCACTAAGAGATTGAGCATACAAACAAAAAACGCATGCCAACCTCTGCTTCCCTCTGCGAAGGGCCTATTTTTTACTTTTATGCTGAGTCAAAGTTTACCTCTCTATTCCTTTTCATTTTATCTTTTGACAAGCATCATGTGGTGAAGAAAGATCTAGGCATGTATGTCCAGATGGATATGGGTGACCATGAGTTATTATTGTTTGTATCAAGAGGGAGAATACCGGTAGCTGGAAATCTGGACCTGAAAAAGCAATGTCGGGCTACCTATTCTGCAAAACTCCAAATAAGCTGAAACTTCACGAGGAATTTTTATGGAACAAACAAGAAATATTGGAGCAAATAACTACCAGAGGGTGCCCACCAGGTGGGCACTCCACCAGGGCGCGCCAGGGCCCCCAGGCGCGCCCTGGTGGGTTGTGCCCTTCTTGGCCCACCTCTCATGCCCATCTTCTGGTACATAAGTCATTTTCACCAAGAAAAAATCAGGAGAGGACTTTCGAGACGAAGTGCCGCCGTCTCGAGGCGGAACTTGGGCAGGAGCACTTTTGCCCTCCGGCGGAGCGATTCCGCCAGGGGAACTTCCCTCCCGGAGGGGGAAATCATCGTCATCATCAGCAACAACTCTCCCATCTTGGGGAGGGAAATATCCATCAACATCTTCAAGAGCAACATCTCCTCTCAAACCCTAGTTCATCTCTTGTGTTCAATCTTTGTACCGGAACCTTAGATTGGTGCTTGTGGGTAACTAGTAGTGTTGATTACATCTTGTAGTTGATTACTATGTGGTTTATTTGGTGGAAGATTATATGTTCAGATCCATTATGATATTTAATACCCCTCTGATCATGAACATGTTTGTCACTTTGATACGTCCATTTTGCACCATGCTTATATGTTGATATTTATTGCATTATGGGCTGTTATTACACGTTATGTCACAATACTTATGCCTTTTCTCTCTTATTTTACAAGGTTTACATGAAGAGGGAGAATGCCGGCAGCTGGAATTCTGGGCTGGAAAAGGATCAAACTCTGGAAACCTATTCTTCACAACTCCAAAAGCCTCGAAACTTCACAGAACTCCGTTTCAGAAAATATAGAAAAATATCTGGCGAAAGAAGATCATGAGGGGGGCCACCTGCTGTCCACGAGGGTGGGGGCCGCCCCCCAGGGCGCGCCCCCTGCCTCGTGGGCCCCCCGAAGGCCCCTCGATGCCCATCTTCTCCTATATGAGGTGTTTTGACCTGGAAAAAATCATAAGGAGGCTTTCGGGACCAGACGGCGCCGTCTCGAGGCGGAACCGAGGAGGAAACCAATCTGGGGCACCGGCAGAGCTGTTCTGCCGGGGATACTTCCCTCCGGGAGGGGGAAATCATCACCACCGTCATCACCAATAACTCTCCGATCTTGGGGAGAGCTATCTTCATCAACATCTTCACCAGCACCATCTCCTCTCAAACCCTTGTTCATCTCTTGTATCCAATCTTTGTACCCAAACCTCAGATTGGTACCTGTGGGTTGCTAGTAGTGTTGATTACTCCTTGTAGTTGATGCTAGTTGGTTTATTTGGTGGAAGATCATATGTTCAGATCCATTATGCATATTAATACCCCTCTGATCATGAACAATATTATGTCTTGTGAGTAGTTACTTTTGTTCCTGAGGACATGGGAGAAGTCTTGCTACAAGTAGTCATGTGAATTTGGTCTTCGTTCGATATTTTGATGAGATGTATGTTGTCTATCCTCTAGTGGTGTCATCTGAACGTCTACTACATGACACTTCACCATTATTTGGGCCTAGAGGAAGGCATTGGGAAGTAATAAGTAGATGATGGGTTGCTAGAGTGACAGAAGCTTAAACCCTAGTTTATGTGTTGCTTCGTAAGGGGCTGATTTGGATCCACATGTTTCATGCTATGGTTAGGTTTACCTTTATACTTCTTTTGTAGTTGCGGATGCTTGCATTAGAGGTTAATCATAAGTGGGAGGCTTGTCCAAGTAAGGGCAGCAACCAAGCACCGGTCCACCCACATACCAAACTATCAAAGTACCGAACGCGAATCAGAAGATCGTGATGAAAACTAGCTTGACGATAATTCCCATGTGTCCTCGGGAGCGCTTTCCTTTATATAAGAGTTTGTCCATGCTTGTCCTTTGCTACAAAAAGGATTGGGCCACCTTGCTGCACCTTATTTACTTTTACCTTTTGTCACTTGCTACCAATTACCTTATCACAAAACAATCTGTTACCTATAATTTCAGTGCTTGCGGAAAATACCTTACTAAAAACTGCCTATCATTTCCTTCTGCTCCTCGTTGGGTTCGACACTCTTACTTATCGAAAGGACTACGATAGATACCCTACACTTGTGGGTCATCAAGACTCTTTTCTGGCGCTGTTGCCGGGGAGTGAAGCGCCTTTGGTTAGTGGAATTTGGTAAGGAAAAATTTATATAGTGTGCTGAAATTTATTGTCACTTGTTACTATGGCTCATAATCCTTTGAGGGGCTTGTTCGGGGTAGCTTCACCCCCACCAGAAGAGCAAAGAGTTGCTCCTCAACCTACTGCACCTACTGAAAATGTTTGCTTTGAAATTCCTCCGGGTATGATGGAGAAACTGCTTGATAATCCCTTTACAGGAGATGGAACACTGCATCCCGATTTACACCTAATCTATGTGGATGAAGTTTGTGGATTATTTAAGCTTGCAGGTATGCCCGAGGATGTTATCAAGAAGAAGGTCTTCCCTTTATCTTTGAAGGGAGATGCATTGACATGGTTTAGGCTATGTGATGATATTGGATCATGGAACTATAATCGTCTGAAGGTGGAATTTCATCAGAAGTTCTACCCTATGCACCAGGTTCATCGTGATCGTAATTATATCTATAATTTTTGGCCTCGCGAAGGAGAAAGCACCGCTCAAGCTTGGGGGAGGCTTAACTCAATGTTATTTTCATGCCCCAATCATGAGCTCTCAAGAGAAATGAGTATTCAATTTTTTATGCTCGACTGTCTCTCAATAATCGCTCCATGCTCGATACTTCCTGTTCTGGCTCTTTTATGATGAAGACTATTGAATTCAAATTGGATTTATTGGAAAGAATTAAACGCAACTCTGAATATTGGGATCTCGACGAAGGTAAGGAGTCAGGTATGACCCCTAAGTTTGATTGTGTTCAAGCTTTTATGGATATCGATGTTTTCCGTGAGTTTAGCACTAAGTATGGGCTTGACTCTGAGATAGTAGCTTCTTTTTGTGAATCATTTGCTACTCATATTTATCTTCCCAAGGAGAAGTGGTTTAAATACCATCCTCCCATTGAAGTAAAAGTAGTTGAACCTGTTAAAGTTGAAGAAAAGACTATCACTTATAATGTTGATCCTATTGTTCCTACTGCTTATATTGAGAAACCACCTTTCCCTGTTAGGATGAAGGATCATGCTAAAGGTTCAACTGTAGTTCGTAGGAGTAATACTAGAACACCTACACCCTTTGAGCAAATTAAAGTTGAACCTAGTGTTGCTATGGTTAAAGATCTCTTGGTAGAAGATTGAGATGGTCATGTTATTTACCTCCAAGAAGAGTCTGCTAGAATAGCCAAACCCAATGCTAGGAATAAACATAGACCAGTTGTAGGCTTGCCTGTTATCTCTGTTAAGATAGGAGATAATTGCTATCATGGTTTATGTGATGTAGGTGCTAGTGCGAGTATTATCCCTCTTACTTATATCGAGAAATTATGCATGACATTGCACCTGTTGAGTTAGAAGGGATTGATGTTACTATTAAGCTTGCCAATAGAGACACTATTTCACCAGTTGGGATTGTTAGAGATGTTGAAGTCTTGTGTGGGAAGGTTAAATACCCTGCTGATTTTCTTATTCTTAGTTCCCCACAAGATGAATTTTGTCCCATTATATTTGGTAGACCCTTCTTGAATATTGTTAATGCTAAGATAGACTGCGTGAAAGATATCGTTACTGTTGGATTAGGGGATATCTCTCATGATTTTAACTTTGCTAAATTTCGTAGACAACCCCTTGATAAAGAACTACCTAGTATGGATGAAATTATTGGTCTTGCTTCTATTGCTGTGCCTCCTAATGATCCTTTAGAACAATACTTGCTAGATCATGAAAATGATATGCATATGAATGAGAGAAGGGAAATAGATGAAATATTCTTTAATCAGGGACCCGTATTGAAAAACAACTTGCCTGTTGAAATCCTTGGGGATCCTCCTCCACCCAAGGGTGATCCCGTGTTTGAACTTAAACCTTTGCCTGATAATCTTAAGTATGTTTATCTTGATGAAAAGAAGATATATCCTGTTATTATTAGTGCTAAACTTTCAGAGTAGGAAGAAGAAAAACTATTAAAAACTTTGAAGAAGCATCGTGCTGCTATTGGATATACTCTGGATGATCTTAAGGGCATCAGTCCCACTTTATGCCAACACAAGATAAAATTAGAAGAAAACGCTAAACCATTTATTGATCATCAACGAAGGCTGAATCCTAAAATTAAAGAAGTGGTAAGGAAGGAAATACTAAAGCTTCTAGAGGCAGGTATTATTTATCCAGTTGCTGATAGCCAGTGGGTAAGTCATGTCCATTGTGTCCCTAAGAAAGGTGGTATGACTGTTGTTCCTAATGATAAAGATGAATTGCTCCCTCAAAGAATAGGTACAGGTTATAGGATGGTAATTGATTTCCGTAAGTTAAATAAAGCTACTAAGAAAGATCATTACCCCATGCCTTTCATTGATCAAATGCTAGAAAGGTTATCCAAACATACTCATTTTTGCTGCCTAGATGGCTATTCAGGTTTCTCTCAAATACCTGTGTCGAAAGGGGATCAAGAAAAGACCACTTTTACTTGTCCTTTCGATACCTTTGCTTATAGACGTATGCCTTTTGGTTTATGTAATGCACCTGCTACCTTTCAAAGATGCATGATGGCTATATTCACTGATTTTTGTGAAAAGATTGTTGAGGTTTTCATGGATGATTTCTCCGTTTACGGAACTTCTTTTGATGATTCCTTAAGAAACCTTGATCAAGTTTTGAAGAGATGTGAAGACACTAATCTTGTCTTGAATTGGGAGAAGTGCCACTTTATGATTAATGAAAGCATTGTCTTGGGACATAAAATTTCTGAAAGAGGTATTGAAGTTGACAAGGCTAAAGTTGATGCTATTGAAAAGGTGCCGTGCCCCAAGGACATCAAAGATATACGAAGTTTCCTTGGTCATGCCGGGTTTTATAGGAGGTTCATAAAGGACTTATCCAAAATCTCCAGGCCTCTCACTAATCTCTTACAGAAAGATATTCCTTTTGTCTTTGATGATGATTGTCTAGAGGCATTTGAAATACTTAAGAAAGCATTGATCACTGCACCTATTGTCCAGCCTCCTGACTGGAATTTACCCTTTGAGATTATGTCCGGTGCTAGTGATTATGTTGTAGGTGTTGTTTTAGGGCAAAGAGTTGATAAGACATTAAATGTTATTCAGTATGCTAGTAAAACTCTAGATAGTGCCCAGAAAAATTATGCTACTACTGAGAGAATTTTTAGCAGTTGTATTTGCTTGTGATAAGTTTAGACCTTATATTGTTGATTCTATAGTAACTATTCACACTGATCGTGCTGCTATCAAATACCTTATGGAAAAGAAAGATGCTAAACCTAGACTTATTAGATGGGTTCTCTTGCTGCAATCATTTGACTTGCATATTATTGATAGAAAGGGAGCTGAGAACCCCGTTGTAGACAACTTGTCTAGGCTAGAGAATATACTTGATGACCCACAACCTATTGATGATAGCTTTCCTGATGAACAATTAGCTGTCGTAAATACTTCTCGTACTGCTCCATGGTATGCTGATTATGCTAATTACATTGTTGCTAAGTTTATACCTCCTAGCTTCACATACCAGCAAAAGAAAAAGTTCTTCTATGATTTGAGACATTACTTCTGGGATGACCCACATCTTTATAAAGAAGGAGTAGATGGTATTATTAGACGTTGTGTACCTGAGCATGAACAGGAACAAATCCTACGTAAGTGCCATTCCGAAGCTTATGGAGGACACCATGTGGGAGATAGAACTGCACTTAAGGTATTGCAATCCGGTTTTTATTGGCCTACTCTCTTCAAGGATGCCCGTAAGTTTGTCTTATCTTGTGATGAATGTCAAAGAATTGGTAATATCAGTAGACGTGAAGAAATGCCTATGAATTATTCACTTGTTATTGAACCATTTGATGTTTGGGGCTTTGATTATATGGGACTGTTTCCTGCCTCTAATGGGTACACACATATTTTAGTTGTCGTTGATTACGTTACTAAGTGGGTAGAAGCTATTCCAACTAGTAGTGTTGATCATAACACCTCTATTAAGATGCTTAAAGAAGTTATTTTTCCGAGGTTTGGAGTCCCTAGATACTTAATGGCTGATGGTGGTTCACACTTTATTCATGGTGCTTTCCGTAAAATGCTTGCAAAGTATGATGTTAACCATAGAATTGCATCCCCTTATGACCCACAGACTAGTGGTCAAGTAGAACTGAGTAATAGATAGCTGAAATTAATTTTGCAAAAGACAGTTAATAGGTCTAGGAAGAATTGGTCCAAGAAACTTGATGATGCATTATGGGCCTATAGAACTACATACAAAAATCCTATGGGTATGTCTCCATATAAGATGGTTTATGGAAAGGCTTGTTACTTACCTCTTGAGCTAGAACATAAGGCATATTGGGCTATTAAAGAGCTCAATTATGATTTCAAACTTGCTGGTGAGAATAGGTTATTTGACATTAGCGCCCTTGATGAATGGAGAACCTAGGCTGATGAGAATGCCAAGCTGTTCAAAGAAAACGTTAAAAGATGGCATGACAAAAGGATACAAAAGCGTGAGTTTAACGTAGGTGATTATGTCTTGCTATACAACTCTCGTTTAAGATTTTTTACAGGAAAACTTCTCTCTAAGTGGGAAGGACCTTACGTTATAGAGGAGGTCTATCGTTCCGGTGCCATAAAAATCAACAACTTCGAAGGCACAAATCCGAAGGTGGTGAACGGTCAAAGAATCAAACATTATATCTCAAGTAATCCTATAAATGTTGAAACCAATGTTATTGAAACCGTAACCCCGGAGGAATGCATAAGGGACACTTTCCAGAACAATCCAGACTCCGAAAAGGAAGAGGTATGTGGTACGGTAAGTAAACCGACTCCAAAACAGTTCTAAAGGCAAATTTTCTCCGTTTTGGAATATTTAGAAAAATAGAAAAATAAGTAGCAGTCCGGAAGAGGCACGAGCCATCCATGAGGGTGGAGGGCGGCCCCCTGGGTGCGCCCCCTACCTCGTGGGCAGCTCGTGTGTCTCCCGGACTCCGATTTCTTGTATGTTACTCCTTTTGGTCGGTAAAAATTCAGTATATATACTCCCGAAAGTTTTGACCTCTGTATCACGCAAAAATCCTCTGTTTTTGTTTCGAGTTGTTTCTGTCACAGATTGGAGCGATATGTCGTCCCAGGATTCGAAGGGAGAAAGCTATGTGGCTGATCTCCTTGCTGACCCTAAGACCTATGGGGACTGGGAGCATTATGGTTGGACCACGGAGGACGAAGAAGACCATGATCCCAAGGGAAAGGATTGGACCAGCTCAGATGAAGACGAAGTCCCACTACCTCAACCTGGGAACATGCATGTGGAGTTCAAAAAGTCAAGCCTCCCCGAGAGAGCAAAGAAACCTAAGATCGAGTTTATCCCTTTATGCCTTTTGCGGGAAAACAAGAAGGCACTATGCAAGAAGATATTAAACCTTGAGCAGGAGATCAATGACATGAGGGAGCAAAATTATGTCCTTAAGCACAAGCTAAGGAAGAAGCCCACATCACCACCCCCGAAGAAGGAGACATAATCATATGGGTATGGGCACTCCCCTTGGCAACTGCCAAGCTTGGGGGAGTGACCCCGTATCGTATCACCATCACTCCTATCTTTACCGTTTTTCTTAGTTCGATCCTTTTGGTAGTATTTTGATCGAGTAGAATAAAGTTAGCATGATCTAGTTGTGAGCTTTTGCTTTATGATCTTTATCCTTTGTAATCGAGTATGTGAGCTATATAATAAAGATTAGTGTTGAGTCAAGGGCTTCAATTCCTCACTTGGGTCATGATAAAAAGAAAGAAAACATAATAAGTGCCAAGAGATCATATTGATCTTATGGGAAGTAATGACTTCACATATAAAGAGTATGATGAATAAAAGTTGTTGGGGGTTGACAAGCATAGTTTTGGTCATCGTTGCAATTAACAGGAAGTAATAAAAGAAGAGAGGCTTCACATACAAATATTCTATCTTGGACATCTTTTATGATTGTGAGCACTCATTAAAATATGACATGCCAAAGAGTTGATGTTGGACAAGGAAGACAACATAATGGGCTAGGTCTTCTTATATCCGAAATAAAGTATATTGCCATGGATCATCCAACATGTTGAGCTTGCCTTTCCCCCTCATGCTAGCCAAAACTCCTTGCACCAAGTAGAGATACTACTTGTGCTTCCATACATCCTTAAACCCAGTTTTGCCATGAGAGTCCACCATACCTACCCATGGATTGAGTAAGATCCCTCCAAGTAGGTTGTCATGTTGCAAACTCGTTAAAATATGTATGATTTATTAGTGTGGAGGAAATAAGCTTTATACGATCTTGTGATATGGAAGTAATAAAAGCGACGGACTGCATAATAAAGGTCCTTATCACAAGCGGAAATATAAAGTGACGTTCTTCTATGCTAAGACTTTGTGCATCCAACCATAAAAACACATGACAACCTCTGCTTCCCTCTGCGAAGGGCCTATCTATTATTCTTGCCTTATAAGAGTCAAGGTGAAATTCACCTTCCTTTTTACATTTTATCCTTTGGCAAGCACATTGTGTTGGAAAGATCCTGACATATATACCCAATTGGATGTAAGTTTTCATGGTCTATTACTGTTGACATTACCCTTGAGGTAAAAGGTTGGGAGGCAACACCATAAGCCCCTATCTTTCTCTGTGTCCGATTAAAACTCCATAAACATAAGTATTGCGTGAGTGTGAGCAATTGTGAAAGACTATATGATAGTTGAGTATGTAGGCTTGATGAAAAGCTCTTATTTTGACTCTTTCTGATGTTACGATAAATTGCAATTGCTTCAATGACCGAGATCAAAGTTTGTTAGTTCTCATTGAAGTTTAGGATTCATGCTTGATATTGTGAATGAATTGTTACTTTAGCATAAGAATCATATGACAATATATATATATGTTGCTGTTATGAGAATGATCATGATGCCCTCTTGTCCGTATTTTATTTTTATCGACACCTCTATCTCCAAACATGTCGACATATTTTTCGATATCGGCTTTCTCTTGAGGACAAGCGAGGTCTAAGCTTGGGGGTGTTGATACGTCCATTTTGCATCATGCTTATATGTTGATATTTATTGCATTATGGGATGTTATTACACATTACGTCACAATACTTATGCCTTTTCTCTCATATTTTACAAGGTTTACCTGAAGAGGGAGAACGCCGGCAGGTGGAATTCCGGGCTGGAAAAGGAGCAAACTCTGGAAACCTATTCTGCACAACTCCAAAAACCCCGAAACTTCATAGAACTCCGTTTCAGAAAATATAAAAAAAATCGGCGAAAGAAGATCACGAGGGGGCCACCTGCTGTCCACGAGGGTGGGCCCCCCCTCAGGGCGCGCCCCCTGCCTCGTGGCCCCCCTGAAGGCCCCCCCAATGCCCATCTTCTCCTATGTGAGGTGTTTTGACCTGGAAAGAAATCATAAGGAGCCTTTCGGGACCAGACGCCGCCGCCTCGAGGCGGAACCAAGGCGGGAACCAATCTAGGGCTCCGGCAGAGCTGTTCTGCCGGGGATACTTCCCTCTGGGAGGGGAAAATCGTTATCGCCGTCATCACCAACTGTCGGCGTCGTGGGAACCAGGGTACCCAGACTTGCCCGTCTGCGGGCCGCGACGCGCTCCAACAAGTGGCCTGGTACGGCCCAGCTGACCGACCAGCTGTCCAAGACCCTCGCGAGGGGGCTAAGCCTCGCGAGGAGAACGACGTCAAGACCTCCTCGGGCGCGGCCTCAGCAAGGCGCTCCAGAGGGGCGGAGAATCCAAGGCCAAGCCTGCCTCAAGAGGAGGCAGTGATGCCAGCAGTGACGCACCGCGCCAGCGGGTGCCAGCGTCCGCCAGCGGCATAGTTACCATTTCGGTGCAAAGGGGACAGCGCAGCCGCTGGTTTCCAAGGAGCGGGGCAAAGGTTTCCCCTTGGTGCAACAAGACCAAAGACCGCAAGGACGACAAGGAGGATGTCACCGTCGAGCCCACCACCGTGTCACCGCCTGATCCTTTTGCAGGCGAAGACCGCTTTTGTCAGGATAAGAACGTCCTTGTGTTCCCACTCAAAAATGGCCATTGTGGGATCCCTTCCCGCCTAAACATTTTGGGGGAAGAGGACCGTGACTGCATATATAAGTAGCTAGGATTCCCACTGTGAAAGAGATCGACTCATACACTCCACCACCACGCAAGGAGCAAGAACACTTGCCTCCTGACCTCCCTGAGCTCGCCTCCTGAGCTCAGGAACCATTGTACTAGTTCACCTTCCAGCTCGCCCGAGGCTAATCCACTAAAGCAGGAAGTAGGTTCTTACACCACACGGTGGCCCGAACCTGGATAAACTCTTGTGTGTTCTATCTGTCGTGTGCTTGAATCCCCCCACCGAGACGAGAGCGAGATGCTAGGTAGACGTGAGTGGGAGAGATCTTCGTTCACGCCCCTGTGTTCGAACTTCTTGGGTTTTGCGGAGCCCTAAATCCGACATTTGGTGCGCCAGGTAGGGGGCGTGTCGAAATCTCGCCTCTCCGACGACCTCATCGCGTTCTCGTCGTCGATTCTACTCCACAAGCATGGTGGACACACGCCGAGCTCGCGCCACCCGCCGCGCTACGAACGTCGCTCAGACGGCGCCCACGGGCAATGGCGCACCGCTCCGCCCCAACTCGCCGGTCGCCAACGCCGCCACCGACCCGGCTGTCCACGAGCAGCATGACCCTTCACTGTCACTGTTCGTGCGGCGGGATGGCCGCACGGTAACGCCTTCACCCTCGCCGGCCGCGGCGTCGTCCTCGCTGGTCCGCCGCGGGCTGGTCTACCAGCAGCCTGCGCTGCTGATGGCGCGGGAGCTCTTGCGCTACCGCCCAGCAGATGACCTCTAGGACGAGTGGCTCCAGCGAATCACGGAGCTCGTCAACGCCGCTGGGGAAGCACCCGCACCAACGCACTCCTCACGTCCTCCGTCGCCCCCGGCGGGGAACGAAGGCCACGGGGTCCCGGCTCCGCCTCCACTCCACCACGTCGGCCAGGAGGTCCGACGCGAGGCCCCTCAACGTGAGCAACCCCGCAGAGCTCACGCGCACGACAAGCAGAGCTGCCAGGTGATTCCGCATCCCCATGCAGGGGCTCGCGGGCCCCCTGGCCCGCAGCGACCAGACCGCTGATGGGCCTCTAACCCCTCGTTGGTTAACCCAAGTGGAAGGTGTAAGATGCAGTGATGTGGAAGTGTTTTCCCTTAGCAAAGATGCCAATGATCGAATCCCCAGAGACTCCTAGGTTCAACAAGTAGGTGTCAACTGCTAACGGCGCCAGATATCAGCAATCAACGTGGACCTACACACAGATACAAATAACTTTGCTCCCAACGAGTACAAAGAGGTTGTTAATCCCTCCGGCCTTGTAGTTCACAAAGGATTAAACGCAAATGATAGTAGTGATAGATAATGTTTGCAATAGTAAGTAAAAGCGAAAAGTAAATAGCGTATGTGATCAATGATGGTAATATGGACCGGAGTCTCATGATGTTCACTAGTGATGTCTCTCTCCCAAAAGTCGATAAAACAGCTATGTGAGGTAAACGAATTACAGCTGGGCAATTGACAGGACCACGAACGCAAACCAATGCTGACTACATTGCAAGAAAGGTTGAGGTTCAAAGCATGGGCTACCTTAAAAGAAAGATCATCTAGTTTATGTAGTTTTTCTTCTACACTCTTATTAAAGGCTTTTTGGGTTGTGATGAAATCTTTAAGCATAATCTCTAGTTTAGTAGTGGAGTTCTTGGTGATAGGATAAGCATTGTTGTTCCCATAAGAAATAGAGGGGAACGGTCTAGGATTGTTAACAAATTTACTCATATAAGCATTATTGTTAAAATTGTTTCTAGAGATAAAGTTCACATCTACTTGTTCTTGAGCAATCAAAGAATTTAAAGGAACATCACGAGGATCAACAGAAGATTGCTTTGAAAGTAGAGACATGATCAAGTCAACTTTTTCATTTAAGGAGGAAATCTCCTCGACAGAGTTTACCTTCCTACCTGTTGGAGCGCGTTCGGTGTGCCATTGGGAATAGTTGGTCATCATCTCATCGAGAAGCTTTGTGGCAGCACCAAGTGTAGTTGACATAAAAGTTCCTCCCGCGGCCAAATCTAACAAGTTCCGCGAGGTAAAGTTCAAGCCTGCATAAAAAGTTTGGATAACCATCCAAGTAGTCAAACCATGAGTAGGGCAGTTCTTGATAAGAGATTTCATACATTCCCAAGCTTGGGCAACGTGTTCATTATCCAATTGTTTAAAATTCATTATGTTACTTCTAAGTTGGATAATTTTAGCCGGTGGATAGTATTTTCCGATAAAAGCATCTTTGCACTTGTCCCATGAATCTATGCTGTTTCTAGGCAAAGACTGAAACCAAATTTTAGCTCCTCCTCTCAAGGAGAAAGGAAAAAGCTTAAGCTTAACAATATTACCATCTATTTCTTGGTACTTTTGCATATCACAAAGTTCTACAAAGTTGTTTAAGTGTAAAGCAGCATCATCTCCAGCACCGGAGAATTGATCTTTCATGACTAAGTTCAGTAAAGCAGGTTTAATTTCATATGAAGGTGCTGAAGTGGCAGGTGTAGTGATAGGTGTGCTGATAAAGTCATCGTTGTTGTGACTAGTGAAGTCACACAACTTGGTGTTCTCGGTGGAACCCATAGTAGCAAGCAAGCAAGATAACTATTTTTGTGATTTTCAATAAAAGGTACTAAAGCAAAAACTGAAAGGTAAACTAACAAGACTAAAAAGCAAAGGTAAAAGATAGCATGCAACTCCCCTATCCTGAAGAGTGGAGTCCCCGGCAACGGCGCCAGAAAATACTCCTTGATGGGCCTCTAACCCCTCGTTGGTTACCCCAAGTGGAAGGTGTAAAATGCAGTGATGTGGAAGTGTTTTCCCTTAGCAAAGATGCCAAGGATCGAAGCCCCAGAGACTCCTAGGTTCAACAAGTAGGTGTCAACTGCTAACGGCGCCAGATATTAGCAATCAACGTGGACCTGCACACAGATACAAATAACTTTGCTCCCAACGAGTACAGAGAGGTTGTCAATCCCTCCAGCCTTGTAGTTCACAAAGGATTAAACGCAAATGATAGTAGTGATAGATAATGTTTGCAATAGTAAATAATAGCGAAAAGTAAATAGCGGATGTGATCAATGATGGTAATATGGACCGGAGTCTCATGATGTTCACTAGTGATGTCTCTCTCCCAAAAGACGATAAAACAGCTATGTGAGGTAAACGAATTACAGCTGGGCAATTGACAGGACCACGAACGCAAACCAATGCTGACTACATTGCAAGAAAGGTTGAGGTTCAAAGCATGGGAGGTACGCCAAAGTAAGTAGACCGAAATCCATCAATATCTACTACTAATCATCCACCTTGAGATATCTATCCAGAACATCTCGCTGGTATTAAGTTGCGAGCCCCACCCATAGTGTAAACTCAAAGCAACAGACAACTGCATTAAAAGAACTTTGCGTAAAGTAAACAATCCTTGCACCCGCAGGCACAAGCACCGTTGTTTTCCCCCTTGTGGCAACAGCACATCCCCTAGACTCATGTTTCTGTCACTCAAGCTAGTCATCGAGGGGCATGAACCCACAATCGAGCATAACGTTCCCTCTTGGAGTCACTACGTATTACTTGGCCAAAGCAATAAATAACAACGGAGAACATGCAAGAATTACTTATGAACATAAATATAAAAGAGGTAGATCAAATATATTACTCAATTACAATCTGAACATAATCTCATAATCCATCGGATCCCAGCAAACTCATCATAGCAACAGCATAAGGATTACATATGTGCCTCGATCATGTAGGGCAGCTCATGAGGACTAATTAGTGAAGCACAAGAAAGGGAGGAGAACATCACATAGCTACTGGTCATGGACTCATGGTCCAAGGGAGACTACTCACAACTCATCCGGGAGGCGTCCATGGTGGTGGAGAAGCTCCCGATGGTGATCCTCCCCTCCGGCAGGGTGCCGGGAAGAGTTCTCCTGGTGCTCCCGATCTAGGAAGCGGCGGCGGCGGCGGAACAGAGATGAGATCCCGAAAAAGAGTTCCCGTCCCGAGGGTTTCGAAGGACGCTCTAAATATATGCCAAAGGGGGGCACCAGACGGGGCTCGGGGGGCCCAGGCGCCTCCCCGGCGCGGCCCAGGGGGGGCGCGCCGCCAGGACGCCTGGGGCCCTG
>LR738713.1:723769192-723816855 GCA_902687465.1 Secale cereale | reverse complement strand
CCCCCCGGCTGTACTTCGGGCGCAAGGTAGGTTCTGGAACGCTGATTTTTTATATAATTTTTCTGGATTTTTCCTGACAGTTCTCGTAACGTGAAAACCTGAAATACAAAAACAGCCGAAAACAGAAACTGGCACCGGGGTGCACTGGATTAGTAGGTTAGTCCAAATATGATCAAAAGTGTATGGAAGTGTATGAATATCATAGCAATATCACCCAAAAGTGGCATGGAGCAAGCAGAAATTATAGATACGTTTTGGACGTATCAACATCCCCAAGCTTAATTCCTGCTCGTCCTCGAGTAGGTAAATGATAACAAGAATAATTTCTGTGGTGACATGCTATTAACCATATAGGACTTTTTCATAGTCATGTGACAAAAGCTTACTGAGACAATGATTCTGTAGTAATTAAGTTGCCTCATGAGAAAATCACAAATGACTGAAAGTTTTAGAATATGAAACTGAAACATCAAAAAGATTTGCAATGAACATGATGTGCAAATATGATAAAGTGATATCTAGCTTGCCCCCTTTAGTGAAGCAAAACATAAATGCAGGGGCACCTTCAAGGTTTAAGTGATGACTAGAGACAATGCTACTTTGGGGCAATGCACCTTACACTTAGAATGACAATCATGCTCTCAGTAGTTGGTGCTTTTAAAAGAAGGTGGAGACTCAACATAAAAGTAAAAGGATGGTTATGTGCTAGAGCTTTTTATTTTAAAAACATAGAAGCAATTTTGTCAACGGTAGTAGTACTTCATATGTGTCATGCATAAGACATCCTATAAGTTGCAAGCCTCATGCATCGAATACCAATAGTGCTCGCACCTTGTCCTAATTAGCTCGGATTTCCATGGGTTATCATTGCATTACATATGTTTCAACCAAGTGTCACAAAGGGGTACCTCTATGCCACCTGTACAAAGGTCCAAGGAGATAAATCGCATTTGATTTCTCGTTTTTGATAGATCTCAACTTGAGGACATCCATACCGGGACAACATAGAAAATAGATGATGGACTCCTCTTTAATGCATAAGCATATTCTCATAAGAGATTGAGGATTAAGTCCAAGCTAAAACTTCCACCATGATACATGGCTTTGGTTGGCGGCCCAATGTTCTTCTCTAACAATATGCATACTCATTCAACCCACGGCAAATCACCCTTACTTCAGACAAGACGAACATGCATATCAACTCACATGATATTCAACAAAAGTGTGACAGTTGATGGCGTCCCCAGAAACATGGTTACCGCTCAGCAAGCAACTTATAAGAAATAAGATACATAGGCAACATATTCTTTACCACAATAGTTTTTAAGCTACTTTCCCATGAGCTATGTATTGCAAAGTTAGTTTGCTTAGTACAGGTGGAGGTTAGCAAAAGACTGGGAGCGACCAACTAAGAGAGCAATGACGGTCATAATCATGCAGAGCGACAAAGCAACATTGAATCAGGCATGGTAGTTATATCGCTACTCAGAAATAAAAGATCATCAAGGCTTGACAGACTTTCTTTACAGTCTTAAATATGTGTGAGCATACGCCAAGTCAATCAAAATAAATTCTCGAAGGAAGATATTACTAAACCATACCACATCATAGGCAAACAAATCATGTTGGTACTCCAATAACACATTGGGAATCCCCCAGCTATTTGAGACTAACCATAAGAAAACCTGAACTACTAAGCGCCATTATGCACGTAGCATCTTTATCATAGACATATTAACCAATGCAACGGAAGCAAACTCTCTTAATAAGGTGAGCATGGTAATTAAAGAGAGTTCAAGCAACCAACTAAACAAAAGCTCTTTGAAAAGATAAGCATGAATACTAAGAGCAGAGCATGATAGTAGCTATTAAAGGACAAAGAACACACACAGCAAAGATAGACATGAAAATTCTATGTTATGTTCTAGGTAGAAGTGGAGCGTGTTTCTATACCACATAAAGAACGCTGAGTTCCGACTCGTTATGAAAAACTAAAAATAAAACTAAAAGCAAGACGCTCCAAGCATAGCACATAACACATGAAGTGATAAAAATATAGCGGAACGAAAGACGAACTGATAATGTTGATGGAGAAGGGGATGCACGGGGGCATCCCCAAGCTTAGACGCTTGAGTCTCCTTGAATATTTCTTGGGGGTGCACGGGGGCATCCCCAAGCTTGAGCGCTTGACACTCCTGAATCTTTTTATCATCTTCCCTCGCACACTTGAAAACTCCCTTCATACATAACTCATCATAATCTGATTAGCGAGGTTAGTACCCTTAGTAAAATAATTGTTCCTTGCTGGAAATAAAGATATTCTTGAATTTCTACTGTTTCTCAAGATTGCCAAAAGGTTTTTGCAAAGAAAAAGCAAGCTCTTGGTTTGCAAACTGAAGGAAAGGCAAAACAGGACAGAATCTGTGAAAAACAGAACAGCAGGTAGTAAATGATTTGTTCGGGGTACTTATGCAACTCAAATCAAAAAACTCAGAACAGACGCACGAAAGACAATTATATAGAGAACGCTGTCGAAACAATTCAGACCAAAAAGATGACCTGGTGATTTTATACGAATTTTTCTATCCAAGGACAGAATCTGTTTCCTGGACAGCACCTCACAACTTTTGAACTTTCTAGCAATCAGAGGCTATACTTGGCACAAATATGAAAAGCAAAGATACAATGATGATGCTACAGTAGTAAACAACATCAAGACACAACAAAAGCAAAATAAATTTATTCATTGGGCTGCCTCCCAAAAGCGCTTTCTTTTATGCCTTTAAGCTAGGCATGATGCATAGAGATCAAGTTTTATCATGAGTAAAAGAGTAGCTAGCCCGTACAACGGACTCAAAAGGTAACTTGATCTTTTTTCGAGGGAAGTGTTCCATCCCTTTCTTGAGAGGAAACTGAAATTTTATATTACCCTCTTTCATGTCAATGATAGCACCAACGGTGCGCAAAAAGGGACGTCCCAAAATAATTGGACATGAAGGATCACATTCAATATCCATAATAGTAAAATCAACGGGAACGTAGTTGTCATTGACAACGATAAGAACATCGTCGATCCTCCCCAAAGGTTTCTTTATGGAAGAATCAACGAGACGAACACCAAAAGAACAAGAATCAAAAGGTTTCAATTTAAGCATATCATATATTCTTTTGGGCATAACAGAGGTACTAGCTCCAACATCACATAATGCATAGCAAGAGAAGTCATTCAATTTAATTTTTATCATAGGATCCCAACCATCTTCTAGCTTTCTAGGTATGGAGGCTTCTACTCTAAGTTTCTCCTCCCTAGCTTTGATAAGAGCATTAGTGATATGCTCCGTGAAGGCAAGGTTAAGCGTGCTAGTGCGGGGATCTCTAGACATCTTGTGAAGGAAATCAATAACTTCGGTAAGAGTGCAACTATCAAAATCAAGGTCACGAGCATCAAGTAAAGTGGTAGTAGTGTCCTTTAGGTTCACATGTTTAGTAGTTTCTATAGTCATAGCATCACCATTAATAGGTCCAATGGGACCAGGAGTACATTGGGTGCTAAGAGTTTGAACATCCTCAACAACTTGGATAGTAGCAACAGTGTGGTGGGTAGGAAGGCTCTTAATTCTATCCTCTTCCTCCCTTTCTCTAGCCCATCTCTCTTTAAGTTTAGCCATCATCCTAATGTTTTCATTAATTTGCACTTGAATAGCATTTATAGGAGTGACTTCCCTCTCCTCAAGAGGAGAAGTTTTAATATTTAGCAATTTTACCTCATTGGCTAAATGGTCTACCTTAAAAGAAAGATCATCTAGTTTATGTAGTTTTTCTTCTACACTCTTATTAAAGGCTTTTTGGGTTGTGATGAAATCTTTAAGCATAATCTCTAGTTCAGTAGTGGAGTTCTTGGTGATAGGATAAGCATTGTTGTTCCCATAAGAATTAGAGGGGAACGGTCTAGGATTGTTACCAAATTTACTCCTATAAGCATTATTGTTAAAATTGTTTCTAGAGATAAAGTTCACATCTACTTGTTCTTGAGCAATCAAAGAATTTAAAGGAACATCACGAGGATCAACAGAATATTGCTTTGAAAGTAGAGACATGATCAAGTCAACTTTTTCATTTAAGGAGGAAATCTCCTCGACAGAGTTTACCTTCCTACCTGTTGGAGCGCGTTCGGTGTGCCATTGGGAATAGTTGGTCATCATCTCATCGAGAAGCTTTGTGGCAGCACCAAGTGTAGTTGACATAAAAGTTCCTCCCGCGGCCAAATCTAACAAGTTCCGCGAGGTAAAGTTCAAGCCTGCATAAAAAGTTTGGATAACCATCCAAGTAGTCAAACCATGAGTAGGGCAGTTCTTGATAAGAGATTTCATACGTTCCCAAGCTTGGGCAACGTGTTCATTATCCAATTGTTTAAAATTCATTATGTTACTTCTAAGTTGGATAATTTTAGCAGGTGGATAGTATTTTCTGATAAAAGCATCTTTGCACTTGTCCCATGAATCTATGCTGTTTCTAGGCAAAGACTGAAACCAAATTTTTGCTCCTCCTCTCAAGGAGAAAGGAAAAAGCTTAAGCTTAACAATATTACCATCTATTTCTTGGTACTTTTGCATATCACAAAGTTCAACAAAGTTGTTTAAGTGTAAAGCAGCATCATCTCCAGCACCGGAGAATTGATCTTTCATGACTAAGTTCAGTAAAGCAGGTTTAATTTCATATGAAGGTGCTGAAGTGGCAGGTGTAGTGATAGGTGTGCTGATAAAGTCATCGTTGTTGTGACTAGTGAAGTCACACAACTTGGTGTTCTCGGTGGAACCCATAGTAGCAAGCAAGCAAGATAACTATTTTTGTGATTTTCGATAAAAGGTACTAAAGCAAAAACTGAAAGGTAAACTAACAAGACTAAAAAGCAAAGGTAAAAGATAGCATGCAACTCCCCTATCCTGAAGAGTGGAGTCCCCGGCAACGGCGCCAGAAAATACTCCTTGATGGGCCTCTAACCCCTCGTTGGTTACCCCAAGTGGAAGGTGTAAGATGTAGTGATGTGGAAGTGTTTTCCCTTAGCAAAGATGCCAAGGATCGAATCCCCAGAGACTCCTAGGTTTAACAAGTAGGTGTCAAATGCTAACGGCGCCAGATATTAGCAATCAACGTGGACCTGCACACAGATACAAATAACTTTGCTCCCAACGAGTACAGAGAGGTTGTCAATCCCTCCGGCCTTGTAGTTCACAAAGGATTAAACGCAAATGATAGTAGTGATAGATAATGTTTGCAATAGTAAATAATAGTGAAAAGTAAATAGCGGATGTGATCAATGATGGTAATATGGACCGGAGTCTCATGATGTTCACTAGTGATGTCTCTCTCCCAAAAGACGATAAAACAGCTATGTGAGGTAAACGAATTACAGCTGGGCAATTGACAGGACCACGAACGCAAACCAATGCTGACTACATTGCAAGAAAGGTTGAGGTTCAAAGCATGGGCGGTACGCCAAAGTAAGTAGACCGAAATCCATCAATATCTACTACTAATCATCCACCTTGAGATATCTATCCAGAACATCTCGCTCGTATTAAGTTGCGAGCCCCACCCATAGTGTAAACTCAAAGCAACAGACAACTGCATTAAAAGAACTTTGCGTAAAGTAAACAATCCTTGCACCCACGGGCACAAGCACCGTTGTTTTCCCCCTTGTGGCAACAGCACATCCCCTAGACTCATGTTTCTGTCACTCAAGCTAGTCATCGAGGGGCATGAACCCACAATCGAGCATAACGTTCCCTCTTGGAGTCACTACGTATTACTTGGCCAAAGCAATAAATAACAATGGAGAACATGCAAGAATTACTTATGAACATAAATATAAAAGAGGTAGATCAAATATATTACTCAATCACAATCTGAACATAATCTCATAATCCATCGGATCCCAGCAAACTCATCATAGCAACAGCATAAGGATTACATATGTGCCTCGATCATGTAGGGCAGCTCACGAGGACTAATTAGTGAAGCACAAGAACGGGAGGAGAACATCACATAGCTACTGGTCATGGACTCATGGTCCAAGGGAGACTACTCACAACTCATCCGGGAGGCATCCATGGTGGTGGAGAAGCTCCCGATGGTGATCCTCCCCTCCGGCAGGGTGCCGGGAAGAGTTCTCCTGGTGCTCCCGATCTTGGAAGCGGCGGCGGCGGCGGAACAGAGATGAGATCGCGAAAAAGAGTTCCCGTCCCGAGGGTTTCGAAGGACGCTCTAAATATATGCCAAAGGGGGGCACCAGACGGGGCTCGGGGGGCCCAGGCGCCCCCCCGGCGCGGCCCAGGGGGGGGCGCGCCTGGGGCCCTGGTGGCCCACCCGGCTGTACTTCGGGCGCAAGGTAGGTTCTGGAACGCTGATTTTTTATATAATTTTTCTGGATTTTTCCTAACTGTTCTCGTAACGTGAAAACCTGAAATACAAAAACAGCCGAAAACAGAAACTGGCACCGGGGTGCACTGGATTAGTAGGTTAGTCCAAATTTGATCAAAAGTGTATGGAAGTGTATGAATATCATAGCAATATCACCCAAAAGTGGCATGGAGCAAGCAGAAATTATAGATACGTTTTGGACGTATCAACCGCGCGCCACATGGTGTGGTGGCGCCAGCACCCCAAGAACCAGCACCACAGGTGCAGGGGGCGCCTGCGATCATGAGTGTGGCTGGGTGTCGCGCCCTAGCTCCCGAGCTACGGCGCCTCGTCTGTCCCGGCAAGTTCAAGCCGGACCTGCCTCCACGCTACGACGGCACCACCGACCCCACGGAGTTCCTCCAACTCTACGAGCTGGGCATCGAGGCGTCTAACGGCACCGAGCAGGTCATGGCGAACTGGTTCCCCATGGCTTTGAAAGACGGCGCACGCTCCTGGCTCCTGAACCTCCCCGTGGGATCCATCTCCTCCTGGGAAGAGCTTCGCGAGCGTTTCGTCACCAACTTCCAAGGCACCCACGACCGAGCCCCGGCAGCTGCTGATCTGCGCCGCGTGAGGCAGCAGCCGGGAGAAACCCTGCAAAAGTACATCCAACATTTCAACACCATGCGCCTCCGGATCCCTAGGGTCTTAGACGAGGCCATCATCTTCGCGTTCTCCGACGGTGTCCGTGACGTCAGGATGAGGGAAGAGCTCGCCATTCATGAGGACATGTGCACAGCCCTTGAGATGTTCAAGCTCGCGGGAAAGTGCGCCAGGGCGGAGGAAGGATGCCTCTCCCTCCAGGAGCTGCCTGAGGCGGAGGCGGACGACAAGAAGACCAAGGCCAAGGAATCAAAGCGCAAGGGACCCGTCGTGCTGGCTGCGGAGCCAGAAGTGAAGCGTGGCTGTGGCTACGATGACCTCCCCAGAGACAACCGACCATACTGCATCTTCCACAACGTCCACAGCCACAACACTAACGACTGCCAGGAGCTCAGGGCGATGCGCGGTGGGCGCGTCGGGCGCGTTGGGCAGCGCCCTGAGCGCGACAACCGCGGCTACGGGCGTGGAGGAGGCCGAGGAGGAGGACGTTGGGATGGCAGGAACTTGCGCCAAGGGTGGAGCAAGCAGCCTCGCGAGGACCACTGGCAGGAGCATCCTCGTGACGCCCCCTGGCGCGACCAGCCTCGTGAGGGCTGTCCTCAGGGCAATGGGGGCCTACCTCCGCTGCCACCACCGCCAAGGAGGAACGACGATGACCGCCAGGGAGACGGGGCAGGGGGCTTCCAGGAGCCGCGTGCAGTTGCATGCATCTTGGGAGGAGCCCATGCCCTGACTTCCCATCGCGTCATCAAGCAGTTTGCCCGTGAGGTGAACGCGGCGCTTCCCAGGCCTGACGCCGCGCGCAACCTCAGGTGGACGAAGCAAGTCATCGCCTTCAACCATAAGGACCATCTCAAGTGCATGGCGGCCCTAGGCGCCCTCCCGATGCTCTGCACCCCGACCATCAGCAACGTCCTCGTGACCAAGACCCTCATCGATGGCGGAGCAGGACTCAACGTCCTCTCCGTCCAGACCTTCGAGACATTCCAGGTTCCCTACGATCAGCTCCACCCGACCAAGCCATTCTACTGGGTTACAGATGGCTCCACTCTCCCGATGGGACAGGTCCGCCTCCCCGTCACCTTCGGTGACAACGACCACTACCACACCGAGCTCATCGACTTCGACGTCGCCAACATCCACCTCCCGTACAATGCCATCCTTGGGTATCCTGCCCTCGCCAAGTTCATGGCGGCGACCCATCACGGCTATGATGTCCTCAAGATGCCCGGAAGCGGCGGAGTCATCACGATCGCCTCCGACGAGAAGGAAGTGGTGCGTTCCCTGGAGCGCGCCTACCAGACCGCGGCGGTCGAGTGCTCCGATGAGGATGGAGCCGTCCTCGCCCTGCAGGCCGACCCCAAGAAGAAAAGAACCTACCCGTCAACGGACCTCAGGGCGCGCGAGCTCCCGACGGCCCGGCCTCAGGACTTGCGCCTGCTGACGAGGCGCCCTCCACCCTCGCATAGGGAGGGGCGCTCGACGCCCCTCTCGTGACGGGCTCGGGGGCTCCCCTCTGGAGTGTCTCCGGGCTGACCGGCGTCTCGAGGGAGGTGTTCGAGCACCACCTGCAAGCGTGTCTTGACGCGCGTTTTTGTGAGCCCAGCGTGAGCCGTTCAGCGCTGGGGGCTCAGGACTTCATCAACCAAGTTACCGAGGAACTTCAGTACGTAAGACTCATCCGCGGTGGGCGTAACTGCACAACCCCAAGTTCACCTGCTCGCAGCCCAAGCGACCGCTTCTGCGTCTGTGTTGACATCGCGGGTCTCAACCGAGCCGCCTCTCAGGAGCCCTTCTGGCCGACGGCGGTTGGCCGGAGGAGGGCCCTCCCCTGCAACTACCTCCGCACACTCTTCGGCTTCCGCAATGTAGCTGCCACGTTCCAGCATCTCGCGCAGCAGGCCTTGGGGGCCCGGTAGGCTCAGTGGCAGGCAGTCCGGACGTAGCGAGAACCGGACCCGCACGACCACTGAGAGCCTCCAGAGCCCCTAGGCCCCAGGAGCCCGACGATTCTCAGGAGCGACCCGTATGGCTCGCTTCTTCAGCTACCCCAACTCTTCTTCGACAAGTATCAGGTGACACTTCAGGTATCCAAAATAGGGCGCCTCTCGGGCTGCATCATCCTCGGACCGCTGGGGGGCTGTTCCGCCGCGGTTATCTCCCTTTTTGCATGATCAAGGCTAGATGTTTCTTTCCATTCACATTATCTACATGCTTGGCGTTCTCACCGCCACTAAGGTCATGAGCCCTTGTGAGCCCACTCGCGACCGCCCCATGATTAAGGACTGGCACGGCATCTGTGCTCGGGTCCGTCCCTGCAGCGTCGCTAAACCCAAGGATTGAGCTCTGTCTCGCGAGCCATTCCCGTGACGTCACCTCCCATGGTCCTTGGTGCCTTGTTCTCGCATGGGCTAATCATGGATGGGTAAGTAGGGGCCCGTGGCAGGTGCCTCGCTCACGCGGGGACCACGCACCGGTTGTTTTTCTTTTGGATCGTTGCATGAGAAGACTGGGCACGACGTTTGTGCTCGGGTCCGTCCCTGCAGCGTCGACAAATCCAGTGGCTGAGCTCTGTCTCGCGAGCCATTCCCGTGACGTCACCTCCTGGGGTCGCTGGTGTTGCGGCCTTATCATGCGATACCCTCTAGAGATGCACTCGGCGCAGGTCGACACAACACCTCTCTTTTCACATTTTGCAGAAGAAGACTCAGGCGCAACCCGCCTCTGGGTAGGGTCTCGTGAGTGATGCGTAAGCTCACGAGAACTTCCTCAGAGTCATTCAGCTCGTCCCAAGGAGGGCCCATATACACCTTGGCTGTCCTACCATGCAAGCCACGTGTCAGGACGGGGTTGTACACACCCCGGAGTCTCTCCCGGTGGGAGGCTCCCTCCCACAGTCTAGTCGAAGCACCAAGCTCCGCGCTGGCAGATCCAACCGAGGAGCGGTTATGCCCACGAACCAGTGGAAGCACCAAGCTCCGCGCTGGCCGCTACGACCGAGGCGCGGTTATGCCCACACTCCGCGCAAGTGTGGTAGCTCTATGCTCCGTGCTAGTTATAAACAACTGAGGGTGGCCCCCCAGTGGTCGCACCAACCTCAGGGAGCTTTTCAGCTCACGACGCTCACAACTTCTCCTTGGATGGGTGTCGCGAGGGGGGCTAGGCACGGGGGCTATGCTCGGGTCACGCCTGGCAGACGCCACCCTACCAGGTGTCCAGACACCTGGCCTTCTCGTGCCCCCATCCTAGGCGAAGGCTCGTGGGAAAGGTATGGCACTCGTTCTCCTTCATGAGAGCCATTCGTACGTCAAGGGGGACCCCTGGGCATCGCGACCCAGGGGCCTAACTGGCCACGTAGCCCCTCATCCCTTGAGTCTAGTTATGACGATAACCCCGGTCATCCGGAGGGCTCAATGGCGATCGAGGTATGCACGGGGTTGGGCCCTGCCGACGCAGAACGAAAACGGGATCGCTTGAACGTCAAGGGGGACCCTTGGGCATCGCGACCCAAGGGCCTCACTAGCCACGTAGCCCATCATCCCTTGAGTCTAGTTACTACGGTAACCCC
Organism: Secale cereale; assembly: GCA_902687465.1. NCBI lineage: Eukaryota > Viridiplantae > Streptophyta > Magnoliopsida > Poales > Poaceae > Secale > Secale cereale. The sequence continues at coordinate 723,806,222 of LR738713.1, read as the reverse complement.
GGTCATCCGGAGGGCTCAATGGCGGTCGAGGTATGCGCGGGGTTGGGCCCTGCCGACGCAGAGCACCTAAGCAAACATGAAAGGAAGCAAGCATGGAAATCATCTAGCTATTACAATAACGCCAAGTTTTTCAAATTTAAGCAAAGTTCTTATGCCTCCTCGAGGCACCCACACTTCTCTCACTAAACAGGAACGGACCAGGCATTGCCAAGCGCGTCGTCACCGGTCTTCACCTCCTCGGCTGCGGTAGCAGTAGCCTGGAGGAACGCCTCCACCAGTGACGTGACCTTCACCCTCAAGGCCTCGGCAGCCGTGCCTTTCATGACTTCGGTCACGGGCCCGGACAGTGAGGCCAGGTCAAGGGTGGGGTCGCGAAGACTTAGGTGGCTGCACACCTGCGTCAGGACCAAGGTGAGAAGCGTGCGGCTCTCGACATCGGCTAACTGGCCAATTGCGGTCGCAACATCACGCAGGGACTCCACGAGCACAGCTTGGAGCCCGGCGGGGCCTCCCTCCGGGGCGGCCAGAGGTTCCTTGAAACATTCCCCATAGGCGGCATGCAGCGCCTTGCGGGCCTCAAGGTCAAAGGCGACAAGGGCCTCGGGACTCACCACTGCCAAGGCCGCAAGGGCTTCCTCCTTGTCGCGAGCGTCTTGGGTCGCCCTGGCCTTCTCAACTTCAACCTTCAAATTCTCCAGGGCTGCGCGGTCAGCAAGCTGCTCCTGTTGCAGCCGGGATGTCTCAGTCTTCTGTGCCTCGAGCTCCTTCTCCAACCTCTTGAGCTCCAGAGCGCGCCCGATGCCTTCCTCGCGGAGGGCCTCCAGCTCGCTCTCCGCCTTGAGCCAGTGCTTCTCGAAGGACGCGGCGTCGGCTCTCACAGTGTTGTGAGCCCGCGTGGCCGCCGCAGCTTCCTCTCATCCCTTGGCAGCGACCGCCGAGGCCTGATCCCATGAGGTCCGTGCAGACTCGTCTGCCAGGAGCCACCCGCGGATCAGTCCCATGTGCCCTTCTGTCAGGTGGCCATCACCATCTTGCAGATCAACGCGAAGACAACCCAGCGCGGCGGAGGTAGCCTCCAAGGTCTCAGGACCAGGCTGCGCCAGCTGGCGCACGGGCACCGACAAGACTGACTGCTCAACCAGGGGCTTGGAAGCTCTGGCCCCCCTCGCCAGAGCAGCCGGAGCAGAAGACACTACAACCTCGCCGGAGGCGGGGACGTCCTCGAGCGATGCTTGGTGGCCTGGTCGATCGGGGCACCCAGCACCGTGGCATCCTTCCCTGAGGTCGCATCAGCAGCAGGAGGGGCAGGGCATCGCGGCATGACCTCCCCCTTCGCCTTCTTCATCACGCCTCCCAGGCTGCTGCGTCAGGGACGCGGCAACTAAGGGTAAGCAAAAAATTGCACACTTACTCATCGGAGGCGAGGCGCGCCTTATCTTCGCCAGCAGGTCAGCCGCAACCGCTGGCTGATACGTCTCCAATGTATCTATAATTTTTTATTGTTCTATGCTATTATATTATCCTTCTAGGATGTCTTATGGGCTTTATTATACACTTTTATATGACTTTTGGGACTAACCTATTAACCTAGAGCCCAGTGGCAGTTTCTGTTTTTCTCCTATTTTAGGGTTTTACAGAAAAGGAATATCAAACAGAGTCCAATTGACGAGCCAATTTTTTATGATTTTTTCTGGACCAAAAGAAGCCCCCTAAGCAAAAGAGTTGGGCCAGGAGAGCCACGGGCTGCCCTCGAGGGTGGAGGGCACGCCCTGGGCAGGGGGGTGCGCCCTCCTATCTCGAGGACAGCCCGGAGGGCCCCCTGACTTGTGCCCTACGCCAAAAAATCCTATAAAAGTTGAAACCTTCGGAAATTAACCTAGATCAGGAGTTCCGCGGCTGAAAGCCTCTATAGCCACCGAAAACCAATCGAGACCCCGTTCCGGCACCGTACCGGAGGGGGCAAACCCTCACCGGTGGCCATCTTCATCATCCCGACGCTCTCCATGATGAGGAGGGAGTAGTCCACCCTCGGGGCTGAGCGTATGTATCAGTAGCTATGTGTTTGATCTCTCTCTCTCGTGTTCTTGAGATGGCACGATCTTGATGTATCGCGAGCTTTGCTATTCTAGTTGGATCTTCTTCTCCCCCTCTACTCTCTTGTAATGGATTGAGTTTTCCTTTGAAGTTATCTTATCAGATTGAGTCTTTAAGGATTTGAGAACACTTGATGTATGTCTTGCGCGTGCTTATCTGTGGTGGCAATGGGATATCATGTGATCCACTTGATGTATGCTTTGGTGATCAACTTGCGGGTTCCGTGACCTTGGGAATCTATGCATAGGGGTTGGCACACGTTTTCGTCTTGACTCTCCGATAGAAACTTTGGGGCACTCTTTGAAGTTCTATGTGTTGGTTGAATAGATGGTTCTGAGATTGTGTGATGCATATCGTATAATCATGTCCACGGATAATTGAGGTGACAATGGAGTATTTAGGTGACATTAGCGTTTTGATTGATTTGTGTCTTAAGGTGTTATTCTAGTATGAACTTTATGATAGATTGAACGTTACTACGGACTCTTGAATAGATCGATCAGAAAGAATAGCTTTGAGGTGGTTTCGTACCCTACCATAATCTCTTCGTTTGTTCTCCGCTATTAGTGACTTTGGAGTGACTCTTTGTTGCATGTTGAGGGCTAGTAATATGATCCAATTATGTTATCCTTGTTGAGAGAACTTCCACTAGTGAAAGTATGAACCCTAGGCCTTGCCTACTATCATTGCAATACCGTTTATGCTCACGTTTACCACTTGCTACCTTGCTGTTTTTATATTTTCAGTTTACAAAAACCTATATCTACCATCCATATTGCACTTGTATCACCATCTCTTCGCCGAACTAGTGCACCTATACAATTTACCATTGTATTGGGTGTGTTGGGGACACAAGAGACTCTTTGTTATTTGGTTGCAGGGTTGTTTGAGAGAGACCATCTTCATCCTATGCCTCCCACGGATTGATAAACCTTAGGTCATCCACTTGAGCAAAATTTGCTACTGTCCTACAAACCTCTGCACTTGGAGGCCCAACAACTTCTACAAGAATAAGGGTGCGTAGTAGACATCACTGGTATGCCGATAGCCCGGGCCTGGGCGAGGCGTGAGGCCACAGTCCAGGACGCGGCCGCGGTCGCCGGGTTCGCTGGCACGGTACTCCTCGGCGGCGGCGTCATCTTGCTTCCCCCGGACGTGGCGCGTCTGGATCGACGCGGTGCGGCCACCTGGGACCGTCCGGCAGTATCGGCGCCAGACACCATTGCTTTGACAAGCGCCTCGGAGGAGTCCCCCTCGTTGTCCTGGGTATCCTCCGAGCCCCCCACATCGCTCTCATCGTCGGCACCAGAAGACACGTCAAACGTGGGTGGGGCGCCCATGAGTGCACCAAAACCCGACACGACCTTCAACAGCCTGGCCTTGTCAGGGCGGCTGTACAGCGGCAGGTGGGTCCTGGGGAGATCCCCCGGAACCATTCCCAGGAGAATCCCCGAGGTGAACTCCAGATCAGCCTCGGCCAGCACCCCTGAGTGCAGCCGGAGCCCGTCGACGTCGCCCATCAGCTCCCACATGGGGCGCGAGTGAGCCTGCAGCAGCGCCAGACGCTGCCTCAAGAACTCCTTCATGATCTGGCCCCCTTCGAGCCTCGAGCTCGGGTCGCCTCAATCTTTGCCAGGACAGGCCTGGCAAGGGGGTCGGTGAGCTTCGCGTAGCTCTAGCCAGTGCGCTTCGCCAGACGGGCAGTAGGAAGCACCAGCAGAGGATGGACGCACTGGGCATCCAGATAGACCCACCTCTTCCGGTGGGACTCTATCTTCTTCCCGGCCATCATCAGCCGATAGCCCTGGCACTGGAAGATGAAGGAAACGCAGCCCGAGCACGGGTCATCGTCGTACCGGCGCATGGAGAAGAAATGGCAGAAGAGGGCGACGGTCGGCCTCACCCCCACGAGCACCTCACAGTAAAAGGCGAAGAGCGACAGGACGAAGATGGAGCAAGGCTGGATGTGGAGAGCGTGCACCTGGTAATGTTCCAGGATGGCGTAGAAGAATTCGGAGAAAGGTGGTACGAGCCCCACGAAGATGCTGTGGAGGAAGAAGGGGTAGAATGACTTTGACAAGGTCCGCGCCATGGTGGATCCGGCCCAGATCCGCGTTGGGCCGTGCTCGTTGTGGGTGCTCGACAAGAAAGGTTGGACCTCTGAGTAGTCCTCCTCCCTGGTGATGGAGGACTCCTCGAGCGCCGAGTCGAGGGAAGAAGTAGGTCCAGGCGCCAGCGCGACATTCATGTTCCTCTTCACCATGGTTGAGGGATCCGAAGGACGCGGGCGATTCAGGAAGGCGGGAGGCGTAAGGGAAAGAAATCTGAGCAGGAAGGAAAGAGAGTGATAACTCCCCCAGCAGAGAAGGTCCCCTTTTGTCAATTCACACGATTGCCAAGACTGCGTGCGAAGCGGAGTCGCCCACGTCCCATCCAACCTTCACGCGCCTGCCTGGCCCGTAGCCTTTTGGGGGCCCGCGATGCTTCGTCCTTGACTAAGGCTTCGCCCTGAAGCCAACTCCGCGTGCGCCATGGGCCCGGGGGCTACTATCGGCGTCCTGGGAACCAGGGTACCCGGACTTGCCTGTCCGCGGGCCGCGACGCGCTCCTACAAGTGGCCTGGTACGGCCCAGCTGACAGACCAGCTGTCCAAGACCCTCGCAAGGGGGCTAAGCCTCGCGAGGAGAACAACATCAAGACCTCCTCGGGAGCGGCCTCAGCAAGACGCTCCAGAGGGGCGGAGAATCCAAGGCCAAGCCTGCCTCAGGAGGAGGCAGTGATTCCAGCAGTGACGCACCACGCCAGCGGGTGCCAGCGTCCGCCAGCGGCACATTTACCATTTCGGTGCAAAGGGGACAGCGCAGCCGCAGGTTTCCAAGGAGCGGGGCAAAGGTTTCCCCTTTGGTGCAACAAGACTGAAGACCGCAAGGACAACAAGGAGGATGTCACCGTCGAGCCCACCATCGTGTCACCGCCTGATCCTTTTGCAGGCGAAGACCGCTTTTGTCAGGATAAGAACGTCCTTGTGTTCCTGCTCAAAAATGGCTGTTGTGGGATCCCTTCCCGCCTAAAAATTTCGGGGGAAGAGGATCGTGGCCGCCTATATAAGTAGCTAGGATTCCCACTGTGAAAGAGATCGACTCATACACTCCACCACCATGCAAGGAGCAAGAACACTTGCCTCCTAACCTCCCTGAGCTCGCCTCCTGAGCTCAGGAACCATTGTACTAGTTCACCTCCCATCTCGCCCGAGGCTAATCCACCAAATCAGGAAGTAGGGTCTTACACCATGCGGTGGCCCGAACGTGGATAAACTCTTGTGTGTTCTATCTGTCGTGTGCTTGAATCCCCCCACCGAGACGAGAGCGAGATGCTAGGTAGACGTGAGTGGGAGAGATCTTCGTTCACGCCCCTGTGTTCAAACTTCTTGGGTTTTGCGGAGCCCTAAATCCGACACCAACAACTCTCCCATCTTGGGGAGAGCTATCTTCATCAACATCTTCACCAGCACCATCTCCTCTCAAACCCTAGTTCATCTCTTGTATCCAATCTTTGTACCCAAACCTCAGATTGGTACCTGTGGGTTGCTAGTAGTGTTGATTACTCCTTGTAGTTGATGCTAGTTGGTTTATTTGGTGGAAGATCATATGTTCAGATCCATTATGCATATTAATACCCCTCTGATCATGAACAATATTATGTCTTGTGAGTAGTTACTTTTGTTCCCGAGGACATGGGAGAAGTCTTGCTACAAGTAGTCATGTGAATTTGGTCTTCGTTCGATATTTTGATGAGATGTATGTTGTCTCTCCTCTAGTGGTGTCATGTGAACGTCGACTACATGACACTTCACCATTATTTGGGCCGAGAGGAAGGCATTGGGAAGTAATAAGTAGATGATGGGTTGCTAGAGTGACAGAAGCTTAAACCCTAGTTTATGCGTTGCTTCGTAAGGGGCTGATTTGGATTCACTTGTTTCATGCTATGGTTAGGTTTACCTTTATACTTATTTTGTAGTTGCAGATGCTTGCATTAGAGGTTAATCATAAGTGGGAGGCTTGTCCAAGTAAGGGCAGCACCCAAGCACCGGTCCACCCACATACCAAACTATCAAAGTACCGAACGCGAATCAGACGATCGTGATGAAAACTAGCTTCACGATAATTCCCATGTGTCCTCGGGAGCGTTTTCCTTTATATAAGAGTTTATCCAGGCTTGTCCTTTGCTAAAAAAAGGATTGGGCCACTTTGCTGCACCTTATTTACTTTTACCTTTTGTCACTTGCTACCAATTACCTTATCACAAAGCTATCTGTTACCTATAATTTCAGTGCTTGCTGAAAATACCTTACTAAAAACTGCCTATCATTTCCTTCTGCTCCTTGTTGGGTTTGGCACTCTTACTTATCGAAAGGACTACGATAGATCCCCTACACTTGTGGGTCATCACACTTGTGAGTAGTTACTTTTGTTCTTGAGGTCACGGGAGAAATCATGTTGCTAGTAATCATGTGAACTTGATATGTGTTCGATATTTTGATGATACGTATGTTGTGATTCCCTTAGTGGTGTCATGTGAATGTCGACTACATGACACTTCGTCATACTTGGGCTAAGGGAATGCATTGTGGAGTAGTTATTAGATGATGGGTTGCTAGAGTGACATAAGCTTAAACCCTAGTTTATGCGCTACTTCGAAAGGGACCGATTTGGATCCAAATGTTTAATGCTATGGTTAGATTTTATCTTAATACTTTTCTCGTAGTTGCGGATGCTTGCGAGGGGGTTAATCATAAGTAGGAGATTTGTTCAAGTAAGAACAACACCTAAGCACCGATCCACCCACATGTCAAATTATCAAAGTTCTGAATACAAATCAAGCCAACATGGTGAAAGTGACTAGATGAAATTCCCGTGTGCCCTCAAGAAAACCTTGCTTATTATAAGAAACTATTTTAGCATGTCCTTTAACTCAAAAGGATTGGGCTACCTTGCTGCATACTATTTTCTGTTACTGTTACTTGCTTGTTACAAATTATCTTGCTATCAAACTACCTGCTACTTACAATTTCTGCACTTGCAGACATTACCTTGCTAAAAACCACTTGTCATTTCCTTCTGCTCCTCGTTGGGTTCGACACTCTTACTTATCAAAAGGACTACGATTGATCCCCTATACTTTTAGGTCATCATATCCCATCTGGATGCCTTTTCCGGTACTCTGCCGGAGGGGGACTCGATCACGGAGGGCTTCTGCATCAACCTTGCTGCCCTTCTGATGACGTGTGAGTAGTTTACCACAAACCTACGAGTCCATAGCTAGTAGCTAGATGCCTTCTTCTCTCTCTTTGATCTTCAATACAATGTTCTCCTCGATATTCTTGGAGATCTATTCGATGTAATCTTCTTTTGCGGTGTGTTTGTCGAAATCTGATGAATTGTGGATTTTTGATCAGATTATCTATGAATATTATTTGAATCATCTCTGAATTATTATATGCATGATTTGATATCTTTGTATTTCTCTTCGAATTATTGGTTTGATTTGACCAACTAGATTGGTTTTTCTTGCAATGGGAGATGTGCTTAGTTTTGGGTTTAATCTTGTGGTGTCCTCACCTAGAAACAGAAGGAGTAGCGAGGCATGTATTGTATTGTTGCCATCAAGGATAAAAAGATGGGGTTTATATCATATTGTTTGAGTTTATCCCTCTACATCATGTCATCTTGCTTAAGGCGTTACTCTGTTCTTATGAACTTAATACTCTAGATTCATGCTGGATAGTGGTCGATGTGTGGATTAATAGTAATAGATGCAGAATTGTTTCGGTCTACTTGTTACGGACATGATGCCTATATTTATGAACATTGTCTTAGATATCGTCATAACTTTGCGCTTTTCTATCAATTTCTCGGCAGTAACTTGTTAACCCAACGTATGCTTTATTCAAGAGAGAAGCCTCTAGCGAAACCTATGACCCCCGGGTCTATTTTACATCTATTATTTTCTGATCAATAAAATCAAAAACCCAAAAATACCTTGCTGCAATTATTTTGTGTTACTTTATTTTGCTTTTTTACTTTAGTTTTAAATCTATCTCTATAATATCTCACTCTTGTTTGTGACGTTGAAGGGATTGACAACCCTTTTTCCGCGTTGTGTGCAAGTGTTTGTTAGTTTGTGCAGGTGCATATATTGGGGACTTGCTTGTACCTCCTACTGGATTGATACCTTGGTTCTCAAGCTGAGGGAAATACTTATCTCTACTTTGCTGCATCACCCTTTTCTCTCCAAGGAAAAAATTAACGCAAGCTCAAGAAGTAGTAAGGATCTTTCAACTGCTCGGGGTGGCAGACGCCTACGCGGTAGTGGTTTGGGCGTTGATACGTCTCCAACGTATCTGCAATTTTTTATTGTTCCATGCTATTATATTATCAACTTTGGATGTTTTATATGCATTAATATGCTATTTTATATTATTTTTGGGACTAACTTATTAACCCAGTGCCTAGTGCCAGTTTCAGTTTTTTCCTTGTTTTTGGCTTTCGCAGAAAAGGAATATCAAATGGAGTCCAAACAGAATAAAACTTTACGATGATTTTTCTTGGACCAGAAGACACCTACGATACTTGGAGTGGGGGCCAAGGGATCTACAAGGAAGCAACAAGTCGTAGGGAGCCACGAGGAAGCGACAAGCCGTAGGGAAGTGATACCTCGTACATCACTTCTGATGAGATCTGTGTAGTGTAGTTAAATGATCATGGTCTACATAGGGTGATTCCTCCTTCACCATCCCCGATAATGAATTTTGTCGTGTAACATCTCAAGCGTGAACCTTCGAGGGTGATCACCTAGTTCACCTTGACGGTTATATCGAGTGGAATCCATCGAGGGTGATTCCTCGGGTTTTCCCCTTGATGTTTTGGACACATGGTTACCTTGAATTTTATCTCAGTCCCTTGTGAAAGTCGGGCGGGCCTGGAGAGCACCCACGTGATATGTTTGTGAAAGCCGGGCGGGCTCGGAGAGCACCTGCGAGAGTTACTTTAGCCGTTGGCTATTTAGCGGTACCATCCAGGTTGTGGTGGTAGCTCCAGACTTGTCCCGACAACCGTCACTATGTTAATAATGCACTATGAGGTTTGGGTATTTGACCTGAGTTGGCCATTGGCTATACGCACTAGCAACCACGAGGGAATAAGTATGGGCACTCGGCGTCATACGTTTCTTTCAAAAGCTCTGTCAGACGTCTAGTTCAGCATTGTGGCTGGGCTGGATCGCACCATCCAGGCAGAGATTGTGCTGGTATTCCCCTGCGCACAACGACCCGGAGTGCAAAGGGCGATGTGCCCAAGACCCCTGAGAGCTTAGGATGTAGACCGACAGGGACCTCTCCGCGGAGCCTAGGTAGGACTACATCGTGTTGATCTTCCGATGAAACTGCAACTAATCCCCGGGTGGTTTTGGCAATTAATAACAACATATATATCATTGAACTAATAATTACTTGAGAATCATTTCAGAGAAGTTCAGTGATATGGGTATGGCAATGACTGAAGAAGTGGACCCCTCAAAATGCTAAGGCAAGCATTGGCAAAAGCTCAAGACTCCATTTTTGGTTTAGTGATCCATGATCACATTGAGTCCATAGGAAAAGCCAATACTATTAAAAGGGGATGAGGTTGTGTTGATGATCTGGTTGCTCAAGTGCTTAGTGATATATCTCCTTCAACTATCAGCAACCTTCACTACAATATACACTCATAAGTAATCTCGGACCAACCGATTTTCCAAACTCAGTCACACCGAGATGAACCACCTCAGCCATAAGCCAAACCCTAGAAAAATCGGACATTCCGAGTTTGAGATCGGTTTCACCGAAACATGGGCTGCCAAGCTTCTGTAACCTTCTGTCATCAAATCGGAATAACCGAGATGATATTTTCGGTCCCACCGAAACTGGCAAGCTCCTGTCTCTGCTCAAATCGGAATAACCGAGATGGTATTTTCGGTCCCACCGAAAACCCCAACGTTCACATTATTTGAACTTTCGGTCTGACCGAGTTGTCCACTTCGGTCTCACCGAGATTGCTCAATTATGTGTGTAACGGTTGGATTTTGTGTGGAGGCTATATATACCCCTCCACCCCCTCTTCATTCGTGGAGAGAGCCATCAGAAAGAACTACCACTCCTACCTTACACTTTCTGAGAAGAGAACTACCTATCCTTGTGTTGAGATCAAGTTGCTCCATTCCTACCATATGAAACTTGATTTCTAACCTTCCCAAGTTGCTTTCCACTCAATCCTTTCTTCCACCACAGCCAAATCAGTGAGGAGAGTTGAGTGTTGGGGAGATTATCATTTGAAGCACAAGAGCAAGGAGTTCATCATCATCTACAACATCTATTACCTTTTGGAGGGTGGTGCCTCCTAGATTGGTTAGGTGTCGCTTGGGAGCCTCCGTCATCGAGATGTGGAGTTGAACCAAGAAGTTTGTAAGGGCAAGGAGATCGCCTACTTCGTGAAGATCTACCCCAAGTAAGGCTAGCCCTCCGTGGGCGTAGGCCATGATGGAATAGACAAGGTTGCTTCTTCGTGGACCCTTCGTGGGTGGAGCCCTCCGTGGACTCGCGCAGCCGTTACCCTCCGTGGGTTGAAGTCTCCATCAACGTGGATGTACGATAGCACCACCTATCGGAACCACGGGAAAAATCACCGCGTCTCCAAAATTGCGTTTGCTCTTCTCCACCTCTCTTTACTACATGTGCAATTTACTTTCCGCTGCCTATACTCTAGAATTGAATGTGTAGGGTGATTCTTGACTTGATCATAATTGTGAAACTACCAAAAACTGTTCTTTGTCAAAAGGCAGAATTTTTTATATTTACAAGTAGTCTAATCACCCCCCCTCTAGACATACTTTCGATCCTACAAGTGGTATCAGAGCTTTGGTCTCCATTGTCTTGGTTTCCATTGCATTGGACTCCATAAGCTTGGTTTCACAACCTAGGAGAGTATGGCGTCTAGTGAGGGTAATTATCGTAGAGGTCCTTACTTTGATGGTACAAATTTTGCTAGTTGGAAGCATAAAATGAAAATGCATATTCTTGGTCATAACCCAGCCGCATGGGGCATTATTTGTGTTGGTATGCAAGGTGAATTCTTCGAGGAAGGAAAAGTTCCGGATCGCGAAGCCACACCTGAAGAATTGCGGATGTTGCAAAACAATGCTCAAGCTTGTGACATTCTCTTCAATGCCTTGTGTCCCGAGGAGTTCAACAAAATCAGCCGTCTTGAAAATGCAAAAGAGATTTGGGATACTTTGGTTGAAATGCACGAAGGTACCGAGTCTGTGAAGGAATCAAAGCTAGATATTCTTCAAGGTCAACTTGACAAGTTCAAGATGAAGGATGGTGAAGGAGTCGCTGAAATGTTCTCTAGGCTTGCTCTCATCACAAATGAGATTGCCGGCTTAGGAAGCGAAGAAATGACCGACCGATTCATCATCAAGAAGATTCTCAGAGCTTTGGATGGAAAGTACGACACCGTGTGCACTTTGATCCAAATGATGCCAAACTACAAGACTCTCAAGCCAACTGAAGTCATTGGAAGAATTGTTGCTCATGAGATGACCCTTAAGGATAAGGAAGAGCTTCACAACAAGTCAAGTGGTGCTTACAAAGCTACAAGTGACGCTCCCACAACCTCAAGTGACAAGTTAGTTTCCAATGAAGAGATAAGCCTAATGGTTAAGAACTTCAACAAATTCTACAAGAATAGAGGCAAAGAGAGAAGCTCAAAGTCTAGATCATATGATGAAAAGAGATCTTCTAGTCGTGATCGAAACTGCTACAATTGTGGAAGACCCGGACACTACTCAAATGAGTGTACGGCTCCCCACAAGAGAAGAGAGGAATCTCCAAGAAGAAGATCAAGAGATGAGTCACCTCGGAAAGAGAGAAGGAGTAGAGATGATCGTTATGAACGAAGACCTTCTCGGAGAAGCAAGGATTCGGAGAGGAAAGACAAGTCATCAAGGAGCTACACAAGAAGAAGACATCAAGCTCATGTAGGTGAATGGGTCTCCGGCTCCGACTCCGACAATCAATCCGATGGAAGCTATCACTCCGACTCCGACTACAGTCAAGATGAAGGTGTTGCCGGTCTTGCTCTCGTATCCTCCAACTCCAACTCCTACGACTTATTTGATTCACCAAATGAGGGAATTGGAAGATGCTTCATGGCTAAAGGCCCCAAGGTATCACACCCTGAATTCATTGACTTCAATAGTGATGAGGATGACTTGCTTGGTGAACATGAGCTCTTGCATGATAAATCTAGTGAGCTTAGTAACGATGAAAATGCTAGTAGTCTTTATAGTCGAGAAGAGTCGAATGACAATGCTATGAAGGAGATTGAGCGTCTAACTAAAGAACTAAACACTCTTAATTTAGCTCATGAAACAACTCAAGAAGATCATAGAGAGCTCTTAAGATCTCATGAGAAGCTACGCTTCGAGAAGCTCACTCTAGAGCAAGAACATGAGTTTCTAAAAGCGATCAATGACGATCTTCGAAAGAAGAGTTCTTCATATCTTGCCAAACGACTTCTCTTGTCTAATTTCTTGCCAACCATTAAGACTAAGCATGACAAGCATAAGAAAAATTCTTCCTCTAGCAGTAACAATAACCATGTTAAATCTAATATTGTTGCTTCTAGTAGTTCTCTTGATTCCACTAACAATGTTTCAAGCCAAGTTACACTTGAGCAAGAGAATAGTTTATTGAAAGGGATCATAGAGAAAGGTGTCTACAAGAGTCTTGCCGGAAGCAAGAACTTTGAGGAAATTGTTCGCAAGCAAGGAAGGCACCGGAAGAATCAAGGGATTGGTTTTGAGCGAAAGTTCAACGCCGAAGGTGTTGAGTGGGAAGGAGGTCAATATCCTACTCCACAGTTTGTTTCTCAAAAGGAGAAGTATGATCCTACTTCTTCCAATGTGGAACAAGCTCAAGATGACCTTCCACCACAAGACCACAAGCTAAAAGCCAAGGACAAGCTTCAAGAGGAGATTGATGCATTCATTGAAGCACCTCAAGCCATGGTCAAGTGGGTTCCCAAGGACACGTCAAGTTCTACTTCGTCAAGCTCAACTACAACCCAAAGGATTCCCATCAAGATGATGTGGATCCCGAAGAAGAAGAACTAGAAGGTTCTTGAGGGTGACTCCGCCAACATATCTCACTCACATTCATTTTGGCAAGAACTTGTGCAATCAACTTCCACATCATGCACTAGTTCATGGAGTCACAAACCCTCTTGTTGGTAAGTCAAGGGACAAGGTAATCATTGCTTTCATGGACATCATCTATTGTGAACTTCAATCTATGTCCATGGATATCCTTGTTTGTTCCTTGTGGGACTAACCCATGTAGGTATTGAAAGTGCCCTAATCCAAAGGATAGCTCCCAACTCTTGATGATCTACATCAACATTGAGCATCCACATCTTCAACATCTACATGAAGTCTTCTACGACAACCCAAGGTTAGTTTGACCCTTTAAAAGGGGTTCTCACATCTAGGGGGAGCTTTGCTCTAAAAATTGAGCTAAAGCATCTCCAAATGATGTGAACACATCAATGCTTTATGTAAAAGTGGTAACCCCACTTGTGCTTAAACGATGAGTATGACCTATGATCAAATGTTCTCATTTGGCTCCTAAGTCAAAATACTCATATAAAGATGACCTAGTCACCGACAAATTGTGTGCTAGTAGCTAGAGTGTTGGTTGTGCATGTTTGACACATATTTCATTTGCTATCGTATTGTGTGAGCATGTTGAATGCATGATCTTATTCATTCAAGGACATCCATTTGTTGTTTTGGTTGTTTTGATTTTTCTGGCCAAATGGATGGACAAGAATGCCTAAGTACCTCCCCTAGCTATCTATGCTTTCTTGTCTCAAATTCTATTCATGCTCATATCACAAACTTTGAACAAGTCACTTTCGGACCCTCCGAGTGAGGAGCACTCGGAGCCACCGATCCGTCAAGGGCTAACTTCTAAAACCTTCTAAGTGATTTCGGTCAGACCAACTCATTCAAACTCGGTCAAACCGAAAGCATTTAGACTGATCTAGGTTTCATCTTGGTGAAACCGAGTTGTAATTTTTGGCGTGACCGAAATGCATAACTGCCTGGCAGTTATCCATCTCGGTGACACCGAGTTTTTCAACTCGGTCCCACCGACAGCAAAGGGATATATATACTGAGGGCAGCGCGCGTTGATTATTCCTTCAAACGTTTTCGCTCCCACGTCCCTTGCTGCCGTCGCCCTGATCTCCGGATCGTCGCCGTCGTCGCCTGTGCGCCCTCGCCGCAGGTCTCCATCGCCGTCAATGGACTTCTCCTCCGCGCCGTTGCCGCCGTAGAGAGACTCCACCAAGTTAGGGTGAGTCTCGATCCCACTCGTGCTCCCATCTCCGATTCAATGCACGTTTGGTTTGCCCTATATCTGGCCACGATTGAAATCATCTTTTACACCAGATCGGTTCGTTTGAACTAGTTTCGAGTAAAAATTCTTAGGGTTAGGTTTCCACGGAACACATCTCGGTGAAACCGATTTTAAAATCTCGGAATGACCGATTCGGCCTCTGGCCATTGCACTGCACCTTTCGGTCCAACCGAGTTGTGCAAATCGGTGTGACCGAAATACAGTTTTAGTGAAACCCTAGTGCTTCGGCAGGACCGAAACCCACTTCGGTCAAACCGAAAGTGGTGTGTAAAGTTTCTGTTATACACTTCGGATTCACCGAAACTGAAAATCGGTCTGACCGAAATGCATTCTGTGAAAACTTAAAACTAAAATTTGAACTCATTTTTTCTTTGCAAAAACCTCTGCAGTTTGTGATAACTCTTCTTCTCTGCCTATACCTTATCTATTCACAGGTTGTCAGCCATGTCAGATGCTAGTGACAGTCAGAACAGGTCAGAGTCACCTTTTGCAGACATTCCTGAGGCAGACACTAGTCCTGAGGCTAGTAGTCCAGTTGATGATGGTGAGAGGAGTACACCTAGTGGCTTGCCTCCTGCAGCCACCAGAGCCAGAAAGGAGAGGAATTCTGATGATGAGGATTCTGATTTCATTGCTGAGGAAGAGGTGTCCTCCAAGCCTAAGAGAAAGGTTGTTGCCAAAGAGCAACAAGGTCAGCAGTCAAAGAAGGGCACCAGCAAAGTCAAGCAATCAGCTGTTGCCAAGAAGCTGAACTTGGGAGAGCCAGCCCCAAGCAAAGTGAAGAAAACCTCCAAGAGAAAGAGGGTTGTGTATACTGATCCTCATGCAGATGTAGCAGTCGAGGAAGAAGAAGAAGAAGAAGCACCCCAGCCTGCTCCTCAGAAGCAGAAGCTCATGGGTGATGCCATTAGGGCTGGAGCCACTTCAAAGCCCAAGAAGTCTGCTCAAGCTAAGGCAGCTCCAGCAAAGCCTACTGCCAAGCCCAAGAGGACTACTAGGAACATTCCAGCATCTGAGAAGAACAAGGGTGATGTGCCACCATCTGAATCTGATGAGGAAGGACAAGTGTTGCTGAAACTCCGTCCAAAACTGCCACTCCACAATGATGCTCATCCTCAAGCCGAGGATATGAAGGCAAGGAAAGATAGAGGTCTCAGGCTATGGAGACAGACTGATCCATATGCCGTAAGGAGAAGGACTGCTGTGGATCCCAGATTTCACACCAGAGAGCAGCAGGACTTCTATGAGACTGTGCTGATGGACAAGAAGCCAATAGTTGCAGATACCAGATATGTTGACTGGGAATACATTGACAGCGAAGAGCACAGAGACTTCTTTCCCCATGTGCATGAAAGCTTCACTGCATGTGGAGTTGCTGAGTTTGTGGGTCAGAAGTTGACCAGCTGGAACGACGAGATGATTATGCAATTCTATGCCACAGCTCATTTCTATCCTGATGGGAAGATCACCTGGATGACTGAAGGTCAAAGGTTTTCTTCTTCTGTTGAAGAATGGGCAGAACTTCTGAATGCTCCAGTGCAACGAGAGGATGATATTGATGTCTATGGGATTCCATGAAGAACATGTACAAGGAGATCCCCGCAGCAGATTTGGAAGTGTGGAAGCTCGGCTCAGTCTACTATCTCCAGGCAGGTTTACCTACCACTAACACTATTTTGAGGCATACCTTGATGCCCAAGTCTGGAGATCATCGCATGATCAGAGGGTATTCTATCAACATGCTGCATATACTTGATGAGAAGGCACCTTTCAAGGTGATGGACTTAATGGTAGAGACCATTAAGAGGACTGCAGCTGACCAGAAAAGGTCATGTGGATTTGCCCCACAGATTCAGATGCTTATCAATGCCAAGTTTGGCACGGGCAAATTCCTGTTGGATAGGAAACACTTACCCCTGCAGCCAGAGCATGAAGACAATGTTGTTGTGATGGATGAGGAGGATCCAACATCGGTTGAAGGTCAAGCCAAGATTGAAGCTGCTAGGAAAGCCAAAGCTGATAAAGAGGCAGCAGCAGCAACAGCTAAACCAAAGAGCTTCGGAGAGCAGATTCTTGAAGCTACCCAAAGGATTGAACAACGCCTGGCCAGCATTGAACAATCTCAGGAGAGCCTAGAGAGGATTGTTGACGAGAAGATCCACGCTCTGGACGTGAAGCTGACTGAAATTCAGGTGACCGTCAACAAGCTTGAGGCAGACATGGAGGAAGCAAAGCAGGACAAGGCAGAGCTTGTGCAGGATGACTTAGTCCAGGACTCTCATCGCCAGACTGCTCCGGTTCCCAGAGGATCCCGATCAGCTGCTATTCCAGTGACTGACACCAGGACTACAACTTCAGCACCTCCTACAGCTCCAGCAGTTACTCCAGCTACAGCTCCAGTATCCACTCCTCCAGCGCAGACATCAGCTGAAGTCTTCGCCGATGCCGTCATATCTACTCCGACATCTACCCAGACGGGAGCCGCCAGCAGAGCCCACAGTGACGTTTAGCTCTATGCTTTTTCAAACTTTTTGGTAACTTGTTGCCAAAGGGGGAGAAATTGTATAGATCATAGGGCTTCGAGAGAGAGAGTGCTCTTTCGTTCTTTTGCGGTTTCTTTGAGATACTTTTGGTTTTCGAAACTTTCAGTGTGCTTGATACTACGTTTGATGCTACCTTAATGAGTGCTTGGTCATACTATGCTTTAATGTGTGCTTAATGCTTATCATATGCTATTCCTATCTTGTATGATCATTTACTCATGTCTTGGTGATTGGGTGCATGCTTTTCATTCTTATCATTTTGTGCGCTCCACCAAGATGTATGTGACATGGAAGAGTGACCCATGATCCTAATCGATTGTGCATTTGCATTCAAACACAAATCTTAAATAATGCACAAATTTAGGGGGAGCTCTTGCTTATCACATACTTCTCAAAGCGAAGATATTATTCATTGATTATATCTTTTGTCGAAGCTTTGATCTATATGTTGTCATCAATTACCAAAAAGGGGGAGATTGAAAGTGCAACTAATCCCCGGGTGGTTTTGGCAATTAATAACAACATATATATCATTGAACTAATAATTACTTGAGAATCATTTCAGAGAAGTTCAGTGATATGGGTATGGCAATGACTGAAGAAGTGGACCCCTCAAAATGCTAAGGCAAGCATTGGCAAAAGCTCAAGACTCCATTTTTGGTTTAGTGATCCATGATCACATTGAGTCCATAGGAAAAGCCAATATTATTAAAAGGGGATGAGGTTGTGTTGATGATCTGGTTGCTCAAGTGCTTAGTGATATATCTCCTTCAACTATCAGCAACCTTCACTACAATATACACTCATAAGTAATCTCGGACCAACCGATTTTCCAAACTCAGTCACACCGAGATGAACCACCTCAGCCATAAGCCAAACCCTAGAAAAATCGGACATTCCGAGTTTGAGATCGGTTTCACCGAAACATGGGCTGCCAAGCTTCTGTAACCTTCTGTCATCAAATCGGAATAACCGAGATGATATTTTCGGTCCCACCGAAACTGGCAAGCTCCTGTCTCTGCTCAAATCGGAATAACCGAGATGGTATTTTCGGTCCCACCGAAAACCCCAACGTTCACATTATTTGAACTTTCGGTCTGACCGAGTTGTCCACTTCGGTCTCACCGAGATTGCTCAATTATGTGTGTAACGGTTGGATTTTGTGTGGAGGCTATATATACCCCTCCACCCCCTCTTCATTCGTGGAGAGAGCCATCAGAAAGAACTACCACTCCTACCTTACACTTTCTGAGAAGAGAACTACCTACCCTTGTGTTGAGATCAAGTTGCTCCACTCCCACCATATGAAACTTGATTTCTAACCTTCCCAAGTTGCTTTCCACTCAATCCTTTCTTCCACCATAGCCAAATCAGTGAGGAGAGTTGAGTGTTGGGGAGATTATCATTTGAAGCACAAGAGCAAGGAGTTCATCATCATCTACAACATCTATTACCTTTTGGAGGGTGGTGCCTCCTAGATTGGTTAGGTGTCGCTTGGGAGCCTCCGTCATCGAGATGTGGAGTTGAACCAAGAAGTTTGTAAGGGCAAGGAGATCGCCTACTTCGTGAAGATCTACCCCAAGTAAGGCTAGCCATCCGTGGGCGTAGGCCATGATGGAATAGACAAGGTTGCTTCTTCGTGGACCCTTCGTGGGTGGAGCCCTCCGTGGACTCGCGCAGCCGTTACCCTCCGTGGGTTGAAGTCTCCATCAACGTGGATGTACGATAGCACCACCTATCGGAACCACGGGAAAAATCACCGCGTCTCCAAAATTGCGTTTGCTCTTCTCCACCTCTCTTTACTACATGTGCAATTTACTTTCCGCTGCCTATACTCTAGAATTGCATGTGTAGGGTGATTCTTGACTTGATCATAATTGTGAAACTACCAAAAACTGTTCTTTGTCAAAAGGCAGAATTTTTTATATTTACAAGTAGTCTAATCACCCCCCCTCTAGACATACTTTCGATCCTACATCCGAGGCCGGGCATTACCCAAGAAAGTGTGTCCGCCCAGAGAAATCAAGCGTGTTGGGTAATGTGGTGCACCCCTGCAGGTTAATTATTTATTCGAATAGCCGTGTCCACGGTACGCTCAGAGATGTATCTCGATCTATTACAACTAGAAATGGATACTTGAGACATGGTATGGTTATGATTGCTTCGGGATTTCTTTCTCGCGGGGAGTCGAGGAAGGATCTCTGGGCGTTAATACTACAACATGCTTGTTAATTATAATATGCTATTATGTACTCTTATGAATGTTGCAAGATGCTTGAAGATGCTAGTCTTAGATAGGCTCGACCCCGCCCCCTCTATTATGGCATTCTGCAGTATAGTCCACATATTTATCCCTTCGTTTGATATTGATGCATACTCAGTCTAGGTCTGATGCTCGCGAGTACTTCAAATGAGTACTCATGTTTGCTTTGCTACCCCTTCCCCCCTTTCTTTCTTCTTTCTTTTCGGTTGTTGCGACCAGATGATAGACCCCAGGAGCCAGATGCTACTACCGACTACTAGTACAACCCCGAGGGTGCCTACTACTACGTGGAGACCGCCGACGAGCACGAGTAGATAGGAGGCTCCCAGGAAGGAGGCCTTGCCTTTTCGGCCGATGCTACTTTTCTGCTAGCCTTCTTAAGGCAAACTTGTTTAATTTATGTATGCACTCAGATATTGTTGCTTCCACTGACTCATTTGTTTTCAAGCTTATGTATTCGAGCCCTCGAGGCCCACGGCTTGTAATATAAAGCTTGTATTATTTCAATTTGTGTCTAGAGTTGTGTTGTGATATCTTCCCATGAGTTCCTGATTTTGATCGTACACATTTGCGTGCATGATTAGTGTACGATTGAATCGGGGGCATCACATTAGGCGGTGCTTCCATTGTGAGTGAGTATGGGGAAGGAAGCCAGGTAATAATTTAGGTATAGGTTCACCTCTGTGGTGTTTGGTGTGATGCTGAGTCGGAGCTCCATTCCAGTGCCTTCAAGCGTCGCCCAACGGTCGGCATTTTCTCGGGTGTCTTTTCACGGTGGAAGATGACGACGACAAGTAGATAGGGCAAGTGCTCTTTTAGTAAGTCTGAGCTTGTACTTGATCTTGAGTAGGAGCCTTTATTCTTCCATGGTTCTGCCGGCCATCGAGCTGATGTAGGTGAAGAAGGGAAGAGGGGGAGTTCTCAGATCAGTTGTTGCATAGAAGAGGATTTGGTCTTGAAAGGCAGCAATAGATACACAATATTACTCATGTTGACCTTGTTGGAGTCTAACTTTAATAATACTGAAAACAATTTTTTCTTAATGAGAGAGTGTTTAAGGTAGGGGGTCCCCTTTCACCTCTCTTATTCAATATACTTGTAGATATATTAACTAGAATGCCAGTCAAAGCTTTTGAAGCGAATCTATTTAGATATTTAGGTCAGTGTTTGGCGAATGAGTACAGTTGCATCATCATGGGCGTTTGTCGCGAAGAAGCTATGACACCCACCATGAAGCATAGGCGATGGAGTGGCCGTTGGTTTTTGACAACACGCCGACAATTCTTTTGGCCGAAGGGCGGCCGATGGGAACTGCAGCGTTCTTGTTGACAATTGCTTCATTCGTTCCTCTTGGCTTGGATGTGGCCGATAAGGAGGTACTCCGACTAAAACTTGAGTCCATATGTACTGCTTTCGCATCAAGTTATGTTGGCGGCTTTGATGTCCCAAGTGGTTTGTCCCTAGCAACAGTAGAGTTGCATCAGAATTGATGCCGTTTGGACCCAATTGAAACCTTAGGTCTTCTCCCAGGGTCCTTCTTGCATATTTCAGGGACTTAGTTGTAATTTTTGATTCTTTTGAGTCCTTTTGTCAGCTTTGTACCTGTATTGTTCGGATATTGATGAAGGTCCGTGACTCGCCAATGGTCGGCTGTCGGTGCTCCACCGCCCACGCCGGCGGCGGCTTCTTCCTGACGGTCGTTTAAAAAACTGTCATTCTCCGTGTCCAACAAAAACGAAGCCCATCACAAGACATATTGCAGAGTATTGTGGACGGCCATCTTAGGGCCCACATTACAAGGTTGACTTGGATCGTTGCCCTCTTTTCTTTTCTTTTCTCAACACAAGTCGGCAAGTCGGTACCCAACAAAAAAGCCAAGTCGGCAGGTCATGGTAAGAATTAACTGAATTAGAAATATTCAAATTGGAAAGAAGAGCGGTCGACGAGGAATTTAATACGTACTATTACCAAATGGATGGAGGCCACTCTTGGGCACTACAGCTTTGTTCTTGATAATGACAGCCAATACAATGCTTAATTCAACGCTAGCTTAAAGCCGTCAATTATTGGCACTTTAATCCTTGAGAGAAGCCGGATGCTGTGGCTACAAGAAGATCCCTGTCAGGTAGGTGTTGTGTTCCTCATCCTTCATTTCCCCTGTCCTTTCCCTTTCATTGCCGACTTGTCAAGTTTCTTTTCTTGGCGATGGGTGATGCCCAATCCCAACGAATCACCTCGAGCCAAGATCTGCTATCTGGAAATATCTGTGTGAATCATTTCCCTGGCCTTTTCTGATTTTCTGGGGATCTGGTAGTTAATTTCCAGAGGTTCCCCATTGTTGCTTGATTTAATCGCCCTGCGCCATGGCCGGAGATGAAGACGAAGGCGAGATGGAGGCCTTGCGGGAGGCTCTGCGGCAGCAGAGTCTTGCCGTCGAGATGCTCAAGGCCGAGCTGGAGGAGGAGAGGCAGGCGGCGTCGTCGGGGGCCGACGAGGCGCTGGCCATGATCCTGCGGCTGCAGGGCGAGAAGGCGGCCGTGCGGATGGAGGCCGACCAGTTCCGGCGGGTCGCGGAGGAGAGGATCCTGCACGACGAGGACTCTCTGGCCTTCCTCAAGGCCGTCGTCTTCAGCCAGGAGATGGACATCACCTCCCTCAAGAACCGCCTGCTGGTCGTCTGCGGCAGCAACAGTCCCAGCTCGCCGGCCCCCGGCCGGGACGGCGTCATCGACCTCCCCTGGCTAAGGAGGCTGGCCCAGAAAGACCTGTCGTCGGGGAGGAACGCCTCTCTCCCGGCGGCGCGGCTCGAGGAGCTGTGCTCGGATCTCGACGACGCCGAGAACGTCGGCGACAGCAGGCCGGCGAGGACGGTGTCGGACATCGGGGAGGTGATCCGGAGGGAGAAGGAGTGGGTGAGGTCCAACGTGAGCCACCAGGCGTTGCCGCCGAGGCTGCACCGGTCGTCCTCCCACCGTCTCCCGCGGGCGCCGAGCTACACAGCGCAATGTGTCATGCCCAATGTCCACGACAAGTTTGAAGCGCCGGAGAGCGTCGCGTCCCATGCTCCTCCGAGATCCAGCAGGAGGTCATCGCCGGAGATAATCTCCGAAGAAGACGACGTGAGCTCGTCGTCGACCCGGCGCGGTGACTGCAACGGCCCCAAGCCAAGCGACGACGAGCACGCAAACGGCGCCATTGCCGATCTGGGAGCCGGCATTGATGAGATCAAATCCAGCGTGCAGACCCTCGCGACCGAGCTGGGCAGAATGAGGGAAACCAGCATGTCCAGAGGCGACGCGCAGATGCAGGTGCTGGGCGAGATCTGCGCGAAGCTCGACGCCATGAGGCCCATGACCATCAGCAAGCAACAGAGTGTTGTCCATGGAGGCAAGAAGCACTCCATCAGAGAAGTAGGCAGCTCTTCCAAGGGGGTGGTGACCACTCTGCCACAGAGTGAGCTTCTGATGAACCATTTCATTGAGGTATGTGCCATGATCTCCTCTGCTCTCCTTGTCAGGCCCTTGGCCAAGGTTGCTGCATCCATGTCATTATTTAGGTGCTTCCTCGTTTTCTTCCTAGCAGTTTTTCTACTGTATAAGCAACGCAATCCGCTGTGGTAGACGTCAAAGCTTTTCCCTCCCAATTTACATTCCTTCACTTTCTAGACAGTTATTTTTGTAATAAAAGACATCCCTATGAGACGATGCTGAAACAAGATCGGCTTTCTATTGTTGTTGTCCTGAAGAAATATTGCGGGGTAATTTTGCCATGGTCAATTTACGTTCGACACTGAAATTTGTGACGGTGGGTAACCCTGAAGTACTATACTCGAATTATTTCGACCATTTGCTTTTGAAGAAATACCTGAGAATTTTTTTGTCCAAGTTAACCAATGCAACAAGCGTGCTATGTATTTCTCTCTCTTATTTTTTGGGCTTCCTTGGTTCGTAGAATTCTAAAAAGGCGGGGTATCAGTTCGAGATTGTATGTCTCCCCTGTAATTTGTGTCCTTTCTCTCCCATCTTAATGAAATGGGGTGCAATTCTCTTGCGTGTTCGGTAAAAAAAAAAGGGATTGTAATGTCATGACCATTTGAATTTTACAGGAATTTTGGTTTGTTTGATAGCATCATAGGAATCTGAAGGAAAATCTTCTATAGGTTTCAATCATATGAATCAAAAGACCAATGTAGAAAAAAAAAACCTAAAGACTATAATCCTCTAAAGTTTATATAAGAATCGTTTGATTCAAAAAGGCCCTCAGTGTGTAACGTGTGCTTGTTACCATTCCGTACCACCTTGAATTGCATCGTAGGGAGCACACAAACTCCCTGAAAGGCATTCTTTTCTTTTATCACTTTTTTATTTGCTCATTTCAATAAGTACTTCTTCTTAATTATCTTAACAGGCAATGATGTACATACCGTGAGATCTGTGAAGGGCTAGATGATTTTTATTGGTTTTGGAGTTGATGGATTGACTGAAAGATTGTTGATTTCTTTACCATCGTCGCCTTTTTCTCGGCGAAGATGATGTGTACATGAGAGCTTGTGTGATACCCGTTGTGATGTTCTGTTAGGTATAGGTGTGCTGATTTTGTTAGCGTCACAGGAGAAGGTGACGTTGATGTAATGTTACCAGATTGATACTTGTACAAAAAAAAAAAAATCATCTAGTTGTTCTTTTGCGATTTTGGCTTATCAATGCATGTTCTTTCCAAAAACATCTCTGGACATATTTGCCTCAAGAGAAGGATAATCTATTTTGCTACTCCCTTCAATCCAAATTAATTATCTGAATCAATTGACGCAACCTGTATACAATATAAATGGACATCGCATAGAGGTTGGATCAATTAATTGGGACCGAAGGTAGTAGCATACTCGGATTTTCCCCTCGCAACTTCACAATTCCGATCGGAGGGAGTAGCACAATCCAGATTTTTCACCTCACAAGGTAGCACGCCATTGGGTTGGTGTGTGTATTCGGCATTTTATCTTCACACATTTTTATAGAAGGGGCCCAAGGACCCATAGCATTACTACGGTATTGCTGACCCAAGTTTTGTGTTTGTAATGTGTTCAAAAAACTCCCGGTGTTGTCATGCCTCCGCTGAACGTACCCTCGTAGACCGAAAGCGGAAGCGTTTAGTAATGCGGTTGATGTAGTCGAACGTTTTCGCGATCCAACCGATCAAGTACCGAACGCACGGCACCATCGGCCTTAACTGGATCAAGAGTACGAGGGACGTCACCGAACGTTTGTTGAATGGATACAATAGGTCTTGGATGATGGACATGACGAGGAACTATGTATACATGACAAAGACTCATCTCCGGTCAATAACCAATAGCGGAACCTGGATGCTCATATTGATTCCTACATATTCTACGAAGATCTTTATCGGTCAAATCGCACAACAACATACGTTGTTCCCTTTGTCATCGGTATTTTTCTTGCCCGAGATTCGGTCGTCGGTATCATCATACCTAGTTCAATCTCGTTACCGGCAAGTCTCTTCACTCATTCCGTAATACATCATCTCATGACTAACTCATTAGTCGTTTGCTTGCAAGGCTTATTATGATGTGTATTATCGAGAGGGCCCAGAGATACCTCTCCGACACTCGGAGTGACAAATCATATTCTCGATCTATGCCAACACCACAAACACCTTCGGAGACACATGTAGAGCATCTTTATAATCACCCAGTTACGTTGTGACGTTTGATAGCACACAAGGTGTTCCTCCGGTATTTGGGAGTTGCATAATCTCATAGTCAGAGGAACATGTATAAGTCATGAAGAAAGCAATAGCAGTAAAACTAAACGATCATAGTGCTAAGCTAACGGATGGGTCTTGTCCATCACATCATTCTCCTAATGATGTGATCCCGTTGATCAAATGACAACACATGTCCATGGTTAGAAAACATAACCATCTTTGATTAATGAGTTAGTCTAGTCGAGGCATACTAGGAACACTCTGTTTTGTCTATGTATTCAGACATGTATCAAGTTTTCGGTTAATACAATTCTAGCATGAATAAAAGACATTTATCATGATATACAAGGAAATATAAATAACAACTTTATTATTGACTCTAGGGCATATTTCCTTCAAAAGGAAATACCACATTACTCAAAGCACACTCTGAACACAATCAAGACAGAGAAGTGATACGTATCGGTCGTATCGATTGTTTCATGCCAATATTCTACAACTTTCAGATACTTTTAGCAACAAATTATATGATTTTCTTGGACTAACATATTGATCCAGTGCCCAGTGCTTGTTCCTATTTGTTGCATATTCTTTGTTTCGCATAAATTCGTACCAAACAAAGTCCAAACACGATAAAATTTTACGGAGAATTTTTTGAAATAATTTTGATTTTGGGAAAGAATCAGCATAAGGGGTGGCCCATAGGCCCCACGAGCTCACATGGGTGTGCCTCCTATCCCAGAGCGCGTCCCCTGCACCTGTGGCCACCTCAAAGGTCGGTTGAGGGTGTCCTTCTACCGCAAGGAAACTGATATCCGGATAAAAATCCCCTCGAAATTCAGCCCAATTGGAGTTACGAATCTACAGGAATATAAGAAACAATTTTCGGCCAGAAAACAGGAACGCGAAAATAGAAGAGAACAGAGAGATAGATCCAATCTCGAAGGGGCTCCTGCCCTTTGGGAGCCATGGCGGCCATGGACCTGAGGGGAAACCCTCCTCCCATCTAGGGGGAGGCCAAGCAAGAATTAGGAGGGGGCTATCTACCCCTCTCCTCCAGTGGTGCCGGAGTGCCACTAGGGGAACCATCATGACAACGATCTACTCCAACAACTTTGCCGCCATCATCGCCAAATCTCTCTCCCTCTATGCACCAGTGTAACATTTCTAATATTGTTCATTTTTCTAATATTGTTCATTTTTTCAAAATTAAATAAAAATGTGTTCATTTCTTGTTCTCTTCTTATTTTATCTTTTTTCTCTATTTGGTTTTCTCGTTTTTTCCTATTTGCCTTTAGCTAAATGTATTTTTTTCATCGATAGTACTCAGATTTACTATAACTTAGTTGTCTAATTATGAGTTGCTTAGTGACCACATTAAACTAACTTACTTGCCAACTTTTCTACAATCTAGTTGTCAGATTTTATTATGCCCGAGTTGCCACTTTTATTTTGCATAGCTCGCCAACAAAAATTGCACACTAGTTGTCATTTTAATTTTGTTGAGCTGCCACTTTTATTTCATATATCTTGCTGTAATGGAAACTTATTGTCATTTTTTATATTTTTACTCCCTTGATCCCATATCAACTATAGTTGTCAGGTTTTATTATGCCTGAGTTGCCATTTTTATTTCATATAGCTCGCCAAATAATGTGCATGCTAGTTGTCATTTTAATTATGCCAAGCATGCTTATTGGAAAGAAAACTAATGTACTAGCAAGATTATCTCTGTCGCATAATGTAGCATCGCAGTATAGCACACCGTCCGTTCATGTGCGCCGACGAGTTGACGTGAGCTCGTGTTTCGAAGCAGTACCACTGGTGGTAAGAGTAACTTCAACGCGCCGACCCAAACGGACGGTGCTTTTGTCTATTTTTTTGTTCGTTTTGGTCGATCGTCCGCCCTGTTTGAGATTTGGGTCGGCAGTGCACCCAACGCGCCGTCATATGTGTGCCGTCATGGGCAGCTGGCCGCCCTTTTTCAATAAATACCTCAATTTTTGCATTGTTTGCATTGAA
Source organism: Secale cereale (assembly GCA_902687465.1). Classification (NCBI taxonomy): domain Eukaryota; kingdom Viridiplantae; phylum Streptophyta; class Magnoliopsida; order Poales; family Poaceae; genus Secale; species Secale cereale. The sequence goes on along the minus strand of LR738713.1, from coordinate 723,779,062 downwards.
ACATATAGTCCATGCCTAAATAAATAGCATAGTTTGAACCGAATAAAATAGCATAGTTTTACAAGCCGAATAAAAGTTAAAGTGTGTCACATAGTTTTGCAAGCCGAATAAAAAATATACATCTATTGGTTGCCAACATGAGCCCACATATACTCAACCAAATTATTTTGCAGTTGCATTTGAGTTTCTCAATCATGCAAGTCATGATGAAATTGGGTGAACTGTTTAAACGTTGCCGCTCTTCCACGCTCAGGCACAACATTCTCACCCTGAAACTGAAATCCTTGATCGAAGAGACGTTCCGGACGCTCATCTTCTGGAAGGAAATATGCCCTAGAGGCAATAATAAAGTTATTATTTATTTCCTTATATCATTATAAATGTTTATTATTCATGCTACAATTGTATTAACCGGAAACTTAGTACATGTGTGAATACATAGACAAATAGAATGTCACTAATATGCTTTTACTTGACTAGCTCGTTAATCAAAAAATGGTTAAGTTTCCTAGCCATAGACATGAGTTGCCATTTGATGAACGGGATCACATCATTAGAGAATGATGTGATTCACTTGACCCATTCCGTTATCTTAGCACTTGATCTCGTTTAGTATGTTGATATTGCTTTCTTCATGACTTATACATGTTCCTCTGACTATGAGATTATGCAACTCCCGAATACCGGAGGAACACTTTCTGTGCTATCAAACGTCACAACGTAACTGGATGATTATAAAGATGCTCTACAGGTATCTTTGATGGTGTTTGTTGAGTTGTCATAGATCGATATTAGGATTTATCACTCCGATTGTCGGAGAGGTATCTCCGGGCCCTCTCAGTAATGCACATCACTATAAGCCTTGCAAGCAATGTGACTAATGAGTTAGTTGCGGGATGTTGCATTATGGAACGAGTAAAGAGACTTGCCGGTAACGAGATTGAACTAGGTATGATGATACCGACAATCGAATCTTGGACAACTAACATACCGATGACATATGTTGTTAAGCGGTTTGACCGATAAAGATCTTCGTAGAATATGTAGGAGCCAGTATGAGCATCAGGTTCTGCTATTGGTTATTGACCGGAGATGTGTCTCAGTCATGTCTACATAGTTCTCGAACCCGTAGGGTCCGCACGCTTAATGTTTGATGACGATTTGTATTATGAGTTATGTGATTTGATGACCGACGTTTGTTCGGAGTCCCGGATGAGATCGGACATAACGAACAGTCTTGAAATGGCCGAGACGTAAATATCGATATATTGGAAGGCTATATTCGAACATCGGAAAGGTTCCGAGTGATTCAGATATTTTTCGGAGTACCGGAGAGTTACGGGAATTTGTATTGGGCCTTAATGGGCCATACGAGAAAGGAGAGAAAGGCTTCAAGGGTGGCCGCGCCCCTTCCCCATGGACTGGTCCGAATTGGACTAGGGAAAGTGGGCGCCCCCTTCCTTCCTTCTCCTTCTCCCTTTCCCATTTCCTATTCCATGTGGGAGATGGAATCCTACTAGGACTAGGGAGTCGCTAGTTTTTTTTAAATAATACATTTTTTAATTAATTTTTATAAATATTACGCTGGATAATTTTTTTTCAAAAATAATACACCGTCGGCCCGCTGCAGGCCGACTGGGCCTAGTCGGCCCACAGCAGGCCGATTGGATTCCAGTCGGCCTACAGCTGGCCGACTGGCCCCTGTCGGCCCACTGTGGGCTGATTGGGTCCTGTCGGCCCACTGTGAGCCGACTGGAGCTAATTGGCTCGCTGTGGGCTAATTGTTTTTGCAAAAAAATAGGCTTAAAAAATATATGTTTAAAAAATGTTAATCATGTAATTAAAAAATGTTAAACGTGTATAAAAAATGTTCCTGATGTATACAAAAAATGTACAATATATATGCAAAAAAGTTGACTAAAAATTTGTTTTAAAAAGTGTTAAGCATGTATTTAAAAATTGTTAAATGCGTCTATTAAAAAGTTCCTTATTTATACATAAAATATAGAATGTGTGTGGAAAAAAGTTGACACCAAAAAAATATGTTTGAAATGTTGACATTTTTTCAAATACATGATTAAAAATTGTTAAATGTGTGTATAAAAAATATAGAATTTGTACGAAAAAAAGTTGACACCAAAAAAATATGTTTGAAAAAAATATTCTAGTTCCATACAAGAAGAGCAACCAATCATACTTAGGTCCGTGATGCTTCCATTCCTGATCCGGAGCTGGAACATTTTGTTATACACGTTTAACCTTTCATTCCAATACATGAAACATTTTTGTGTACTCGTTGAACATTTTTTCAAATACATGATTAACAATTTTTTCAAACATATTTTTTTGGTGTCAACTTTTTTTCATACACATTCTATATTTTTTGTATACACAAGGAACATTTTTTCAAATACAAGATTAACATTTTTTTCAAACATATTTTTTTGTGTCAACTTTGTTTCATACACATTCTATATTTTTTGTATAGATAAGGAACATTTTCTATACACACATTTAACAATTTTTAAATACATGGTTAACACTATTTAAAACATATTTTTTAGTCAATTTTTTTGCATATATATTGTAAATTTTTTGTGTACATCAAGAACATTTTTTATACACGTTTAACATTTTTTAATTACACGATTAATATTTTTTTAAACATATATTTTTTATGCCTACTTTTTCGCAAAAACAATTAGCACAAAGCGAGCCAATTAGCTTCAGTCGGCCCACAGTGGGCCGACAGGACCCAATCAGCCCATAGTGGGCCGACAGGGCCAGTCGGCCAGCTGTAGGCCGACTGGAATCCAATCGGCCTGCTGTGGGCCGACTAGGCCCAGTCGGCCTGCAGCGGACAGACGGTGTATTATTTTGATTTTTTTTATCCAGCGTAATATTTATGAAAATTAATAAAAAAATGTATTATTTAAAAAATTTATCTAGGGAGTCCTAGTAAGACACCACACTTTAGCGCGCCCTATGAGGGCTGGCCTCCTCCTCCCTTCATCCTTTATATACGTGGCCATGGGTCAAGATGGCAATATTCCCCGTGGGGATGGGTACCCGCGGGGATTTACCCATCATGGAGCGGGGATGGGGGGCAAATTATCCCCATGGGTATTGTTTGGTGGATACCCGTTAGTCTCGCGGGGCGGGGATGGGTATAAAATCCACCCGTGGGGACTCCATGGATACCCGAAAACTATGCCATTCGTACTATAAATGCAGAATATATAGATTAATACCTAGATATTTCACATAATTATATTTCTCCACCTCTCCCAACAACCATGTCTTCTCTAATCTCACCTATCCTAGTCAGCTTTGTAATCCCCATGGATACCCGACGGGTACCGGGTACCCGCTATTAACGGGGATGGGGGGCATTTTGTCCCCGCGAAGCTTCATGGGGATCACGGGTATGGGGATTAGCGGGGATCGGGGCGAGGATGGTGGAGTCATCCCCGTCCCCGTTGCCACCTTGAGCCAGGGGCACCCCATGAACACACAAGTTGATTTCTTAGCCGTGTGCAGTGCCCCTCCCCACAGTTACACACCTCGGTCATATCGTTGCAGTGCTTAGGCGAAGCCCTGCGCCAGTAGCTTCATCATCACCGTCACCACGCCGTCGTGCTGACGAAACTCTCAAGTGACGCTCAACTGGATCAAGAGCTCGTGGGACGTCATCGAGCTGAACGTGTGCTGAATATGAAAGAGCCGTACGTTCGGTGCTTGGATCGGTTGGATCGCGAAGACGTTCGACTACATCAACCGCGTCACTAGACGCTTCCGCTTTCGGTCTACGAGGGTACGTAGACACACTCTCCCCGCTCGTTGCTATGCTTCTCCTAGATAGATCTTGCGTGATCGTAGGAAATTTTTGAAATACTACGTTCCCCAACAGTGGCATCATGAGCCAGGTCTATGCATAGATGATATGCACGAGTAGAACACAATGAGTTGTGGGCGATAATAGTCATACTGCTTACCAGCATGTCATACTTTGATTCGGCGGTATTGTGAGATGAAGCGGCCCAGACCAACATTACGCGTACGCTTACACGAGACTGGTTTCACCGTTACGAGCACTCGTTGCTTAAAGGTGACCTGCGGGTGTCTGTCTCTCTCACTTTAGTTGAATTGAGTGTGGCTACGCCCGGTCCTTGTGAAGGTTAAAACATCACATACTTGACGAAAAATCGTTGTGGTTTTTTGTATGCGTAGGTAAGAACGGTTCTTGCTAAGCCCGTAGCAGCCACGTAAAACTTGCAACAACAAAGTAGAGGACATCTAACTTGTTCTTGCAGGGCATGTTGTGATGTGATATGGTCAAGACGTGATGAGTTATACGTTATTGTATGAGATGATCATGTTTTGTAAAGTTATCGGTAACCGGCAGGAGCCTTATGGTTGTCTCTTTATTGTATGAATTGCGAAGGCCATGTAATTGCTTTACTTCATCACTATGAGTTAACGATAGTAGTAGTAGCAATAGTTGGCGAGACGACCATGACGCTACGATGAAGATCATGGTGTCAACCGGTGACAATGGAGATTATCACGATGCTTTGGAGATGGAGATCAAAAGCACAAAATGATGATGGCCATATCATGTCACATATTTTGATTGCATGTGATGTTTATCTTATTATGCTTAGTACGGCGGTAGCATTATAAGATGATCCCTTACAAAATTTCAAGGTACAAGTGTTCTCCCTGAGTATGCACCGTTGGGAAAGTTCGTCGTGCCGAGACACCACGTGATGATCGGGTGTGATAAGCTCTACGTTCAAATACAACGGGTGTAAGACAGTTTTGCACATGCAGAATACTCGGGGTAAACTTGACGAGTGTAGCATGTACAGACATGGCCTCGGAACACTAGAGACCGAAAGGTCGAGTGTGAATCATATAGTAGATATGATCAACATAAGATGTTCACCATTGAAAACTACTCCATCTCACGTGATGATCGGACATGGTTTAGTTGATTTGGATCACGTGATCATTTAGATGACTAGAGGGATGTCTATCTAAGTGGGAGTTCTTTAGTAATATGATTAATTGAACTTTAATTTATCATGAACTTAGTCCTGGTAGTATTAGTATATCTATGTTGTAGATAAATAGCTCGCGACGTAGCTCCCCGTTTATTTTATATGTTCCTAGAGAAATATAAGTTGAAAGTTGTTAGTAGCAATGATGCAGACTAGGTCCATGATCTGAGGATTATTCTCATTGCTGCACAGAAGTATTATGTCCTTGATGCACCGCTAGGTGACAGTTCTATTGCAGGAGCAGATGCAAACGTTATGAACGTTTGGCAAAGCTCAATATGATGTCTACTTAATAGTTTAGTGCACCATGCTTTACGGCTTAGAACCGGGACTTCAAAAATGTTTTGAACGCCACGGAGCATATAAGATGTTCCAAGAGTTGAAATTAGTATTTTATACTAATGCCCGTGTCGAGAGGTATGAGACCTCTAACAGTACTTTGCCTACAAGATGGAGGAGAATAGCTCAACCAGTGAGCATGTGCTCAAATTGTCTGGGTACTACAATTGCTTGAATCAAGTGGGAGTTAATCTTCCAGATAAGATAGTAATTGACAAAGTTCGCTAGTCACTTTCACCAAATTAGTAGAATTTCGTGATGAACTATAATATGCAAGGGATGACGAAAGTAATTCCTGAGCTCTTCGCGATGCTAAAATCGGCGAAGGTAGAAATCAAGAAAGAGCATCAAGTGTTGATGGTTAACAAGACCGCTTGTTTCAAGTAAAGGGCAAAGGGATAGAAGGGGAACTTCAAGAAGAATGACAAGCAAGTTGTCACTCGCGTGAAGAAACCCAAAGCTAAACTCAAGCCTGAAACTAAGTGCTTCTACTGCAAAGGAAATGGTCACTTGAAGTGGAACTGCCCTCGATACTTGGCGGATAAGAGGGATGGCAAAGTGAACAAAGGTATATTTGATATACAGATTATTGATGTTTACTTTACTAGTGTTCATAGCAACCCCTGGGTATTTGATACCGATTCAGTTGCTAAAATTAGTAACTCGAAACGAGAGTTGCAGAATGAACATAGACTAGTTAAAGGTGAAGTGACGATGTGTGTTGGAAGTGGTTCCAAGATTGATATGATCATCATCGCACACTCCCTATACTTTCGGGATTAGTGTAGAACCTAAATTAATGTTATTTGGCATTTGCGTTGAGCATGAATATGATTTGATCATGTTTGTTGCAATACGGTTATTCATTCAAAGTCATACAATAATTGTTATTCTGTTTAGATGAATAAAACCTTCGATGGTCATACAACCAATAAAAATAGTTTGTTGGATCTCGATCGTAGTAATACACATATTCATAATATTGAAGCAAAAAGATGAAAAGTTAATAATGATAGTGCAACTTATTTGAAATCATACGTACTGATGTATGTGGACCAATGAGTGTTGAGGCTCGCGGCGGGTATCGTTATTTTCTAACCTTCACTGATGATTTGAGCAGATATGGGTATATCTACTTGACGAAACACAAGTCTGAAACATTTGAAAAGTTCAAAGAATTTCAGAGTGAAGTAGAGAATCATCGTAACAAGAAAATAAAGTTTCTACAATCTGATCCTGGAGGCGAATATTTGAGCTACGAGTTTGGAATTCATTTGAAACAATGTGGAATAGTTTCACAACTCACGCCACCCGGAACACCACAGCGTAATGGTGTGTCCGAACATCGAAATCACACTTTATTAGATATGGTGCGATCTATGATGTCTCTTACCGATTTACTACTATCATTTTGGGTTATGAATTAGAGACAGCTGCATTCACGTTAAATAAGGGCACCATCTAAATCCGTTGAGACGACTCCTTATGAACTGTGGTTTGGCAAGAAACCAAAGTTGTTGTTTCTTAAAGTTTGGCGCTACGATGCTTATGTGAAAAAGCTTCAACCTGATAAGCTTGAACCCAAGTCAAAGAAATGTGTCTTCATAGGATACCCAAAGGAGACTGTTGGGTACACCTTCTATCACAGATCCGAAGGCAAGATATTCGTTGCTAAGAATGGATCCTTTCTAGAGAAGGAGTTTCTCTCGAAAGAAGTGAGTGGGAGGAAAGTAGAACTTGATGAGGTAATTGTACCTTCTCCCGAATTGGAAAGTAGTACATCACATAAACTAGTTCGAGTGATTCCTACACTAATTAGTGAGGAAGCTAATGATGATGATCATGAAACTTCGGATCAAGTTACTCCTGAACCTCGTAGGTCAACCAGAGTACGTTCCGCACCAGAGTGGTACGTCAACTCGGTTCAACAAGTCATGTTACTAGACCATGATGAACCTACGAACTATGAGGAAGCAATGGTGAGCCCAGATTCCGCAAAATGGCTTGAAGCCATGAAATCTGAGATGGGATCCATGTATGAGAACAAAGTATGGACTTTGGTTGACTTGCTCGATGATCGGCAAGCCATCGAAAATGAATGGATCTTCAAGAGGAAGACCGACGCCGACGGTAATGTTACCGTCTACAAAGCTCGACTTGTTGCGAAAGGTTTTCGACAAGTTCAAGGAGTTGACTACGATGAGACTTTCTCACCCGTAGCGATGCTTAAGTCAGTCCGAATCATGTTAGCAATTGCCGCATTTTATGATTATGAAATTTGGCAAATGGATGTCAAAACTGCATTCCTTAATGGATATCTTAAAGAAGAGTTGCATATGATGCAACCAGAAGGTTTTTGTCGATCCTAAAGGAGCTAACAAAATGTGCAAGCTCCAGCGATCCATCTATGGACTGGTGCAACAATCTCGGAGTTGGAATATACGCTTTGATAAGTTGATCAAAGCATATAGTTTTATACAGACTTGCGGTGAAGCCTGTATTTACAAGAAAGTGAGTGGGAGCACTACAGACTTTCTGATAAGTATATGTGAATGACATATTGTCGATCGGAAATGATGTAGAATTTTCTGGAAAGCATAAAGGAGTGTTTGAAATGAATTTTTCAAAGAAAGACCTTGGTGAAGTTGCTTACATATTGAGCATCAAGATCTATAGAGATAGATCAAGACGCTTGATAAGTTTTTTCAATGAGTACATACTTTGACAAGTTTTTGAAGTAGTTCAAAATGGATCAGTCAGAGAAGGAGTTCTTGCCTGAGTTATAAGGTATGAAGTTGAGTAAGACTCAAAACCCGACCACGGCAGAAGATAGAGAAAGAATGAAAGTCATTCACTATGCCTCAGCCATAGGTTATATAAAGTGTGCCATGCTGTGTGCCAAACCTGTTGTGTACCTTGCCATGAGTTTGGCAAGGAGGTACAATAGTGATCCAGGAGTAGATCACTGGCAGCGGTCAAAATTATCCTTAGTTACTGGATGACTAAAGAAATGTTTCTCGGTTATGGAGGTGATAAAGAGTTCGTCGTAAAGAGGTACGCTGATGCAATCTTTGACACTAATCCAGATGACTCTAAGTACCAATCTGGATGCATATTGAAAGTGGGAGCAATTAGCTAGAGTAGCTCCATGCGGAGCATTGTAGACATAGAAATTTGCGAAATACATACGGATCTGAATGTAACAGACCCGCTGACTAAACTTCTCTCACAAAGCAAAACATGATCACACCTTAGTACTCTTTGGGTGTTAATCACATGGCGATGTGAACTATATTATTGACTCTAGTAAACCCTTTGGGTATTGGTCACATGGCGATGTGAACTATGGGTGTTATTCACATAACGATGTGAATTATCGATATTAAATCACATGGCGATGTGAACTAGATTATTGACTCTAGTGCAAGTGGGAGACTGAAGGAAATATGCCCTAGAGGCAATAATAAAGTTATTATTTATTTCCTTATATCATTGTAAATGTTTATTATTCATGCTAGAATTGTATTAACCGGAAACTTAGTACATGTGTGAATACATAGACAAATAGAGTGTCACTAGTATGCCTCTACTTGACTAGCTCAAAAGACGGTTAAGTTTCCTAGCCATAGACATGAGTTGTCATTTGATGAACGGGATCACATCATTAGAGAATGATGTGATTGACTTGACCCATTCCGTTAGCTTAGCACTTGATCGTTTAGTATGCTGCTATTGCTTTCCTCATGACTTATACATGTTCCTATGACTTTGAGATTATGCAACTCCCGAATACAGGAGGAACACTTTGTGTGCTATCAAACGTCACAACATAACTGGGTGATTATAAAGATGCTCTACAGGTGTCTCTGATGGTGTTTGTTGAGTTGGCATAGATCGAGATTATGATTTGTCACTCCGATTGTCGGAGAGGTATCTCTGGGCCCTCTCGGTAATGCACATCACTATAAGCCTTGCAAGCCATGTGACTAATGAGTTAGTTGCAGGATGATGCATTACGGAATGAGTAAAGAGACTTGACGATAATGAGATTAAACTAGGTATGATGATACCGATGATCGAATCTCGGGCAAGTAATATAGCGATGACAAAGGGAACAACGTATGTTGTTATGCAGTTTGACCGATGATACGTCCAAAACGTATCTATAATTTCTGCTTGCTCCATGCTTCTTTTGTGTGATATTGCTATGATATTTATGCACTTCCATACACTTTTGATCATATTTGGACTAACCTATTAACTCAGTGCACCCCAGTGCCAGTTTCTGTTCTCTGCTGTTTTTGTATTTCAGGTTTTCCCATTACTTAAATTGCCAGAAAAATTCCGGGAAAAATATATAAAAAATCAGCGCTCCAGAAGCTTCCACGCGCCAGAAGTGGGGCCAGAGGGGAGCCAGGGGCAGTCCAGGCGGCCAGCCCACGTGGCCCCACCCCTGGCCGCACCGGGG
>LR738713.1:723659500-723769070 GCA_902687465.1 Secale cereale | reverse complement strand
CGGGGGGGGGGGGGGGGCGCCTGGGCCCCCCTCTCCGCCTCTGGTGACCCCCTTTGGCATATATTTACCACTCGTCGCGGAAACCCTGATTCCAGACCCCATTTCTCCAGAAGCTATTCCGATCTCCGCCGCCATCGCCACCAAGTTTCGGGGGACCAGAATTCCTGTGCCGGCATCCTGCCGGGACGGGGAAGTGCCCCCGGATTCATCTCCATCGACGTTGCTTCCTCCCTCCATGATGCGGGAGTAGTTCCTCCTCGGGGCTGAGGTTTCTACCAGTAGCTATGTGGTCAATTCTCTCTCCCATGATGTGATCTTCGTTGTGATCATAGGCTATGTTAATCTAGGGTGATCCCATGATATTTCCCCTTCCTCTATGTATTGGATTGATGTACTCACTTGTCTTTATCTAGTATAATCTCCGAGACCAAGGTGACAGCGGTCTATTGGACATGGATTAGAAGAATATTTTCATGAGTGATTTCCTCTTTTGTGTGTTGATTGAAGATTGAGAGTCTCTTGGTGCTTGTCTTTGACTATCCTTGAGATATGTTGTGGTGATTGTGCTACTCTCTTTGGATGGCCGCGGTGACATTGGGAAATCCATAGATTGAGAACTACGAACTTTGAGGTGTGCTTTTGTAGCCCTACATAATTCTCGTCCTCTCTTGACCACAAAGGAATGACCTCCGAGTGCGTCCCCCTTGCATGTTTTATGGGAAATATCATGTGATTCGATTATGTTAATGTTGTTGGGAGTTGCCACTAGTGAAAGTATGAAGCCTAGGCCTTGTTTCCACCATTGCAATACCATTTGTGCTCACGTTTACCACTTGTTTGCTTGCTGCACTTTTTATTACAGATTTATATTACTTTGCTTTGCCACTCCTATCATCCATATTTTACCATCTCTTCGCCGAACTAGTGCACCTATACATCTGACAAGTGTATTAGGTGTGTTGGGGACACAAGAGACTTCTTGTATCTTGATTGCAGGGTTGCTTGAAAGGGGTACGTTCAACCTCCACTTCCCTGAGTTCGATAAACCTTGGGTTACTCACTTAAGGGAAATTTGCTGCTGTCCTACAAACCTCTGCTCTTGGAGGCCCAACACTGTCTACAGGAATAGAAGCGTGTAGTAGACATCAACCGATAAAGATCTTCGTACAATATGTAGCAGCCAATATGAGCATCCAGGTTCCTCTATTGGTTATTGACCGGAGATGAGTCTCGGTTATGTCTACATAGTTCTCGAACCCGTAGGGTCTACACGCTTAACGTTTGATGACGATTTGTATTATGAGTTATGTGGTTTGATGACCGCCATTTGTTCGGAGTCCCGGATGAGATCACGGACATGATGAACAGTCTCGAAATGGCCGAGACGTAAAGATCAATATATTGGAAGGTTATATTCAGACATCGGAAATGTTCCGAGTGATTCGGATATTTTTCGGAGTACCGAAGAGTTACAGGAATTCGTATTGGGCCTTAATGGGCCATACGGGAAAGGAGAGAAAGGCCTCAATGGTGGCCGCGCCCCTTCCCCATGGACTGGTCTGAATTGGACTAGGGAAAGGGGGCGCCCCCTTCCTTCCTTCTCCTTCTCCCTTCCCCTTTTCCTATTCCATGCGGGAGATGGAATCCTACTAGGACTAGGGAGTCCTAGTAGGACTCCACACTTTGGCGCACCCTATGAGGGCCGGCCTCCTCTTCCCTCCATCCTTTATATACCTGGCCAAGGGGCACCCCATGAACACACAAATTGATTTCTTAGTCGTGTGCGGTGCCCCTCCCCACAGTTACACACCCCGGTCATATCATTGCAGTGCTTAGGCGAAGCCCTGCGCCGGTAGCTTCATCATCGCCGTCACCACGCCGTCGTGCTGACAAAACTCTCCCGTGACGCTCAACTGGATCAAGAGCTCGTGGGACGTCATCGAGCTGAACGTGTGCCGAACACGGAGGTGCCGTACGTTCGGTGCTTGGATCGGTTGGATCGTGAAGACGTTCGACTACATCAACCGCGTCACTAGACGCTTCCGCTTTCGGTCTACGAGGGTACGTAGACACACTCTCCCCGCTCGTTGCTATGCTTCTTCTAGATAGATCTTGTGTGATCGTAGGAAAATTTTGAAATACTATGTTCCCCAACACTTCTACGATCATATTGTGCATGATCGCACAAACAGTCATCACCTCTCACAGTTTATGCGTGCTTCAAGTATTAGCAGGATACCGAATGATGCCCCATCGAGATTGCAAAAGACCAAAGGCACGCTCGACGTCTTTCCTAGCACTCTCTTGCTCTTCGGAAAATCTTTTCCTCTTCTCTCCGACGGGATTGGGGATTGTCTTCACAATAGTGGTCCACTGAGCATAGATATCGTCACCCAGGTAGTATCCTTTGTTGTAGTTGTGGCCGTTGATAGTAAAGTTCACCGTTGGGTTGTTGCCTTCGGCAAGCCTAGCAAACACCGACGAGCGCTGAAGCATGTTGATATCATTGTGTGATCCGGCCATGCCATAGAAAGAGTGCCAGATCCAGAGATCTTAAGACGCCACAGCCTCAAGTATGACAGTGCAAGCCCTGGCATGACCCTTATACTGCCCTTGTCAAGCAGAAGGGCAGTTTTCCACTCTCAGTGCATGCAGTCTATGCTGCCAAGCATCCCTGGGAAACCCCTGCTGGCATTCATAGCCAACAAACGAGTTGTATCTTCAGGAGTCGGCTCTGTCAAGTGCTCAGGGCCAAACACAACTATAACAGCCTTGCAAAGCTTATACATGGAGCCTAGGCATTTAGACTCGCTCATACGGACGTACTCGTCAATGAGATCACCGGGCACTCCGTATGCAAGCATTTAGATGGCAGTAGTGCATTTTTTATAAGAGGAGAAACCAATCTTTCCAACGGCATCCTCTTTGCACTCGAAATAGTCATCATAGCCGACCACCCCCTCTCTAATACGGTTGAAAAGGTACATACTCATTCGGAAACGGCGGCGGAATTTCTGATGTTTGAACAACGGGTTCGTTGTGTCAAAGTAGTCCTTCCAATGAAGGAAATGTCCACTCTCTCGGTTGCGATTCAACGCCGGAAGGTGCCCCGAAATAGAGCCACGAAACAACGACACTAGCTATTGAGGTGATGATGGACTAACACGGCAGCCAAGAGGAATCATTGGAGTCGCAAAGGAAATTGTGAAAAAAGAACTCTTCGGCGGAGTCCATTTTGTACCTTGGCAGACTGTCGAACAGCATGCGGGCGTCGACGAAGGAGACGGCCGGCGAAGGGAGTCGCGCCGCCCTCGAACCAGCTAACTGCCCTGGCGGCATCCGACGAGCGTGCCAACGTCCGACGAGCGTGCTAGTGAGGATCTGGACGGGACGGCGAGGCGGCTTCTTGGTCGCGGTCGCGACTGTGTCGGGGGAGCGTGGTGGGAAGCCTTTGGTTCCCCGTCGGCAAGACTGCCGTGGCAGGCGACGTGGGAGTGGCGGCGTTGCAGAGGGTATGTTGTGGCGCCGGCAGCTGACAGAGCCACCAGACAAATGGGTGGTGTGGGCGGCGGCGGCGACGACGAAGGAGGCTCGCAAGGGCTTGTTGAAATGGGAGAGGATGGCCAAAGTGCCATCGACCAGCGGGCCAAGGGGAAGGAGAAGGCGGACGCGCGCGCGTCCGTCGTGTGTCTGCGCCGACGGAAATCCAGCTAAAAAATGGATTGAGAATGGGTTGGCAGGCGGACGAAAAGCGAACGCGCATCCGCTTGGGTCGATGCGTTGGGCCAACTTTTCTGTCCACGTCAATCCAAACAAAGTGCGGATGAAATGGCTCGCCGTGTTGGAGTTACTCTAATATTTTACAATCGTTTGAAAAGCAGATGTGGATGAGGTCTCCATTCAAAAGATGGAGGACTGTGCGTGCCACTTCATCGAGGTTTCAACTAAATCCACTTGCCTCTAGTACTTAATACGTGTGGTGTTTACGTACTTGCATCCATAGTTGCTTCCATGCATCGACCGGATAAAAAAGGGGCGTCTGATCCCCGCTTGCATGCAATTGTCGGGTGAGTTCTGCACAATGGATCAATATGTATGTTCGTCAATTCAATTTCGACACAAATTAAAATTTCTACACAATGGATTAATATTTTATTAGTTAAATATGAGATTAAAATTTGATACAAAGACAATAAACTAGGACGAATGGTGTTGCGCGCGATTGGCTTTCTTTGTGCCGCAAAATCAATCGATAGTACTCAACCGCGATTGCGTTGTGCCGCTATGGGGCTGATGGAGCCGAGGCGAGTACCAGCAGCCAGAGTGACGAGAGGGGGAGGATCTTGAGATGGAGCCGAGACATATAGGACGTATTTGGTTATGAGACTCGGCCTGGCTCGCGCGCGACGTGAACGGGCCGATTGGTTGCGTACTTTTACTGTTCGGTCCGCATGGCACGAACCCTAAAGCACTCCTGGGCCTGGGCCTGGCTCCCTGGAAACGCAAGAATCGGCAGTTTCTCCAGGGCCAGGCCCGAGCGGTGCATGTGTGCGGCGGCGCTCGAAAAGCCGCGTTGCTTCCCGAAGTGCCGACAGTTATTAGCCTCACCGCCCCTCACCGCTCCCTCTGCCCACTCCCCCCCACTCTCCCAACTCTCATCGGCGGCGGCGGATCGGAGGAGAGCAAGAAGATCACCGGCGAGCGGATCATTACCTGGCCCGCGGCAATGGCGGTAAGTACTTCTTGTTCGTGCTGCACTACTTTTTTCCGTTCGATCCGGCGATAGATTTGATCCACGGTGGAGAGGAGAATGGGGAATAGAGGTAGATAAGCATGGCAGTTCATACTAGTTCATACTACTACTTCATACTAGTTCATGCAAGATCGGAATAGAGGTAGATGCAGATGGAGTAGAAGGGGGATTGGGGGTACAGAACAGACACCGGCTAACCGCGGCGGCCGTCACCGGCGTGCGGAGCGGCGGGTCGAGTGGTTGGCCCTCATCTTCTTGTCCATCGCGATGCGGGGCGGCGGGTGGTCGTCGCTGTCGGAGGACTCGAGGTGGATCTGCTATGTTCGACAGCCTGGCTCCGGCGCCCTCACTGGAATCTGCACCGGTTCTTCCTCCTCCTTAGGCTCCCCACTGATGACCGCTGGCGGCACGATTCCCGTCTCCCAGTACACTGCGGCACGACGATCATTAGGAGCCCCTTAGTTCTTGTACTTCGACCACTTCTTCCTCTATTTAGCGTCGTCGGAGACGGCCTGATTCATAGCCCAGCGAATGATGTCTACTTCCATCGCCCCCTTCGCCGGGTCAGGAATCAGCATCTTTAGCTCTTGTGCAGTGGCCCTAATGAGCACTGCATCAGATTCCTTCTGCATGTCAGGCATGGAGCCGAATTTCGAGCACACCTCCATTGTGTTCTCGAACTTGGTGTGGTCACCAGCGGACCACCCGAGGAAGAAGGCCCTCCAGCCAATACCCCAAGGGAAGAGGTTGGCGTTGGAGCTGAAGCTAGAGCTCATGGCGATGGAGAAGAGGAAGGTTGATAGTGAAATAAGAGAGGGGTGGGTAAGTAGTGGTGGGCAGGATTAGTAAATATTGGCACGATTGAGAGGAGGAAGAGTGACAGTCATGCCTTTTTAACTACATGCTCTTCAATACGCCATGAACTATGTGTTGTGCCTGCCTCCATGAATTGTGTGCAGATCGAGGAGAGCAATGAGATGAGCACGAATGTGCTCCCGGCCATTGACAACAAGGGCAAGCTGCTCGTTCATCCAATGCCCGAGGTTGTGGTGCCGCCCGCTGCCGAGGAGGAACCGAAGACGCCTGAGGCTGGCGACGATGAGCGCATGGAGGAGCCCCCCCCCCAGCAACAAGCACCGCAACTACGGCCACTACCATGAGGAGGATGGCCCAACTCACTTCTACAAGGTCATCCTTGCATCGAAATTTGAGTACATCCCCATGCCCCTGGACTTCACCAAGCACTTCGTCGCGGTGCGGACGGAGTTCAGGCTCAGGAACAACATCGGCTGCTCCTGGAAGGTCACGGTGAAGCTGATGAATGGCAGGGTGACCCTGGATCAGGGTTGGGCCACCTACGCAGCCGTTCATCAGATCAAAATCGGCTATATGGTGACGTTCAAGCTCCTCACTCCCGACACCCTCAAGGTCATCATCTTCGACGACGATGGTATTGAGATCGTCAAAAAGTGCGGGAAGCACGACGAAGCCTTCGCCGCCAAGGACTAGGGCCGAGGCACCTCATTCCTAAGTACTATCGAGTTAGCTTTGAACTGTTTATGTTTTATGCGTTGAACTGTTATGAAGTCTCAATCGATGTAATATTTGTGAGATTGTATACATCAAGATCCGTGTCATTTTCTCTCTGATTTTCTTTTTTTCTATCTTACAGGTTATGTTATTTGATTGTCGTCATCTTTTCCAAACTCCTAGGCATGCAACCCCTCTGAAAATACAAAATACTTTGTACTATGAACTTGCCACAAATTATCTAGCAAGTTATGCTGTTTTGGGACTATTTGTTGAGATTATGATAATGTTTAGATCAAGCTCAATCTATAGTGTTACTCTCTCCCGTGTAATCCCCCACCCCCCTCGCTTATTCCTGACATGGACTAGTGCTAGGGCTCTTGTACACTCTATCTATCAATGAAAGATACACAAACTCTTATGTATTTGAGAAAAACTACTAATCTTAGAATCGGTCTAATAAATTTGGAACGCAAAATCACACAACTAAATTAAGATTGTGCAAACTTGCTTCCTGCTTAGCAGAAATGCCCATTGCGCTTATCCCTAAAAAAATGCCCATTGCGCTTGCTTCTTCATGATCGTGTGGTTAATTAGGGCTACAAAAACAAGCTCTTCCCTCCTTGACCTGTGGCCATTAGGGGTCATCAATTTTTTTCTAGAATACGAGGGGTCATCAATTTTCATGATCCATGGACCATGGCTGATGGCTCCCTCTTCCCCGTGGACACTCTTCTTATGGGCATGTTTGATTGCCATAGTCTACAGTGGCTGCATTGCATAGTCTTCTCAACTCAGTCTGGCTATGCAAATGCAGTCTCAAATGCATCATCTGCAAGTTGTTTGGTTGCCTGCATGCCCTCTTACCTGTATGGGCTGAACCACACTGCCTGATGTTTGGTTGCCTACATGTTAGTGGACAAATCCAATACATGGTGTTTGGTTGTATGCAACGCCTGGTGTGTGGTAACCTCTTTGGCTAGTTGGTGAGGTTACCAGCACAACTACGATCTAGGAAATCAACATTTATTTCACACGGTAGAACTGTGGTTACCAAGAAAGCCAGGCAGACGGATGCATCTAAATCGTGCCATGGCTCGAGACCGGTGTACCCTAGATCTCTAAATAGGCACTGACGAACATCAACATCATTACATCAGCTAACTAGCATGCAAACAACACAGACAGTACATGTACTACTAGCAGTAATATACTCCCTCCGTCCCAAAATAAGTGACTCAAAAGTGACTCAACTTTGTACTATTAGTGTAAAGTTGAGTCACTTTTGAGTCACTTATTTTGTGACGAAGGGAGTATCAAGCAGTCGAAGAAGGACGTTCCTAAATCCATGCATCTTTCAAGGCAGCTTTCATCTTGCTTCACTTCCCGTCTGGCCTCCACCTTCACCGCCGTCATGGCGTGGCGGAGCTTCCACTGGCAGGTGACCATGCACCATTGCCTCTCGCTCTCATCGCCTCCGCGCTTCCGGCAGTAGGCCGGGCAGTCTGTTACACGGACATTGTCTCTGGCGCCGCTCTCCCCCACCGGAAGGATTTCTCCCGCCACCTTCTCCCAGCCGCCGGTGCCGTTGCCGCATCGATGGAGCGCGCGCCCGCAGATTGCAGCGCAAATGAAGTCGGGATCGCCTGCCTCAATGCATTTACAAAAGCAGATCTCCGCCGGCGTCACGGCCCACCGGCCAGCAGAAGCCCGGCGAGTAGGAGACAACACACAGCGCAACCCTTAGAGCATCTTCAGCCGCGTCCCCAACACGCTTTCCTCAGGCCTTTTTTTCTTACGCCAGCGGCTGAAAATCAGCCTAGTCGCGCCCTCAGGATCTCATTTAACGCTGGTTTGAACCGAAACAATAGCCGGCGATCCGAGCCGAACCCAAGCGCCTAGGGGTCGCCTGGGGCACCGGCAGAAGCGAAAAGCGGCAT
This sequence comes from Secale cereale, assembly GCA_902687465.1. Lineage (NCBI taxonomy): Eukaryota > Viridiplantae > Streptophyta > Magnoliopsida > Poales > Poaceae > Secale > Secale cereale. The sequence goes on along the minus strand of LR738713.1, from coordinate 723,760,847 downwards.
GGGGCCGCTCTATCGGTGAGAGGAGGGCCTTTTCCCGCCGTTTCTTCGCGCTTTCCCCCTCGGTTTCCCTCCTATTCTCCATTCCTCCCGTCATTCTCCTCTCCCCCTCCCCCCAGACCGCCGCCATGCGGCCGAAGAAGTACGCACCTCTCCCCCCGCGCCGCGACGGATGCCGCCGCCCAGCCAAAGCAGAGGAAGCAAAGAGCGCCACCGTTCAAGCCGCTAGGCATGACCAACGCCGACTGAAAGGCGGAAGTTCAACGCCGGGACGCTATCACCACCGACCGGCGGAACAGGGCGAACGCCAAAAGGGCCCGCGACATGGCGGCGGCGGCCTCGACGACGGTCGAGCACGACCAAACCGAGACTCGCGTGGGCATGATGAATCCGCCCGGCGGCTAAGGCCCATATGCGTCCTGGAGCCAGCAAAGCGTCAGGTCTCCGACGCCCGAACTCTGGGGTTGCACGCCATCGCCAGACTACGCCGACGGCGACGCGCATGGCGGCTTCAACCCCAACGTCACCTCCCCCCATGGTCACCCCGACCTGATGGAAACAAATGGGCCAAAAAGGGGAAACACGCCGAGGCGGCTATCGCGCGCGTGCAAGAGTCCATCGAGCATTGCCTCGCCGACGCCAAGACCCGGACCGCCCTGTGGGAAGAGAAGACCGAGGCACGGTGGTCGACGTTGATGACGAACAGCGCCATCAAAATCGACCTACTCTGCACCAGCGTCGACCTGCTCCGCACCAACGTCGCCGCGAAGAAGAGGAACACCGACCTGGCTTTCCTGATGGGAGGGGCGGACATGCTCCGAAGCGACGACCCGCAAGTCAAGGTGTGGTACTTGGCGGAGCGCGGCCTCATCCTGAACCAGATACCGACGGCGGCGTCGCCAACTCCAACGCCGACGCTGACGCCGCCGCCAAGCCCCGACGATGATGCCTCCGCGACGCCCAACAACATAGAAGCCGCGCCGATGCCGCCCAGCACAGAAGCAACACCGACGACACCCAGCCCTGAAGCCGCGCCGACGCCGCCCAACCCTCGCACGCCGACTACCCCGACGCCATCGGAGGATGTTGTCGCCGTTTGATGCATTTGCCTATGCGCCCCGGCTTGTTGCGGACAAACTTTCCATTTTGATCCCCGAACTGTGGAAACGTGAACGCCGATCTGTAGCGCTGATTGCCGGACTTGAGGCATTTTTTTAGAGTGGGAATGGACAAATTTCAAATTTGAGACACCTTGGAGTTGGCACCTGGAGGCGTGGCTGGGACCTAGATCACCCAGGGCCTAAAATTCGCCGAGGGAGCCCAAAAGAACCCCGACCTATGCGCTGAGGACCCGAACGGGTGAAGATGCTCTTACCCATAGCTACTGCCCGCAACTTTACTTCACTTAGCTGAAAAGTGATTGCCGATAGCACCGGATGAGATGGGCATGGACGGGCGAGAAGACGCAGTATTTATGCGCGGCGAGGGGCGCATGACGACGTGCACGACGACCTGCTCGGAAGACGCGAGTGGTGCGGGCTGGCATCGATCCAACGATTGCGTGAGGGCAGGTGGGCATGCACGCCGCTCTTCCGTGTCCCGACGGGCTGACACGGGCTCATGTTCCGGAGTACTTGTGATATTTTTCAATCATTTGGGAGGCAGATGGATGTCGATTGGGTGCAATTTTAATTTTGGAAGATGGAGGGCAGTCCCCCCTTCCCCTGCATGAGAGAGGAGAGTTGGAGTTAGAGCAAATATAATAAGGTGACATAGGTGGGCTGTAAGGCTTAAAATACTATATATTTGCTGAGTTGAATGAGAGAGAAGATAAGCGAGTTGTAGATTTACAGCCGGCTGTAGCACGAGCTCCAAAAAGCTATGTAAGAATGAATGGTGGGCCATGTGATAAAAATGTAGTACTTATTTGTAGCTCACTATTATACATGTTGACTATTACATAAAAGCATGGATAATAATACAGCCAACAATTGGCTATAAGGAGTTGCCATGTCATCTATAGCCAACCTTGTAGCCGACATGTACAATAGTAAGTGTTATATGTGTACTACTTCATTAGTAGTTGGCCCACCTTACAACCTCACAAAGTGTCTTGGGTCTCGTGCTAGAGCCGGCTACTAACCAAGAGCCCGCTTCTCTTCTCTCTCCTCCTCTCTCTCCTCCAACTCATCCAAAATATAATATTTAAAGGCTTACAACCCGTCCACGTCATCCTATTGTACTTGCTCTAAGATATAGATATAGATGACATGGCAACATGTTATAGCCATCGATCCACTGTATATTAACCATGCTCTTAACCAATTGCTTCCGATCAATCCACTTGCCTCCAAGTATCACGTGCAGAGTTTTAAACTTTTAATTACCTGCTCTATCTCATGCAATTGTTGGATGGTTCACGCGATGAATCCATGTGTTTGTTTGTGAATCGATACGTTTCGAGGAGATGAACAAAAATTCGACATGAATGTTAAAATTTGACCATCCGACATCAGATTGTAGTGAAATCTAAAGTCAATTGCAGTTGAGTTTTGCCATTGTTTGTGTGTGTGTGTTGGGGGAGGGGTTGGTCGAGCCATAACAAGGATATTGAGAGGGCACCAGCTGCCTGCCACCGTCTTCCCATCTACAATAGGTGCACATGAGCAGCATGTTGATCTTACGAGAGGAGAATCGAGACCTGTTTACGAAGGTCAGTACACGATTGGAGTCTACGGCGAGTAATACTTTTATCCAACATGGGTGGCAGCTTGATCTTAGGATTGGCCCCCTCCGCTTTAGACGTTATACATATTACGGTCCTTTGTATTTCATCTTTTTTTCGTTTGTATGAGAGGACATTGTTTGGCCATGTGCATCTTAGCTATGCGGAGGCCGGATGTAATGCTTAAATCTTTTACGTAATAAAGCGCCCCTATTCGAAAATGAGTGGATCAATGGTGCCCAGCCGGTGCTCCCCCCTCCCTGCGGCGAACTCATTCCTGAGCACGGCCAGCCATCGATGCAATGAGCTCCAATGACTTGAGGTGGTCGGCAAAGATGACCGCGGTACTCATTCCTGGCGGCAGTCATGCCGGGCCTACTGCCATCTTTTGCTTTGACCCAGCTGCGGTCGTCATCACTTGCTCACCGCTCACCGCCATCGTTGGGAATTTTTGTCTGCTTCTTGCTCGAGTCACTTTACTTTCTCGAAAGCATCGAACGGCTGCAAGGGGTGCCTCTCCGACGAATCTAGACTATGGAAGGGACGAAAGGCAAAAAATCATGGCAGAGAAATTTTATCTCATATAAACACAGTACAGAAGCAGAGGCTTACATACACGACGCACGTACATTTATCTTATGAACACACACATACCTTGCCCTTATGAGCACCTTCGAGAGACTGAGCCAGCGGGTCTTAAAACTGAAGAAGTCATCGTAAGAGCCATGCCATCGATGGGAACGTCACCTCCCACTAAAGAATATTCTACCTTTATGTGCCAAACCTGGGTTTGATCACTGGTGGGTTGAAAGTACAACCATCCATGCATCTAGCCATGTTCAATCACAGAGTGGTGGGGTGTTGTCGACATTGTTGGTAAGTGTTGCAACCACGCGGCAGCGAAGGTGCAAACCGCGACAAGGCTGTATGGTGCTGCGAGGATGGCGGTGGTGAGCGTCGGTGCTGCGACGAGGGAGACATGGGCACGAGCCTTGTACGGCGGCGCCACGACCCTGGCTTGCATATCCCGCAAGGCCAAGTGGCAGGTGAGTCGAGCGGTGATGCGATGAGCTCACCGATGGGTGCTTCGATCTCGCTGGCCGCAAGGATGGTGTGAGCGTGGCACCGCGGATCCGCTAACGATGACCATGGAGCGAAAAGCGACGTAGGATGGTAGATGCTTTGCTATAGGAGAACGGCTAGCGCATAAGTCATCCAACAGCTCCTAAGGCCAACTCAACCATGGAGATTCGTCCACTTTTGTCATTTTGCATCCGCGAAACCAAACACGCAGCCCAACACAGAGATCCATTTAATCTAAATGTCAGTTTTGTGTTGGTTCCTACCTATTCCCGTCTCAAATTAGGATCAGATTTGGGTCTCAGCATACACAAATGGACGTCCGTATGTGTACCTCTTGTCCAGCCTCGCCCATATGTCACCCATCCCACCTCTACCTCTCTCCTCATTTTTCTATAACTTCACCCCCACCCAATGGCTTGTAACACAGATGAGGCATTCGTCGAATAAGCATGAAGAACGGCGCTGGCAAACGCAAAAAACTGTCCGGGGACAAAGATGTTGCCGCGATGAATGTCAGAGCTGATATGAAGAAGAGCCATCGATTCTTTTTGACCACACAGCGGGACACGTATGGGCCACCAATGTCGGTGCTAAAACCGGTGGATCTCGGGTAGGGGGTCCCGAGCTCTTTGTCTAGGAACATTGGTAACAGGAGGGAAACATCAGACGATGTTTACTCAGGTTCGAGCCCTCTCGAAGAGGTATAACCCTACGTCCTGCTTCGATTATATTGATGTGATGGAGTATCAAGTAAGATGATCTACGTCGAGATCGTATGATTGTGTTCTAAACCCTAAGGCTGGTAAATGTGCCTCTAAAAAGTAAACCCCACAGCTTATACACACACACTGGGGGTACCTAGGTTACACATACAATCGGTTGCCAACATGCCGGCTATTGAGCTATACTTGAAGTGCACGCCAAGTCTTCGGAGGTTTCCATCTTGATCACGCCGATGTTTATAGCTTCCAGAGTCCTTCCTTGTGATGATCGGTGGTCCATAAGCTCGTCCCATGGACCGTGTGCTGTATAAGTTAGTACCCCTTAGTCCAGGACACCATCACCAGGATCATGGAGATCAAATAATGGTGACACTAATAAAGTGCAAGGAGAACATGAAGTGTTACTCTGAACACACAGAAAGATTTAGTACGGTAACACGGATCCGATCATTGTGCATTCAAGAGGTGTAGTCATTAAATGCCGAAAGCTCTTGTGTGATTATTATAATCTTAATTATCAAGGCAACCCTGCATGATAGATAGGGTATGCGGTAGGACAATTGGTTCTTGTTGCAGGACGTGTCCCGGTCAAGATGTTATTTGGACACATCCCCCACTTCGTATCATAACAAGAACATCTCGATGGGTAACTTCCAGTGCACAAATTAAGATCATATCGGGCCCAACACAAATAGATGGTCGTAAGCATTAAGACCTCGTACCACTACGTCCTTTTACTATAAGTGTCGAATCATAATTTGCTTGATTGATCTGGTCAAAAGCTGGATTTAATCATTTAACGAAAGCTTGCTAGAAACCATCACTTCAAGGGGACCTTCCTATCGTGGGTTTGATAACTCAGAGTCACCTGTGGGGAAACAGGTGAGGGACACTTTTTGTTCCTTTAACGGATCACCAAAAGGAGGTATTACCAGGATTTCATGAAACTGAGCAATGTGTATAATTTTATACCGCGACTTTGTACCATGGCTGGTTATTATAATGTCTTAGACAATCTGTTTGATAATTCTCAAGTTTGTGGTTTCATAAGCAGAAATAGCTCAATTTGCATTCAAATTCAAAATTTGCACAAACTCATATTATTTTCCAATTTTGTATCAAATATGCCCTCCATTTTTTCAATATAAAACAAATTGACCGCGCCTATAAACTGTGATGGCTATGGTCGCTGATACGTCTTCAACATATCTATAATTTTTGATTGTTCTATGCTATTATATTATCAACTTTGAATGTTTTATATGCATTAATATGCTATTTTATATTATTTTTGGGACTAACTTATTAACCTAGAGCCCAGTGCCACTTTCTGTTTTCCCTTGTTTTTGAGTTTCGCAGAAAAGGAATATCAAACAGAGTCCGAACGTAATAAAACTTTCACGATGATTTTTCTTGGAACAGAAGACACCCGTAGGACTTGGAGTCCAAGTCAGAGAGTCCTCGAGGAGGCGACAAGCCGGGGAGGCACGCCCTAGGGGGGGGGCGACCCAAGGCTAGTGCCCTCCTCGAAGATCCCCTGGCCCCCTTCCTTGTCCTATATATTCACATATATTCTAGAAACCCTAAAAGCATCCATGAAAATACTTTTCCACCGCTGCAAGTTTCCGATCTCTTGAGATCCCATCTAGAGGCCTTTTCCGATACTCTGCCGGAGGGGGACTTGACCATGGAGGGCTTCTACATCAACCTTGCTGCCCTTCCGCTGACGCGTGAGTAGTTTACCACAGACCTACGTGTAATGCCCAGTATGCGACTATGTCCCCCATGTGTTGAGGCACGACTTAAGGACATAAGCGCATACTAGAATGATCTCAAGTATGGTATCTTTGCACATCTCATGTAAAACTCGGGGATGAAAATGTAAAAGATAGTTGTCTTACACTCGCCACATCACACCATGAATACAATAGCATACATCGTCCAAGAACACAGGGTCCGACTACGGACGAAAATCCAAATGAGAAAGATACCAAAAACACAAGCCCGGATCCTCCTAGTAAGAACCACTACTGATCGTCGGGACAATAAACATAGTAACGTCCACGCTCTTCATCGAACTCCCACTGAAGTTCTGAACCATCTCTTGCATTGTTCTCAGCGGTACCTGCATCTGGTGTGTGTTGAATCTGGGAGCCACAGAGGACTCAGCAATCCCGTTCCCGGGTATCAAAACTACCAAAGCCTTAGATGTGGAAGAGCTATAAACAAGGGTTGCAGCAAGCACTAAGCACTAGCTTACGAGTTTAGAGCGAGAAGAGAACAAGTGCCAACGATCGCCAAGTTGATCAGAAAGTGATCCTAGCTACTCACGATCAAAATAACCCCACCGTGTTCACTTCCCGAAGCCCTTCGGAAAGAGACCATCACGGTTACTCACACAGGTAGTGTATTCATGAATAAAGTATCAAGTTATCTACAACCGGATATTAACAAATTCCTATCTGCCAAATAACCGCGGGCATGACTTTCGAAAGATATAACCCTGCAGGGGTGTCCCAACTTAGCCCATCACAAGCTCACGATCCGTGAAGTCACAACTCCGAAGTGGGAAGACCCGAGTATTCTCGGAATCCCGTGCTCAAGATATTTCGACAAAGGTAAAACTAATCCAGCAAGACCTCCCGGTGTGCCGAAACCCTGATAGTAGCCGCGCGTATCTTGTCTCAGGCCATGACCGGATGGGACAAGCTACAAGTGTATACCAGATACCTCGGGTTTCCCCAAGGCGGCCCCACAGCACGCTCAGTTTGGACCAAGACTCGTGAGAAGCACTGGCCCAGGATGTTAATTAAGAACTCAGGTTTGCAATGCCCTATGTAAGTTTTAGTTATTAGGCAAATGTAAAACCAATGTTGGGCCTGACTGGAAAAGCTTTAAACCGAGCGAATTATCAAGGGGGGGCCATAAACCCCAACCGTGTTAGGAACGCAAAATCAAGGAATATAACACCGGTTTATCGGTTCCTAAGGTGGCATGAGTGGAACAAAACACCAAGCAGAAAGGCTTAGCCTTCCACCCATTAGCAATATATATGTGAATTAGTTTAACAGGTATTTATATATTGTGTTATCCCAAATAACAAGTTCAGCATGGAGCAATCTTCAAAACTTCACCTGCAACTAACAACGCTATAAGAGGGGCTGAGCGATGCGTACTTAGCCAAACAACGGTTTGCTAGGAAGGCGGTTAGAGTGTTTCATGGCAACAATAGGGGGGCTGACAAACAGGAATGGGCATCGAGGCATATCTAAAAGAACGAGACATCTAGCATACGCAAAGATGGAAGTGATATCTGGGAATGGTCATCTTGTCTATTGATTCCATGGAGGGATAGTAACCTTCCTCCTCAAACTCAGCCTCGAAAGGAACCTCGAACTCCGAATCATCACCGGGCTCTAACCAACACAACAATGCAAACACTGGAACAACAATCAATCATCATGCAATGCTCAAACACATGATGCATGAATACGATGCATATGAACATGGGTAGGATATGATGCAACTTCTAGGGACAAGAAGAGTGCACAATCATCATGGCAATAAACAAGATCACAAGCAAGTAGAAACACAAGCAAAAGGGAGACAAAACTAACTTAGTCACAAAAGGTTATGTAGTTGATTAAAACAAGCACCCAACAAGTTTTTATAAGTTGTTTAACATGGCAATGGGTGCATCTAGGAACAACTATATCATGCTAGCATTTTAAATGGGCCGGAAAGAACAAACAACAATTTCCGGAAAGTCCCATATTCATTTAAATACAAATAGGACAGATCTGAGAAAGTCATATTTTAAGGTTGTTAATCATGCAAAGTAACAACACCACATTAATCTACACATTTTTCCACCCCAAAAACATATAAAGTTTGTCAAATTTGGAGTTGTAGTTATTTAGTTATGAATTTTACAAGTTTAAGCATTTTTAAACACAAATTAATTCAAACAACAATTTAAATGTTTTCAAACATGGGAACGAACTACATATTATATTCTACATGAAAAACTAGGTAGTTTTCATATATAAAGCATTTTCATCAGATGCATATACTAAAAGATATAAATATGCAAAAGAAAATGCAGAAAAGAAAAACAAAAATAAAAACAGAAAAGAAAAACAAAGGAAAAAGGGCTAACAGACCCAGCCTGGATCTAGCCTGAGACGTTGACCCGTGGGTCCAGAGGCGCTGAGGTGGCGCTGCGGGTGTGTGAGTGGGTAGAAGTGGCGTAGAGAGGCTGACTGGTGGGCCCGACCTGTCAGTGTAACAGATAATGCAAAAAGGGGGGAATAATCGACTGCCCCGGTGTGATTCGAACCCAGGTCTGCTCGCTGCGAGGGAGAGGCTCAGGCCACTAAGCTAGGCACGTTCGACTAACAGAAGAGGGGCGTGTTGCCTTATGTTTTAACTAAAGATGCCGACACCAGAGAGGAAACAAGGCCCGTCGGAGGAGCTCGTCGGAGCTGCTCTGGCGACCAATACAGGCGACGGAGTGGTGCGGTGTGCTCCTGGTGGAATTCCGCACCCGCGACATGAACTTGCAGGTCCTAATGACGACTACAACGACGCCGACAACAAGCAACAGAGGCGGCGGGGACGCACAACAACGCGGCAAAACACGGGCCCTAGAGGAGCGGCGAGAGCACAAATAGGACCTACGCGACATGGCGGAGGCGACGGGCAACAGCGGAGGGGCTACGGTGGTCGGGACACTTGCCGGAGACGAGGCCCGACGGCGACGAGCTCGGGTGCATGGCAAACGAGGTGCTCGACGGCGCGAAAGAAGGGGAAAAAAGGCACGGGGAGGTGCAGATGCTCACCACAAACACGGCAAAGTGTTCGGCTGTCCGGGAGGTGGACGGAGTCGATGGCGGCGACGAGCAAACACTTGCGGTGGCCGGAGTCGACGTCGAGGAAGAAGAGGACGACGCCGTGGCCTTCAGCTCCGTGAAGTAGCCATAGACGACGTAGTCGACGTCGGGGAAGGAGAAGGACATGCTTGACGAGGCTGCGAAGGACGAGGGGCTCGTCGGCGATGAGCCCGTGCGCTCAGATGCGCTCGGGACGGCGAATGCGCAGCGGATCTGGCGGCTCTCAGCTCACCAGGCGGCGGGAGGAGGAAGAGGAGAACCCTAGGGGGTTGGTGGACAAGGCGAGGGGTTAAAAGGGAGGCCAGGGCGACGATGGTGCGTGACAGCGCCGTGCTCGCGGTCCCCATGGCGTGCGCTGGAGGAGGAAGAAAAGGTGGGTGAGGAACTAGGTGCAGACGCTGACTTGTGGGGTCGGCCTGGCCACGTGGGTGCGAAGCAGTGGGGGTAAGTGGGGGCACGGGTGAGAAAGGGAGAGAGGGACGCGCACGGGATGAAGCTGGGCTGCTGGCGGGCGATGGCCGCTGGGCCGAGGGGGAAGACCAGCCTAGGTGCTGCTGGGCTGCTCTGCTGCTGGGTGCTGCGCTGTTGCCTTTTTTTCTATTTCTTTAGGCAGAAAGAAAAACAAAATGAAAAGCACAGGCTAAAGAAAAAAGGAATCTGGGGAAAAATAAAATATCCTCAAGCTCCTGGATTTATGCCCTATTTTATAAAATTGGTTTGGTCATTTTTAGAGGTAGAAAAATAAAACAAGTTTGAATATGGTTCAAACTTATGTCATTTTTGAACCTAACCAAATCATTTCAAATTGGGGCAAGGCTTTGCAAGGTGACTCATGTCAAAGTGACAAAGATGTGGGGAGGAGATGAACATTTTTGGAAGAGGCCAAGTCACTTGCAAAATGCTCAAAGAATGGGAAAAGAAAAGGAGGAAGGAGAAGAGTGGTGCAAGAAGAAGGAGGGGGTTAGGGTTTACCATGGCCATGGTCTTGCTACCACCAACACACAACAAGATCAAGGACCAACACAGACAAACTAAGGATGCATCACACAATGACAAGTGAAGAATGCTATGAAGATCATAATGCCATGGTGATGATGAAGTAATGCATGAATGCAAAAGGAAAAAATAAAATGCCAATGCAATACAATAAGAATGCATAATTGCAAAAGAACCCCAAGGAAAAGGACAAGGATCAATTGATAAAATGCTTTATTGCCATATATGGAAGGTATCACATATGGGGTGTTACAAACTCTCCTCCACTACAAAAAGATCTCGTCCCGAGATCTAGGACTGAAAGAAGGCAGGATACTCGGAACGGACATGATCTTCTCGTTCCCATGTAGCTTCTCTGTTAGTATGGTGTGACCACTTCACTTTCAAGAATTTGATGGACTTATTGCGAGTCTTGCGCTCAGTTTCTTCAAGAATAGCAACGGGATGCTCACGATAAGACTAGTCTTGTTGAAGATCAATCTCTTCGAATGGAATGGAGCGTTCAGGCGTCTTGAAGCACTTGCGGAGCTGAGACACGTGAAACACATCATGCACATTTGCAAAGTTGGAGGGAAGCTCGAGTTGGTAGGCTAGATCGCCTCTCTTGCCAAGAATCTTGAAAGGGCCCACGTATCTTGAAGCAAGCTTGCCCTTGATACCGAACCTCTGAGTGCCCTTCATGGGAGAAACACGGAGATAGACATGGTCTCCAATGTCGAAAGCCAAGTCACGATGCTTGCCGTCATAGTAGCACTTTTGACACGATTGCGCGGCCTTGAGATTCTCACGTATAACTTTGCACATTTCTTCGGCTTTTGAGATCAAATCATTTCCAAGGAGTTGACGTTCACCAGTCTCAGACCAGTTGAGAGGGGTACGGCACTTTCTGCCATAGAGGACTTCAAAAGGAGCTTTGCCTGCACTTGCTTGGAAGCTGTTGTTGTAGGAGAATTCGGCATGGAAGGCAATCTTCCCATTTCATACCGAAGGAGATGACACAAGCTCTGAGCATATCTTCAAGGATTTGGTTCACTCTTTCGACTTGACCACTAGTCTGAGGGTGAAATGCAGTGCTGAAGCAAATCTTTGTGCCCATGGCTGACTGAAAAGAATCCCAGAACTTGGAAGTGAACAAGCTTCCACGGTCTGAGGAGATCACTTGAGGAATGCCATAGAAAGAAACAATTCTGGAGGTGTACAGCTCTGCCGGCTGAGCTGCGTTGATGGATTCTTTGACGGGAAGAAAATGAGACACTTTAGTTAGCTTGTCAATCACCACAAAGATAGCATCATTTCCTTTCTTGGACTTGGGAAAACCGGTGACGAAATCCATCTCAATGTGATCGAATTTCCACTCGGGAATAGGTGGAAGTTGAAGGAGTCCGGCTGGACGTTGATGCTCTGCCTTCACTCTTCTGCAGACATCACATTCATTCACGAATTGGGCAATCTCCCTTTTCATGCGAGTCCACCAGTATGATTGCTTGAGGTCATGCTACATCTTGGAACTTCCTGGATGTATCGAGAGGAGTCATGTGCTTCATTCATTATGAGCTTCCTGAGATCACCTTTGGGAACCACAAGTCTGTCCTCAAAGAACAAAGTGTCTCAGTCATCAATGTGATAGCACTTGTACTTGGGAGTACCCTTAGCAATACCATGTTTCACTTTTTGCACCATAGCATCGCTGAGTTGGGCCTCACGGATTTGATCTTCCAAGGTAGGAGCAACTTGAAGGTTTGCAAGAAAGCCTTGCGGAACAACTTCGAGGTTGAGCTTCCTGAATGATTCACAAAGTTCAGGCTGTAACAGTTTGAGAAGGAGACTGTTGCAATACGCCTTTCTGCTCAAGGCATCTGCAATGACATTGGCCTTGCCAGGAGTATACTCAATGCTTGGATCGTACTCTTGAATCATTTCAACCCAACGAGTCTGGCGAAGGTTAAGGTTTGGCTGAGTGAAGATGTACTTCAAGCTCTTGTGATCGGTGAAGATGTCCACTTTTCTGCCCAACAGAAGGTGTCTCCACGTGATCAAGGCATGAACAACTGCTGCTAGCTCAAGATCATGTGTGGGGTAATTCTTCTCATTTGGTTTCAGCTGACGTGAAGTGTATGCAATGATCTTCTTGTCTTGCATGAGAACACCACCAAGACCTTGCACTGAAGCATCACAAAAGACTTCATAAGGCTTGGACTCATCCGGAGGAGTAAGAACCGGAGCAGAAATGAGCTTCTCTTTGAGTGTCTTGAATGCCCATCACAATCAGGAGTCCACGAGTACTTGACATTCTTCTACAACAGGTTGGAAAGAGGCTTGGCAATCTTGGAGAAGTTCTCAATGAACCTTCCGCAATAGCTAGTGAGACCAAGGAAACTTCGGAGTTGCTTGACATTCTGTGGAGGTTCCCAGTTGACAATAGCTTCAACCTTCTCGGGGTTAACAGAAATGCCCTCGGCAGAGATAATATGGCCAAGATAAAGGACTTTATCCAGCCAAAATTCACATTTGGAGAACTTCGCATAGAACCGGTGCTCACGGAGCCTGTCAAGGACCAAACATAGGTGCTTGGCATGGTCTTCTTTATTCTTGGAGAATACCAAGATATCATCGAGGTAGACGAGCACAAATTCATTGGTGTAGGGGTTCAAAATGAAGTGCATCATCCGAGAGAAGGTGGGTGGAGCATTTGTAAGGCCGAAAGACATGAACGTGTATTCATAGGAGCCATAACTCGTTCTGAATGCGGTCTTGGGAATATCCTCTTCATGGATACGAATCCGATGGTAACCCATCCGAAGATCGAGCTTCGAGAAAACCTTGGCTCCTTTGAGCTGCTCGAACAATTCATTGATGTTGGGGAGCTGGTACTCATTCTTTAATGTCTTCTTGCTCAATGGCCGGTAATCAACGCAAAGGCGTTCGGTGCCATCCTTCTTCTTGACAAATAGAACACCACAACCCCAAGGAGAAGTACTTGGTCTGATTAGACCCATACGTTCTTGCTCATCGAGTTGTTTCTTCAGCTCCTTCAACTCTTTAGGAGAAAGCTTGTACGGACGCCGACATGCTGGCTCGGTACCGGGTTCAAGTTCAATGATAAATTCAATTGGACGGTTGGGAGGCATGCCTGGAATCTCTTCAGGGAATACATCCTCATATTCACAAACCACCGGAATCTGAGAAATAGCAATGAATCTGATAATTATTTTTGTGATTTTTGGTAAGGGACACTAAAGCAAAAACTGAAAGGTAAACTAACAAGACTAAAAAGCAAAGATAAAAGATAGCGTGCAACTCCCCTATCTTGAAGAGTGGAGTCCCCGGCAACGGCGCCAGAAACTTGCTTGATGGCTTCCCGCCCCTCGTTGGTTACCCCAAGTGGAAGGTTGAGATGTAGTGTAGCGGCAAATTTCCCTTGGCAAAGGTACCAAGGATCGAATCCCGTGAGACTCCGAGGGTCGACAAGTAGGTGTCAACGGCGCCAGAAACTTAGCGGTTGACGGGACCTGCACACAGATACAGATAACTTTGCTCCCAACGAGTACAGAGAGGTTGTCAATCCCTCCGGCCTTGTTGTTTACAAAGGATCAAACACAAGAGATAATAATGATAGCTATGACTGCAACTAGGAAATAAAAACAGGAAGTAAATAGAAGGTGTGATCAGCGGTGGTAATATGGACCGGGGTCCCATGATGTTCACTAGTGATGTCTCTCTCCCAAAAGACGATAAAACAGCAAAGCGAGGTAAACAAATTACAGCTGGGCAATTGACAGGATTATGTGCGCAAACCAATGCTAACTATGCTGCAAAGAAAGGTAGAGGCTCAAAAGCATGGGCGGTACGCCAAGGCAAGTAGACCGAAATCCATCTGCATCTACTACTAATCATCCACCTTGAGATATCTATCCATAACATCTCGCTGGTATTAAGTTGCGAATCCCACCCAAAGTGTAAACTCAAAGCAACAGACAACTGCATTAAAAGAACTTTGCGTAAAGTAAACAATCCTTGCACCCGCAAGTACAAGCACCGTTGTTTTCTCCGTTGTGGCAACAGCACATCCCCTAGACTCATGTTTCTGTCACTCAAGCTAGTCATTAGGGGGCATGAACCCACAATCAAGCATAACGCTCCCTCTTGGAGTTACTACCTACTACTTGGCCAAAGCAATAAACAGCAACGGAGAACATGCAAGAATTACTCAAGAACAAAGATATAAAAGAGGTGAATCAAATATATTACTCAAACACAATCTGAACATAGTCTCATAATCCATCAGATCCCAGCAAACTCAGCAAAGCAACAGCAGAAAGATTACATATGTGCCTCGATCATGTAGGGCAGCTCACGAGGTCTAAACCATGAAGAGCAAAGAGGGGAGGAGAACATCACATAGCTACTGATCATGGACCCATGGTCCAAGGTGGACTACTCACGACTCATCCGGGAAGCGTCCATGGTGGTGGAGAAGGTCTCGGTGGTGGTTCTCCCCTCCGGCAGGATGCCGGGAAGAGTTCTACTGACGCTCCCGATCTTGGAAGCGCTGCGGCGGCGGAACAGAGGCGAGATCGCGAAAAAGGGTTCTGTCCTCGAGGGTTTCGGGACGAGAGGGATATATACGCGAATGGGGGCTGCCAAAGGCGGAGCAGGCGCCCCAGGCGCCCCCCTGGCGCGGCCAGGGGTGGGGCCGCGCCAGGTGGCCGCCTGGGCCTCCCCTGGCTCCCCTCTGGCCCATCTTTGGTTCTTCGCGAAGCTTCCTATACGCTGATTTTTCCTATATTTTTCCTGGAATTTTTGGAGCACTTTTAATATGGGGGAAACTTGAAATAGAAAAATAGCAGAAAACAGGAACTGGCACTGTGGTGCACTGAGTTAATAGGTTAGTCCAAACATGATCAAAAGTGTATGGAAGTGCATCAATATCATAGCAATATCACACAAAAGAAGCATGGAGCAAGCAGAAATTATAGATACGTTTTGGACGTATCAACATCCCCAAGCTTAATTTCTGCTCGTCCTCAAGTAGGTAAATGATAACAAGCATAATTTCTGTGGTGACATGCTACCAACCATATAAGAACTTTTTAAGTAAAGCAATCAAGGCATGTAATTCAATTCAAGTCATAACAAGCAAGAGTCTATATTAGCATTGTAACAAGCAACATAAGAACATAAAGGTGCAAGACCTCTCGCTGTCCGTGACTCGAATGTCTCCAAATGGTGTTTGCGTGCAAGAAAGGGGATAGGGATATACGAGAGAGTAAAACATAGTTTTCGTATTGTTGAGAACTTAATCTACTAAAGTTTCACACTTGGTCTTCTTTGGAATCTTATCTTGACTCATCCCCAGACCACTGGCCAGGTACAAGTCAAAATGATCCACTCCCTTTCGATATTTTGAGCACTCATGCAATGGATGAGCGTAAGCAAGAAAGTTGACACTTAGGATGGCAAAGAGAGAAAAATGATGGAGGGGGAAGAAAAAAAAGGTGTGAAAGGCTCACATCAATGAGGACAATCATAGGCGAGAGAAAGCCAAATGATAGATATGATGTGAGGAGTAGGGATTGCCATGCAACGGATGCACATATGAGCTAAGGTAAGCTCTCCAATGGAACTAGTGGGGGTGCATCCAACTTGCTCGCTCAAGAAGACCTAGAGCTCTTTTGAGGAGGCTCATCATTGGAATATACAAGCCAAGTTCTATAGTGTGAAGGTCCCCACATAGCTATATGCATGAATGATAATCTCTATGGAGTACAAGGTATAAGGTGAAGTACGAGTGTGGATCTCTCAAAAGGAATATTAGTGTGCCCCCTTCTCTCTTTTTATTTCTTTTTCTCTTTTTTCTCTTTTTTTATTTTTTTGTGGCCTCAATGGCTCTTTCTATTTAACTCTCATTTGTCCTCTTTGGGATCTTTTGATTTTGTCCTCTTTGGGATCTTTTCCTCACTTTAGGGGCAACACTCTATATATTACAAGAAGTGTAGAAGATCTTTCACACTTTACAAAAGTACTCAACATAAAGATGAAACTATCATGATGTATTCAAATGTATGCCTCTGCCGGTGTAGCAGGATATGCAATGATACTAGCGCGTCATGTAGCAATGATTAGGGCAAGGCCCAACTAGCATGCGTCTCATCGATCAAGCAAAAAGCATGTATGACATGAAGATCAAGTCATGAGAAGATGGATGTTGCATGGCAATGTATCTCGGAAAGGCTATGGAAATGCCTTGATAGGTAGGTATGGTGGCTGTTTTGAGGAAGGATATAATGAGGCTTATGATGACAGAGCGTATCGTGCCAAGGATTTGGATGCACCGGCGAAGTATGCGCTAACTCTCGAGGTGAGAAAGGGCAATGCACGGTACAGAAGAGGCTAGAAAAATATGGCTAGGTGGAAGTGTCAACTTTCAAATACTCACATTAGTCCGAATAACTCATGCACTTATTATCGGTAACTCTCAATCTAATTAGGAGGTTCACAAAGAGACAAGTACCCCGAGGAGGAGTGTATGGGGGTTTGGTTATCCTTGCGCATCCTCGACTCATAGTACGTGAGTGTACTCTAATATTCGATCCCTCCAAAGATTAGTGATCCATCTAGTAGCTAAAGTTCTCAACTATTTTGTAAGTTTTCGAAAATAAACACGGATTGCCCAAAATACGACATCTATCACTAATAGGCTAAAGCTCTTGACACCAAAAGTTCAGACATTACTCATGGCAATACCTCAAAACTATTGCAAGTTACTACTAAAATTAAATAGCAACCTCAATTACCTACTTTAAGTTAAGACACACAACTCAGTGCAACAAGCAAACTCTCTTAACAAGATAAACATGAAAACTCAAGAGAGTTCAGCAACCAACTAAACAAAAGCTCTTTAAAAAGAAAAGCATGAAAACTAAGAGCTAAACATGACAGCAGCTATGGAAAGACAAAGAACACACACAGCAAAGATAAGCATGAAAATCCTATGTTGTGTTCTAGGTTGAAGTGGAGCGTGTTTCTCTCCCACACAAAGAAAGCTGGGTTCTAACTTGTTATGAACAGCAAGCAAAGCTAAAGAAAACTAAAAAGAGGAAACTAAGAGCAAGACGCTCCAAGCATAGCACATAACGCATGAAGTGATAAGAATATAGTGGAACGAAAGACGAACTGATAATTGTTGATGGAGAAGGGGATGCATGGGGGCATCCCCAAGCTTAGACGCTTGAGTCTTCTTGAATATTTCTTGGGGGTGCACGGGGGCATCCCCAAGCTTGAGCGTTTGACCCTCCTGAATCTTCTTTTATCATCTTCCCTCGCACACTTGAAAACTCCCTTCATACATAACTCATCATAATCTGATTAGCGAGGTTAGTACCCACAATAAAATAATTTTTCCCTACTGGAAATAAAGATAATCTTGAAGAGCTACTGTTTCTCAAGATTGCCAAAAGGTTTTTGCAAAGAAAAAGCAAGCTCAAGGTTTGCAAAACGAAGAAAAGGCAAAACATGACAGAATCTGTGAAAAACAGACCAGCAGGTAGTAAATAATTTTTTTGGGGCACTTCTGCAACTCAAATAAAAAAACTCAGAACATACGCTCGAAAGCCAATTGTATAGAGCATGCTGTCAAAAAAAATCAGATCAAAAAGATGATCTGGTGATTTTATTCGAATTTTTCTGTCCAAGGACAGAATCTGTTTTCTGGACAGCACGTCACAACTTTTGAACTTTCTTGCAATCGGAGGCTAAACTTGGCACAAAGCTGAAAAGAAAAGATACGATGATGATGCTACTGTAGTAACAAACATCAAGACACAACAAAAGCAAAATAAAACCTAATTCGTTGTGGGCTGCCTCCCAAAAGCATTTTCTTTTATGCCTTTAAGCTAGGCATGATGCAAAAAGAGAAGATCAAGTTTTATCAAGAGTAAGAGAATAGCTAGCCCGTGTAACAGACTCAAAAGGCAACTTAATCTTCTTTCTAGGGAAGTTTTCCATCCCTTTCTTGAGAGGGAATTGGAATTTTATATTCCCCTCTTTCATGTCAATGATAGCACCAACGGTGCGAAGAAAAGGACGTCCCATAATAATTGGACATGAAGGTTCACATTCAATATCCATAATAGTAAAATCAACGGGAACATAATTGTCATTGACAATGATAAGAACATCGTCGATCTTCCCCAAAGGTTTCTTTACGAAAGAATCAACAAGACGAACACCAAAAGAACAAGGATCAAAAGGTTTCAATTCAAACATATCATACATTCTTTTGGACATAACGGATGTACTAGCTCCAACATCACATAAAGCATAGCAAGAGAAGTTATTCAACTTAATTTTAATCATAGGATCCCAACTATCTTCTAGCTTTCTAGGTATGGAGGCTTCTACCCTAAGCTTCTCCTCCCTAGCTTTGATAAGAGCATTAGTGATATGCTCTGTGAAGGCAAGGTTAAGTGTGCTAGTGTGGGGGTCTTTAGCCATTCTTTGTAAAATGGTGACAACTTCTGAGAGACTACAATTATCAAAATCAATTTTATCATTATTGAGCAGAATTGTAGTGTCATCTTCTTTGTTTGAATTGCTCTCTATTATAAGAGTTTGGACGTCTTCCCAAGTTTGGGGAAGTGTGGGAGCAACTTTAAACAGGGGCTCATACTTTTTTCCTCAAAGACCATGCCATGGGCATAACTCTCCATTAAAACTAACATAATCACAAGGTTTATTACTTTTGTAGATCCCGACAGTGGTGATTGGCGTGATGGAAGAAGGGGTGTACTCCTCCCACTTAGTGTTTTTGGTGGAACCCATAGCAGCAGCAAGCAAGATAATTATTTTTGTGATTTTTGGTAAGGGACACTAAAGCAAAAACTGAAAGGTAAACTAACAAGACTAAAAAGCAAAGATAAAAGATAGCGTGCAACTCCCCTATCTTGAAGAGTGGAGTCCCCGGCAACGGCGCCAGAAACTTGCTTGATGGCTTCTCGCCCCTCGTTGGTTACCCCAAGTGGAAGGTTGAGATGTAGCGTAGCGGCAAATTTCCCTTGGCAAAGGTACCAAGGATCGAATCCCGTGAGACTCCGAGGGTCGACAAGTAGGTGTCAACAGCGCCAGAAACTTAGCGGTTGACGGGACCTGCACACAGATACAGATAACTTTGCTCCCAACGAGTACAGAGAGGTTGTCAATCCCTCCGGCCTTGTTGTTTACAAAGGATCAAACACAAGAGATAATAATGATAGCTATGACTGCAACTAGGAAATAAAAACAGGAAGTAAATAGAAGGTGTGATCAGCGGTGGTAATATGGACCGGGGTCCCATGATGTTCACTAGTGATGTCTCTCTCCCAAAAGACGATAAAACAGCAAAGCGAGGTAAACAAATTACAGCTGGGCAATTGACAGGATTATGTGCGCAAACCAATGCTAACTATGCTGCAAAGAAAGGTAGAGGCTCAAAAGCATGGGCGGTACGCCAAGGCAAGTAGACCGAAATCCATATGCATCTACTACTAATCATCCACCTTGAGATATCTATCCAGAAGATCTCGCTGGTATTAAGTTGCGAATCCCACCCAAAGTGTAAACTCAAAGCAACAGACAACTGCATTAAAAGAACTTTGCGTAAAGTAAACAATCCTTGCACCCGCAAGTACAAGCACCGTTGTTTTCTCCCTTGTGGCAACAACACATCCCCTAGACTCATGTTTCTGTCACTTAAGCTAGTCATTAGGGGGCATGAACCCACAATCAAGCATAACGCTCCCTCTTGGAGTTACTACCTACTACTTGGCCAAAGCAATAAACAGCAACGGAGAACATGCAAGAATTACTCAAGAACAAAGATATAATAGAGGTGAATCAAATATATTACTCAAACACAATCTGAACATAGTCTCATAATCCATCAGATCCCAGCAAACTCAGCAAAGCAATAGCAGAAAGATTACATATGTGCCTCGATCATGTAGGGCAGCTCACGAGGTCTAAACCATGAAGAGCAAAGAGGGGAGGAGAACATCACATAGCTACTGATCATGGACCCATGGTCCAAGGTGGACTACTCACGACTCATCCGGGAAGCGTCCATGATGGTGGAGAAGCTCCCGGTGGTGGTTCTCCCCTCCGGCAGGGTGCCGGGAAGAGTTCTCCTGACGCTCCCGATCTTGGAAGCGCTGCGGCGGCGGAACAGAGGCGAGATCGCGAAAAAGGGTTCTGTCCTCGAGGGTTTCGGGACGAGAGGGATATATATGCGAAGGGGGGCAGCCAGAGGCGGAGCAGGGGCCCCAGGCGCCCCCCCTGGCGCGGCCAGGGGTGGGGCCGCGCCAGGTGGCCGCCTGGGCCTCCCCTGGCTAACCTCTGGCCCATCTTTGGTTCTTCGCGAAGCTTCCTGTACGCTGATTTTACCTATATTTTTCCTGGATTTTTTGGAGCACTTTTAATATGGGGGAAACCTGAAATAGAAAAACAGCAGAAAACAGGAACTGGCACTGTGGTGCACTGAGTTAATAGGTTAGTCCAAATATGATCAAAAGTGTATGGAAGTGCATCAATATCATAGCAATATCACACAAAAGAAGCATGGAGCAAGCAGAAATTATAGATACGTTTTGGACGTATCAATGTACTTCAAGCTCTTGTGATCGGTGAAGATGTCCACTTTTCTACTCAACAGAAGGTGTCTCCACGTGATCAAGGCATGAACAACTGCTGCTAGCTCAAGATCATGTGTGGGGTAATTCTTCTCATTTGGTTTCAGCTGACGTGAAGTGTATGCAATGATCTTCTTGTCTTGCATGAGAACACCACCAAGACCTTGCAATGAAGCATCACAAAAGACTTCATAAGGCTTAGACTCATCCGGAGGAGTAAGATCCGGAGCAGAAATGAGCTTCTCTTTGAGTGTCTTGAATGCCCATCACAATCAGGAGTCCACGAGTACTTGACATTCTTCTACAATAGGTTGGAAAGAGGCTTGGCAATCTTGGAGAAGTTCTCAATGAACCTTCTGCAATAGCTAGTGAGACCAAGGAAACTTCGGAGTTGCTTGACATTCTGTGGAGGTTCCCAGTTGACAATAGCTTCAACCTTCTCGGGGTTAACAGAAATGCCCTCGGCAGAGATAATATGGCCAAGATAAAGGACTTTATCCAGCCAAAATTCACATTTGGAGAACTTCGCATAGAACCGGTGCTCACGAAGCCTGTCAAGGACCAAACATAGGTGCTTGGCATGGTCTTCTTTATTCTTGGAGAATACCAAGATATCATCGAGGTAGACGAGCACAAATTCATTGGTGTAGGGGTTCAATATGAAGTGCATCATCCGAGAGAAGGTGGGTGGAGCATTTGTAAGGCCGAAAGACATGACCGTGTATTCATAGGAGCCATAACTCGTTCTGAATGCGGTCTTGGGAATATCCTCTTCACGGATACGAATCCGATGGTAACCCATCCGAAGATCGAGCTTCGAGAAAACCTTGGCTCCTTTGATCTGCTCGAACAATTCATTGATGTTGGGGAGCTGGTACTCATTCTTTATTGTCTTCTTGTTCAATGGCCGGTAATCAACGCAAAGGCGTTCGGTGCCATCTTTCTTCTTGACAAATAGAACACCACAGCCCCAAGGAGAAGTACTTGGTCTGATTAGACCCATACGTTCTTGCTCATCGAGTTGTTTCTTCAGCTCCTTCAACTCTTTAGGAGAAAGCTTGTACGGAGGCCGACATGCTGGCTCGGTACCGGGTTCAAGTTCAATGATAAATTCAATTGGACGGTTGGGAGGCATGCCTGGAAGCTCTTCAGGGAATACATCCTCATATTCACAAACCACCGGAATCTGAGAAATGGCATTAATCTCACCCTTGTCATTGAGAGCGAATAGCCTGATTGTGTTATCTCGAGAAGCGAAGATAATCACGTCTTCAGAAGGATGAGTTAGATTGACCTTTTTATTTGCACAATCAATAAGAGCATCATGCTTCGAGAGTCAATCCATCCCAAGAATAAGATCAATGTCCGAGTTACCGAGAATAATCGGGGAAACCAGAAAACTGTAATCACCCATATGAATAGATATATTCGGAGCATACAAGCTAGAATTCATTTGTTTTCCCGGAGAAATAATTGATAACTCCCTTGGCAAAGCCACTGTGCCCACACTGTGCTTGGATGCAAATGGATATGACATGAAGGAATGTGATGCACCAGAATCAAACAAGACTTTAGCAGGTTTAAGGTTAACTGGAAGATTACCAATTATCACATCTGAAGAATTCGCTGCTTGAGCTGCACTCATCAGGTTCACTCTTGCAACCTTGGGATTGTGCTTGACAATAGCATTGCTGACAGGTGGAGGAGGCAGAAGGCGCTTTGGGTTGGGACACTTGTTGGCATAGTGACCCTTCTGGCCACACTTGTTGCAAGTAACTTCTGAAAGAGGCCGATGATAAGGACCACTTGATCTTGGAGCTTGGTACTGATGCTTGGATTGGTTGCTTGGGTTGGGTGGGTGGGAGAATCCACGACCACCTGAGTGCTTGTTGTTGCTTGGAGGACGAAGCACTGGAGGAGGCGGTAGCCAGAACTTCTGCTGCCTGGCAACCACTTGAGAGGAAGAGGAGGAGTGAACATCATCTCTTATTCTATTTTTGGAAGCTTCACACTTGAGCTGAGCTGCCTCTTGCTTGAGAGCCATATTGTAGAATTGATCAAATTCATCCAGCTCGAACAAGGTGAGAGCAAGTTGGAGTTCATCTTTCAGACCACCTCAGAACTGGTATATCTTGCTCTTGGCATCGGGGATGTCTTGCTTCGCATAACGGGCAAGATTCTGGAACTTGACATTATATTGATAAACGGACATGGTGCCTTGCTTCAGGTTACGGATTTGCTCACGCATGCCTTCAATGACACTGGTTGGAATGTGATGAGAACGGAAATCTTTGCAGAAGTCAGTCCACGAGATCTCACGATCACCTCTGGAGTCTTTGTACTGTTGCCACCAATCAGTAGCTTGATCTTTGAGTTGGAAAGTGGCAAACTTGACATAATCCTCAGGCCTCACGTTACTGCATTCAAAGTGATTCTTGATGTCTGTGATCCAATCTTCAGCATCTAGCGGGTCCACACAGTAACTGAAAGACTTCGGTTGGTTTGCCAGGAATTGGTTCAGTGTCGTAGAGTGAGGTTGATTGAACAAATTGCCTTGGCCTTAGTTCCCATGATTTCCTTGATTTGCTTGGTTGGCTTGGAAATTCTGCATCATTTGTATGAGCATCTGAGTGTTCTGGTTGGTTGCTTGCATAATCACTCTCCATGCCCCAGACAGAGGAGGAGGGGAAGGAGGACGTTTAGGAGGACACTCTTCTTCACCCTCTTGGTTAGGGTTGGGAACCTTCTTAGGAGCCATCCTGAATATGATGACAACCATTAGCCATTGATGCAAAACAGATAAGCTGAATCAACAGCTAGATATTTGCAACATAAAGTCTTCACAATGAACATTCGAACAAAATGAACGAATGAATTCCATAGCTTAATGGTACAACAATCTTGTCGAGAAGCCACTTAGGAGACAAAAGATAAAATAAAAACAACAAGGTGCAGATGGAACAAATACAAGATAGAAGTTTCGTCCCACATGTTCGTGCTAAATGCCGCATGGTACGTATTACAAAGGGTGTTGCAATCCCCGGATCAGCATAGCCAAGGACCCTTTAAGATGCAACTCCCAATTGGAACAACGCCCATGAAACCTCTTCACTAGATGTTGAACCCCAAACCTCATACCATGCACTCGTTGGAAGAATACCTACGAGCTACTTGAAACCCGCCTATTAATTCCCGAGGCTTTCAGGTTATGCAATCTGGTGTTGGAGATACAGGGGAAGCACTGCGCACTCAACTCTAAACCTACATCCAGCTGTATCCATCCGTCAACACATAACCAGTCATCTTCGGAAACTGTTTACCTCGGACCTTCGAAACGCATCGCTATACTAGGTCAATACTCCCGAACTATCCCACCAGTACTGGGTGACGTCGGGGTTATCTCACCACTAACCGCATAGAAGAGTTTTTGATGTCGGCCACCTCTGGTATTCTAGAACCGCTACGATATATTTGTGACAACAACACCTTGGAGCTCAACTCCTCGGGACACAGCCACAACCCCTAAATGACAGGAGGCATCGAGAACAATGTTCTCGTCACAAAGATATCGGAACAATCCAAACAATACCCGCGTGATCCTAAAAAAATGGTGAATTTTTTAGAGTAGAGGAGATAGAACAACGTCAGGAGTCCTCACCAGAGCGATGAAGGGGATGAGGAGTAAAAGAAATCATACTCTCCGATATATATATAGGACTCAAAACATTTTGTGTGTGTCCCTAGACTCAACCGTCAGCGATTCGATCAATCAGGGGGCTCCTAGGTCGGAGAAGGCTCTGAATACCAACTTGTAATGCCCAGTATGGGACTATGTCCCCCACGTGTCGAGGCACGACTTAAGGACATAAGCGCATACTAGAATGATGTCAAGTATGGTATCTTTGCACATCTCATGTAAAATTCAAGGAAGAAAATGTAAAAGATAGTTGGCTTACACTCGCCATGTCACATCATGAATACAACGACATACATCATCCAAGAACACAGGGTCCGACTACGGACGAAAATCCAAATGAGAAAGATACCAAAAACACAAGCCCGGATCCTCCTAGTAAGAACCACTACTGATCGTCGGGATAAGAAACATAGTAACGTCCAAACTCTTCATCGAACTCCCACTGAAGTTCTGAACCATCTCCTGCATTGTTCTCAGCGGTACCTGCATCTGGTGTGCGTTGAATCTGTGAGCCACAGAGGACTCAGCAATCCCGTTCCCGGGTATCAAAACTACCAAAGCCTTAGGTGTGTAAGAGCTATAAACAAGGGTTGCAGCAAGCACTAAGCACTAGCTTACGAGTTTAGAGCGAGAAGAGAACAAGTGCCAATGATCGCCAAGTTGATCAGGAAGTGATCCTAGCTACTCACGATCAAACATAACCCCACCATGTTCACTTCCCGAAGCCCTTCAGAAAGAGACCATCACGGTTACTCACACAGGTAGTGTATTCATGAATAAAGTGTCAAGTTATCTACAACCGGATATTAACAAATTCCCATCTGCCACATAACCGCGGGCACGGCTTTCGAAAGATTAAACCCTGCAGGGGTGTCCCAACTTAGCCCATCACAAGCTCACGATTCGCGGAGTCGCAACTCCAAAGTGGGAAGACCCGAGTATTCTCGGAATCCCGTGCTCAAGATATTTTGACAAAGGTAAAACTAATCCAGCAAGACCTTCCGGTGTGCCGACACCCTGATACTAGCCGCGCGTATCTCGTCTCAGACCACGACCGGATGGGACAAGCTACGGGTGTATACCAGATACCTCGGGTTTCCCCAAGGCGGCCCCGTGGCACGCCTGATGACCCACAACCGTAAGGGATCTATTGCAGCGTTTTCGATAAGTAAGAGTGTCGAACCCAACGAGGAGCAGAAGGTATTGATAAGCGATTCTGAGCAAGAAATTACTGCAAGCACTGAAAGATAACTTTTTAGGGGTTTTCTCGATATAGGCAACAGGAAGGTAAAAGCAAGCAATGTAAAAGGCACTGAGAGTAACAAGTGGCCCAATCCTTTCTTAGCAAAGGAGAGGCCTAGCAACTGAACTTATAAAGACTAAAGCGTTCCTGAGGACACACGGGAGAGGTAGTCATGTGCTTTCACCATATTCCGTATCGATACTATGTTATGTGTTGATAAGTGTTGAGTGGGTGGATCTATGCTAGTACACTCTCTAGACTAAGATGAGTGCACTCTTATGATTAAACACCTTGCAAGCATCCGCAAATACAAGATAGAATTTAAGGCAAAAGCCTAACCATAGTAATACGATCGAGGATCCATTATTCCCTTATGCAAAAGCGTGCGAACTGGGGTTCAGGTTTCTGTCACTTCGGCAACCCACCATAAGAATTCTTTATACACAATGTATTCTCCTAGGTCCTTAATAAGGCGAAGTGTTGGGTGTTCGACTCACACAACACCACTAGTAGAATGACAACGCAACTTAAGTATTAAACAACACATATTACTTCAACAGCATATGACTACTAACAACAAGACTTTCCCCATGTCCTCAAGAACTAAGGTAACTACTCACGAGACATAAAGGAGATCATGATCAGTGGGGATAAATAGGTGATAAACAATCTGGACATAATAATATTTCTCCAACAAAACTCAATAGCATTCACCACAAAGTAGTAATCAACACCGATGGAGTAGAGAGGATAGGTAGTACGAGTTACAACACAAGTTGCGATTGTAAGATGAGATTTGGATGAATATGGAGATGGTGCTGGTGTTGGGGATGATGTTGATGATGATCTCGATGATGCCCGTGATGATGGTGATGACGATGGCGACGATCTCCCCTTCCGGGAGGTGATCTCCCCGGCGGAATCTGCCCGCCAGAGATGGCTTTTTCTTCTCTGTAGGTTTCCGCCACGGAGCGGCGGCGGAACTCTGTAAAAATTCCCGTCCTTAGGGTTTTTGGATAACGGAGAGCATATATGCAAAAGGGGGCGGCCAGAGGTGGGCCAGGGGCTCCAGGCGCCCCCCCGGCGCGGCCAGGGGGGGGGGGGGGGCGCCCCCAGGGCGCCTGGCCACCCTGTGGCCCCCCTCTGGTTGCCCTTTCGCGTGCCTTCGTGATCCGTCTGAAAAATATCTCCCGTCAATTTTCAGGTAATTTGGAGGTATTCTTCTTCAGCAACTCAGCGTCCACTTTTTACTGCTGAATCCTGCGTCTACTACTTCGGCATCGGAAAGTTTGCAAACTGTGTAAAATAGACCAAGACAACATAAGAACATCACCGTAACGTGAAATATATCAATGTATAAGGATAAATTATGATACAATAGTGATGCATTTTGGACGTATCAACACCCCCAAGCTTAGACCTCGCTTGTCCCCAAGTGAATATGAACTCGGTAAACCTGTCCACAAGTTTAGAGAGTGAAGTGTCGATAAATAGAATACGGACAAGAAGCATCATAGTTTCTTTACCAACTCAAATATCCTCAACAGCAATCTTCAATTCATAAAGCCCTTATAAAAGAGTGATAACACTTATATTCGAAAGTAGGGCTAAGGAAACTCATTATATCATGGCAAACATGTCCTTTGGTCAAAGAACAACAAATATATTTAACTTTTGCTCTTATATTTTGATGAGATCAATTGAAGCTTTTTGAAATAACATGTTAATAGGCAAGAAGTGAAAGTGTTAACACAAAGGAAGATATTTGCCTTAGCTGGGCATGACAAACAACTTACTTATCGAATGATAATGTCAACAAGGATATGATATGACAAATCTTAATGCAGCTTTATATGAATGAATCCTTATCAACATCAAACGTCTGCTCTCTTTGAGAAATAGAAGGAAGTAGAAATAACTGACTCAACTTAAAATTAAAAGATAGGCCCTGTTCTAGGGTAGTAGGGAAAACTCATGTGCTATCCTCAAATCAAACAGAATGAAAACAAGTTTTGAGAGGTGCATGATTTGTCAACGAATGCTAATAGATAACTCAACTACTTCTTGAGCTGGACAAGTTTCGAGGAACGGCTCCCGCACGAGGACGATCACATCCTCTTATTCTCCTTTGTTTATCACTGCCAAAGTTTTCTGATTTCTCATGAACAGAGCGTGAAGGAGGGTTTGTTTGTTATATTATTTTCGAGCCGGGCGCACTCTTTGCCAGTTCCTTCTCGCATTATGGGTTTGCACATTAGACATGCAATCCCGGGGTGAAGCTTGCCCAATTCAAGAAGACTATGAATTAGCTATTACTTCCTCATGAGCTAAAACAGAGGCACAAAATAAAAGATTTTGAACATTTAAGGATAACACATAAATTATATACTTTTAGGAGGTGGTAGTGGAATACCACGAGTAGGTAGGTATGGTGGACTCATATGGAAGGTATTGGTTTTAAGGGTATGGACGCACAAGCAGAATACCGCTTAGTACAGAGTTAGGCTAACAAAGGTTTTGAGAGAGCATACAACTGATGATGACTAAGATGCAAAGCAATATAAAACATGAACATTGAAATAAGCATAACACATCAAGTTGTCTTCCTTGTCAGCATAACACTTCAAGCATAATAACATAAAGGTTTTGGCTATGTTGATACTTCAAGAAAATCATGCTTGTTGTTATGACCAAAGCTATGTTTGCCAAGATTAAATAAAGTTTTCACAGCCATACCTGACATAAGGTCAATACTCCCCATAAGAATCATCATATAAGGTCGATTGCGTGAAGAGAATACCGAGTGCAGCAAAAGGAACCAATAAACTTCTCATTAATATTCCATCATGGACGACTCCACACTCACGGATACAATTCTTCACCGAAGGAGTGATAGACCTCAATGCACACACCTATCTCATATAATAACCTCCCTAGACATGATACGACTCTACTTGACTCTAAAAAACAAAAGGTAAAGATAAAGATACCGGGCACTCCCCCAAGCTTGGAACAAGCCAAGGGAATGCCGTTACCCAAGGAGATTTCACTCATCATCCTTGTTGGCGTTGATCACGTAGTCCTTGGCGAAACGCTTCCATGGAAGGGGTTCTCCAGTCTCATATGAGAAGCTCGTCTCCTGAATCCTGCATTCAGCACCCAAACTCATGCGCATAAACCTTAGTTCATACTCACAGTTCTGGTTATGTAGATCATTAATTTGCCCTTGGAGCTCTATAATTCTTTCTTCAGACGCGGTGATGCTTTTCCACATCTCCTTCAGGAAGTAGTTCTTCAGCTCGTTGGTGATGTTAAAGTTAGCTTCAACACCACGCTCGATCATCTTCTTGTACTCGAAGACTTCTTGCTCCACTTCTTCCAGCCTGGCCTGGATGCTCCCCTCCTTGATAGGTCCCTTCAGATCTTCTTGATGAAGGACACCGTCCTCCATCCGAAAAACCTGAGGGTGCTTCTTCACCTCAGCGAGGTAAGGGTTGATGACGTTGACGACGAACTCGTCCTTGGGGGAGCTTGGAGAAGCCATGGCACCTAAATTCAGCTGAAAGATTCCCTGGCAGAAACAGATCGAAGAGAAAACACGCGAAATCGCAAGATACGTTGCCGGAACAATCCGGGCAAATATATAGGAAAAATTTATGCACAGAAAGGAAGGTAACGGACCAAAGCGGGGTCGAAGACGGACTCCCGGGTGTCCAGGCGGCCTCCCGGCGCGGCCCAGGGGGGGGGGCGCCAGGGGGGCGCCTGGACTCCCTGGAGGTCGTCTCCGGCTCCACTTAGGCTCGGAATTTTACTAATTTTGTAGAAACTCGTAATACGGAACTTTTATGGCGGTTCGTGATGTTTCCTTACCGTACTACATACCTTTTCTTTATTCTGCTTCTGCTGGCGTCTGAAACAGGGCTGCAACATGTTCTTCGTGGGTTGTGTGTATTATATTCACATCAACATTGACAGGGTCTCCTGCTATGTAATGTTGAAGTCTTTGCCCATTCACAACTTGAGGTTTGGTGCCTTCAAAATTATTAATCTTAATTGCTCCAGACCGATAAACTTCTTCAATATGAAATGGTCCTTCCCACCTGGAACGTAGTTTACCTGGAGAAAACCTGAAACGGGATCTGAACAACAAAACTTTATCACCAACATTAAATTCACGTTTCAGAATCTTCCTATCATGCCACTTTTTTACCTTTTCCTTGAACATTTTAGCGCTCTCGTAAGCTTCACTTCTCCATTCATCTAGAGAAGTCAAGTTCATGAGACGCTTCTCACCAGCTAGTTTTGGGTCATCGTTAAGCTCTCTAACAGCCCAGAAAGCTTTGTTCTCTAACTCTAATGGCAAATGGCAAGCCTTGCCATACACCATCTTATAGGGGGACATGCCCATGGGGTTTTTGTAAGCAGTTCTATATGCCCACAAAGCATCTCCTAACTTATTTGACCAGTCCTTTCTATTTCTATTTACTGTCTTCTGCAAGATCAACTTAATCTCTCTATTGGTGATCTCAACTTGCCCACTAGTTTGAGGATGATATGGTGAAGCAATTCTATGATTAACATCGTATTTAGCCAAAGCTTTTCTAAAAGCTCCGTGCGTGAAGTGTGATCCCCCATCAGTCATGAGATACCTTGGTACACCAAACCTAGGAAAAATTACATCTTTAAGCATTTTCAAAGATGTCTTGTGATCAGCACTTTCAGTGGGGATTGCTTCAACCCACTTGATCACATAATCAACAGCTACTAAAATGTGAGTGTACTTGTGCGAAGAAGGAAAAGGACCCATAAAATCAAAACCCCAACAATCAAAAGGTTTAATCACTAGTGAGTAATTCATAGGCATCTCATTCCTTCTACTAATGTTACCAACTCTCTGACATTTATCACAGGCTAAAACATAATTTCTAGCATCCTTAAAGAGAGTAGGCCAATAAAAACCTGATTGAAGAACCTTATGTGCAGTCCTCTCACCGGCATGATGTCCTCCATAGGGACTATCATGACACTGTCTGAGAATGTCCTTCTGCTCATGTTCCGGAATGCATCTCCTCACGATCCCGTAGGGACCTTCTTTGAAAAGATGTGGGTCATCCCAGAAGTAGTGCCTCAAATCATGAAAGAACTTCTTCCTTTGCTGAAGTGTTAAACCTGGAGGCAAATACTTTGCAACAATAAAATTAGCATAATCTGCATACCAAGGATCGGAAAGAGATTGTACTTGGCGCGCCAGGGGGGCGCCTGGACTCCCTGGAGGTCGTCTCCGGCTCCACTTAGGCTCGGAATTTTACTAATTTTGCAGAAACTCGTAATACGGAACTTTTATGGCGGTTCGTGATGTTTCCTTACCGTACTACATACCTTTTCTTTATTCTGCTTCTGCTGGCGTCTGAAACAGGGCTGCAACATGTTCTTCGTGGGTTGTGTATATTATATTCACATCAACATTGACAGGGTCTCCTGCTATGTAATGTTTCAGTCTTTGCCCATTCACAACTTGAGGTTTGGTGCCTTCAAAATTATTAATCTTAATTGCTCCAGACCGATAAACTTCTTCAATATGAAATGGTCCTTCCCAACTGGAAAGTAGTTTACCTGGAGAAAACCTGAAACGGGATCTGAACAACAAAACTTTATCATAAACATTAAATTCACGTTTCAGAATCTTCCTATCATGCCACTTTTTTACCTTTTCCTTGAACATTTTAGCGCTCTCGTAAGCTTCACTTCTCCATTCATCTAGAGAAGTCAAGTTCATGAGACGCTTCTCACCAGCTAGTTTTGGGTCAGCATTAAGCTCTCTAACAGCCCAGAAAGCTTTGTGCTCTAACTCTAATGGAAAATGGCAAGCCTTGCCATACACCATCTTATAGGGGGACATGCCCATGGGGTTTTTGTAAGCAGTTCTATATGCCCACAAAGCATCTCCTAACTTATTTGAGCAGTCCTTTCTATTTCTGTTTACTGTCTTCTGCAAGATCAACTTAATCTCTCTATTGGTGATCTCAACTTGCCCACTAGTTTGAGGATGATATGGTGAAGCAATTCTATGATTAACATCGTATTTAGCCAAAGCTTTTCTAAAAGCTCCGTGCGTGAAGTGTGATCCCCCATCAGTCATGAGATACCTTGGTACACCAAACCTAGGAAAAATTACATCTTTAAGCATTTTCAAAGATGTCTTGTGATCAGCACTTTCAGTGGGGATTGCTTCAACCCACTTGGTCACATAATCAACAGCTACTAAAATGTGAGTGTACTTGTGCGAAGAAGGAAAAGGACCCATAAAATCAAAACCCCAACAATCAAAAGGTTCAATCACTAGTGAGTAATTCATAGGCATCTCATTCCTTCTACTAATGTTACCAACTCTCTGACATTTATCACAGGCTAAAACATAATTTCTAGCATCCTTAAAGAGAGTAGGCCAATAAAAACCTGATTGAAGAACCTTATGTGCAGTCCTCTCACCGGCATGATGTCCTCCATAGGGACTATCATGACACTGTCTGATAATGTCCTTCTGCTCATGTTCCGGAATGCATCTCCTCACGATCCCGTCGGGACCTTCTTTGAAAAGATGTGGGTCATCCCAGAAGTAGTGCCTCAAATCATGAAAGAACTTCTTCCTTTGCTGAAGTGTTAAACCTGGAGGCAAATACTTTGCAACAATAAAATTAGCATAATCTGCATACCAAGGATCGGAAAGAGATTGTACTTTTACAACGGCAAGTTGCTCGTCTGGAAAACTATCGTTAACTGGGATGGGATCATGCGGTATATCTTCCATCCTTGAAAGATTGTCCGCCACCGGATTGTCTTCTCCTTTCCTATCAATAATCTGCAAATCAAATTCTTGAAGGAGGAGTACCCACCTGATAAGCCTTGGCTTGGCATCCTTCTTTGTCATAAGATACTTAATGGCAGCATGATCAGTATGAATAATAACTTTGGAATCAACAATATACTGCCTAAACTTATCACAAGCAAATACTACAGCTAAGAATTCCTTCTCAGTAGTAGCATAATTCCTTTGAGCACTATCAAGGGTTTTGCTAGCATAATGTATAACATTCAATTTCTTATCAACTCTTTGTCCTAAAACAGCTCCAACAGCAAAATCACTGGCATCACACATAATCTCAAAAGGTAAATTCCAGTCAGGTGGTTGCACTATAGGAGCGGTTATTAAAGCTTTCTTAAGGACTTCAAAAGCTTCCTTACAATTTTCATCAAATACAAAAGGAACGTCCTTCTGGAGAAGATTAGTGAGGGGTCTTGAGGTTTTAGAAAAGTCTTTAATAAATCTTCTATAAAAACCTGCATGACCGAGAAAACTGCGAATACCTTTGATGTCCCTTGGGTAGGGCATCCTCTCAATAGCTTCGATCTTAGCCTTGTCCACTTCAATTCCCCATTCGGAAATCTTGTGACCAAGAACAATTCCTTCATTAACCATGAAGTGGCACTTTTCCCAGTTGGGTACCAAATTTGTCTCCTCGCGTCTCTGCAAAACTTTATTAAGATTGTGAAGACAATGGTCAATGGAAGTTCCATAGACGGAGAAATCGTCCATGAAGACTTCCATAATATCCCCACAGAAACCATGAAAGATAGCAGACATACACCTTTGTAAACTAGCAGGGGCATTACATAAACCAAAAGGCATACGCCTGTAAGCATAAGTACCAAAGGGACAAGTAAAAGTGGTCTTCTCTTGATCGGCAGTGTTAACATGAATTTGAGAGAAGCCAGAATAACCATCGAGATAACAAAAGTGGGTATTTTTGGATAACCTTTCAAGCATTTGGTCGATGAACGGCAACGGGTAGTGATCCTTCCTGGTTGCTTTGTTCAACTTCCTGTAATCAATACACATTCTATATCCAATAATAATTCTCTGAGGTATTAATTCATTTTTATCATTAGGAACCACAGTTGTACCTCCTTTCTTAGGAACACAATGTACAGGACTTACCCACTTACTATCAGCTATAGGGTAGATAATACCTGCGGCCAGAAGCTTGAGAATCTCAGTTCTCACAAAATCCATCATCTTCGGGTTCAACCGTCGTTGATGATCAACAACTGGTTTAACATCAGGCTCAAGGTTGATAGTATGTTGACAGATAGATGGACTAATCCCCTTAAGGTCATCAAGGGTATAGCCAATTGCGCCTCGGTGTTTACGAAGTACTTCCAATAATCGCTCTTCTTCATATCCTGAAAGGTTAGAATTGATAATAACAGGATATACTTTCTTTTCATCTAAATAAGCATACTTGAGCGTATCGGGCAGAGGTTTAAGATCGAACACCGGATCTTCTTTCGGTTTTGATAAAATTCCCAAAGGTTCAACCGGAAGGTTGTGCTTCAGGATAGCAGGCTGCCTCAAGAATATTTCATCTAATTCATTTCTTTCCTGCATATGCAAATCATTCTCGTGGTCCTCCATGTATTGCTGCAAAGGATCATTAGGGGGAATAGCAATAGAGGCAATACTTTCAATAATTTTATCATCACTAGGTAAATCAGTACCACGAGGCTGCTTAGAGAACTTAGAAAAATTAAATTCATATGGATCACCATCGAATTCAACAGAAACTTTACCTTTCTTGCAATCTATTATAGCTCCACAAGTCCTAAGAAAAGGTCTACCAAAAATAATTGGACAAAAATTGTCCCTCTCTGAACCAAGTACTAGAAAGTCGGTAGGGTATTTTACCTTTCCACATAGGACTTCAACGTCTCTCACAATTCCGATAGGAGAGATAGTTGTTCTGTTTGCAAGATGAATGGTAACATCAACTTCTTCAAGTTCACAAGGGGAAATCTCACCGATGATTTCTTCATAAAGTGAATAGGGGATAGCGCTTGCACTCGATCCCAAATCGCATAGCCCATAATAATTGTGATCTCCTATTTTAACAGATACCACTGGAGTACCTGAAATTGGGCCTTTATTCTTGGCTGTGACAAGGTTAGTGGAAACTTGAGGATCGACTTCAGGATCGACTTTGTGACAAGGTTAGCACAAAAATTTATATTGGAATCCAAAACATCATTAGTAGCAAGGTCTTTAATCAATGCAACTTGAGGATCGACTTTGATCTGGTCCTCAGGCTCATCAACTCTTCTCTCACTTTTATTTATTATGCCTGTCACAAAAGAGTGCTCCTTTATCCTTGCGGGAAAAGGAGGCTTTTCATATATAACTGTAGACAAAATAGGGTCCGCAACATAAATGTCAATAGGTGACTCTTTAAAAGGTTCATGGTGCTGGTCTCTCTTCTTTTTAAAAGAATCAACGTGAGAGGCAAAATTCTTACACAAATCAATCACTAGATGGGAATCAAGACCAATCTTAGAGCAAAAAGTATTGAAGTAATCAGTTTTCACATAGCTCTCAATATAATCATGTTCATAATTTATAGCGGATTCAATACCTTTATCAATTTCCCAATCTTCGGTATTCCTCTGGATCCTTTCAATGAGATCCCACCTTTCTTCAACACTCTTTTTCTGAAATACCCCACTAGAGGAGGCATCCAGCATCTCCTTATCCTGACGAGAAAGCCTGTCATAAAAATTTGTAAGTATAATTTCCTTGGGAAGCTTATGAATAGGGCATTTGAGCATTAGGGACTTCAATCTCCCCCAAGCTTGAGCAATGCTTTCTCCGTCACGAGACCTAAAGTTATAGATATAGTTCCTGTCTCGATGAATTTCATGAAGAGGATAAAACTTAGTATAAAAGAGAGACATAAGCTCCTGCCAGTCAAGCAAGTGTGAGTTATCGAGAAGCCTATACCAATCTGAAGCTTTATCTATAAGTGATACGGCAAACAATTTTCTCATGACAAACTCCCTCGATACACCTGCAAGCTTAAATAATGAACTTAGTTGTGACAGATATAGCAAGTGTTCACCGGGATGTTTGTCTCCTGCATAACGATTAGCCAAAACATAATCGATAATGCCAGCTGGTATTTTATAAGGCACAATTTCAGTAGGGGGAGGATCAACCACCACAGGTGTGGGGCGTCTTCCCGCAAGCAACGCTCCAATAACAGGGTTATCCATAAGGACAAAGAGCAGCAGTAACAAAAACAGAATTATAAAAACTTCCTTACCAGTTTCACTTTACCAATAGCGCTACGCTCCCCGGCAACGGCGCCAGAAAACGGTACTTGATGACCCACAACTGTAAGGGATCTATTGCAGCGTTTTCGATAAGTAAGAGTGTCGAACCCAACGAGGAGCAGAAGGTATTGATAAGCGATTCTGAGCAAGAAATTACTGCAAGCAGTGAAAGATAACTTTTTAGGGGTTTTCTCGATATAGGCAACAGGAAGGTAAAAGAAAGCAATGTAAAAGGCACTGAGAGTAACAAGTGGCCCAATCCTTTCTTAGCAAAGGAGAGGCCTAGCAACTGAACTTATAAAGACTAAAGCGTTCCTGAGGACACACGGGAGAGGTAGTCATGTGCTTTCACCATATTCCGTATCGATACTATGTTATGTGTTGATAAGTGTTGAGTGGGTGGATCTATGCTAGTACACTCTCTAGACTAAGATGAGTGCACTCTTATGATTAAACACCTTGCAAGCATCCGCAAATACAAGATAGAATTTAAGGCAAAAGCCTAACCATAGCAATACGATCGAGGATCCATTATTCCCTTATGCAAAAGCGTGCGAACTGGGGTTCAGGTTTCTGTCACTTCGGCAACCCACCATAAGAATTCTTTATACACAATGTATTCTCCTAGGTCCTTAATAAGGCGAAGTGTTGGGTGTTCGACTCACACAACACCACTAGTAGAATGACAACGCAACTTAAGTATCAAACAACACATATTACTTCAACAGCATATGACTACTAACAACAAGACTTTCCCCATGTCCTCAAGAACTAAGGTAACTACTCACGAGACATAAAGGAGATCATGATCAGTGGGGATAAATAGGTGATAAACAATCTGGACATAATAATATTTCTCCAACAAAACTCAATAGCATTCACCACAAAGTAGTAATCAACACCGATGGAGTAGAGAGGATAGGTAGTACGAGTTACAACACAAGTTGCGATTGTAAGATGAGATTTGGATGAATATGGAGATGGTGCTGGTGTTGGGGATGATGTTGATGATGATCTCGATGATGCCCGTGACGATGGTGATGACGATGGCGACGATCTTCCCTTCTGGGAGGTGATCTCCCCGGCGGAATCTGCCCGCCGGAGATGGCTTTTTCTTCTCTGTAGGTTTCCGCCACGGAGCGGCGGCGGAACTCCGTAAAAATTCCCGTCCTTAGGGTTTTTGGATAACGGAGAGCATATATGCAAAAGGGGGCGGCCAGAGGTGGGCCAGGGGCTCCAGGCGCCCCCCCTGCGCGGCCAGGGGGGGCGCCCCCAGGGCGCCTGGGCACCCTGTGGCCCCCCTCTGGTTGCCCTTTCGCGTGCCTTCGTGATCCGTCTGAAAAATATCTCCCGTCAATTTTCAGGTAATTTGGAGGTATTCTTCTTCAGCAACTCAGCGTCCACTTTTTACTGCTGAATCCTGCGTCTACTGCTTCGGCATCGGAAAGTTTGCAAACTGTGTAAAATAGACCAAGACAACATAAGAACATCACCGTAACGTGAAATATATCAATGTATAAGGATAAATTATGATACAATAGTGATGCATTTTGGACGTATCAACACCCCCAAGCTTAGACCTCGCTTGTCCCCAAGCGAATATGAACTCGGTAAACCTGTCCACAAGTTTAGAGAGTGAAGTGTCGATAAATAGAATACGGACAAGAAGCATCATAGTTTCTTTACCAACTCAAATATCCTCAACAGCAATCTTTAATTCATAAAGCCCTTATAAAAGAGTGATAACACTTATATTCGAAAGTAGGGCTAAGGAAACTCATTATATCATGGCAAACATGTCCTTTGGTCAAAGAACAACAAATAGATTTAACTTTTGCTCTTATATTTTGATGAGATCAATTGAAGCTTTTTGAAATAACATGTTAATTGGCAAGAAGTGAAAGTGTTAACACAAAGGAAGATATTTGCCTTAGCTGGGCATGACAAACAACTTACTTATCGAATGATAATGTCAACAAGGATATGATATGACAAATCTTAATGCAGCTTTATATGAATGAATCCTTATCAACATCAAACGTCTGCTCTCTTTGAGAAATAGAAGGAAGTAGAAATAACTGACTCAACTTAAAATTAAAAGATAGGCCCTGTTCTAGGGTAGTAGGGAAAACTCATGTGCTATCCTCAAATCAAACAGAATGAAAACAAGTTTTGAGAGGTGCATGATTTGTCAACGAATGCTAATAGATAACTCAACTACTTCTTGAGCTGGACAAGTTTCGAGGAACGCCTCCCGCACGAGGACGATCTTCCCTTCCGGGAGGTGATCTCCCCGGCGGAATCTGCCCGCCGGAGATGGCTTTTTCTTCTCTGTAGGTTTCCGCCACGGAGCGGCGGCGGAACTCCGTAAAAATTCCCGTCCTTAGGGTTTTTGGATAACGGAGAGCATATATGCAAAAGGGGGCGGCCAGAGGTGGGCCAGGGGCTCCAGGTCCCCCCCGGCGCGGCCAGGGGGGGGGCGCCCCCAGGGCGCCTGGGCACCCTGTGGCCCCCCTCTGGTTGCCCTTTCGCGTGCCTTCGTGATCCGTCTGAAAAATATCTCCCGTCAATTTTCAGGTAATTTGGAGGTATTCTTCTTCAGCAACTCAGCGTCCACTTTTTACTGCTGAATCCTGCGTCTGCTGCTTCGGCATCGGAAAGCTTGCAAACTGTGTAAAATAGACCAAAACAACATAAGAACATCACCGTAACGTGAAATATATCAATGTATAAGGATAAATTATGATACAATAGTGATGCATTTTGGACGTATCAACGCCCAATTTGGACCAACACTCATGAGGAGCACTGGCCCGGGTTGTTAATTAAGAACTCGGGTTTGCAACGCCCTATGCAAGTTTTAGTTATTTGGCAAATGTAAAACCAATGTTGGGCCTTGCTGGAAAAGCTTTAAACAGAGCGAATTATCAAGGGGGGCCCATAAACCCCAATGTGTTAGGAACGCAAAATCAAGGAACATAACACCGTTTATCGATTCCTAAGGTGGCATGAGTGGAACAAAACACCAAGGAGAAAGGCTTAGCCTTCCACCCATTACCAATATATAGGTGAATTAGTTTAACATGTATTTATATATTGTGTTATCCCAAACAACAAGTTCATCATGGAGCAATCTTCAAAACTTCAGCTGCAACTAACAACGCTATAAGAGGGGCTGAGCGATGCGTACTTAGCCAAACAACGCTTTGCTAGGAAGGCGGTTAGAGTGTTTCATGGCAACAATAGGGGGGCTAACAAACAGGAATGGGCATCGAGGCATATCTAAAAGAACGAGAATCTAGCATAGGCAAAGATAGAAGCGATATCTGGGAATGGTCATCTTGCATGTTGATTCCACGGAGGGATAGTAACCTTGCTCCTCAAACTTAGCCTCGAAAGGAACCTCGAACTCCGAATCGTCACCGGGCTCTAACCAACACAACAATGCAAACACCGGAACAACAATCAATCATCATGCAATGCTCAAACACATGATGCATGAATATGATACATATGAACATGGGTAGGATATGATGCACCTTCTAGGGACAAGAAGAGTGCACAATCATCATGGCAATAAACAAGATCACAAGCAAGTAGGAACACAAGCAAAAGGGAAACAAAACTAACTTAGTCACAAAAGGTTATCTAGTTGATTAAAACAAGGACCCAACAAGTTTTTATAAGTTGTTTAACATGGCAAGGGGTGCATCTAGGAACAACTACATCATGCTAGCATTTTAAATGGGCCAAAAAGTACAAACAACAATTTCCGGAAACTCCCATATTCATTTAAATACAAATAGGACAGATCTGAGAAAGTCATATTTTAAAGTTGTTAATCATGCAAAGTAACATCACCACATTAATCTACACATTTTTCCACCCCAAAAACATATAAAGTTTGTCAAATTTGGAGTTGTAGTTATTTAGTTATTAATTTTACAAGTTTAAGCATTTTTAAACACAAATTAATTCAAACAACAATTTAAATGTTTTTAAACATGGCAACAAACTGCATATAAATATTCTACATGAAAAACTAGGCAGTTTTCATATATAAATCATTTTCATCAGATGCATATATTAAAAGATATAAATATGCAAAAGAAAATGCAGAAAAGAAAAACAAAAAAAACAGAAAAGAAAAACAAAGGAAAAAGGGCTAATAGACCCAGCCTGGATCTAGCCTGAGACGCTGACCCGTGGGTCCAGAGGCACTGAGGTGGCGCTGCGGGTGTGTGAGTGGGTAGAAGTGGCGCAGAGAGGCTGACCGGTGGGCCCGGCCTGTCATTGTCACAGATAATGCAAAAAGGGGGGAATAATCCACTGCCCTGGTGTGATTCGAACCCAGGTCTGTTCGCTGCGAGGGAGAGGCTCAGGCCACTGAGCTAGGAGCATTCGATTGATAGAAGAGGGGTGTGTTGCCTTATGTGTTAACTGAAGATGCAGACACCAGAGAGGAAATAGGGCCCGTCGGAGGAGCACGTCGGAGCTCCTCCGGTGACCAATACAGGCGGCGGAGTGGTGCGATATGCTCCTGGTGGAATTCCGCACTCGCGACGTGAACTTGCAGGTCCTAACGATGACTACAACGATGCCGGCGACAAGCAACAGAGGCGGCGGCGACGCACAATGGCGCGGCAAAACACGGGCCCTAGAGGAGCGGCGAGAGCACAAACATGACCTACGCAACACGACGGAGGCGACGGGCAACAGCGGAGGGGCTACGATGGTCGGGACACTCGCCGGAGATGAGGCCGACGACGACGAGCTCGGGTGCACGGCAAACTAGGTGCTAGACGGTGCGAAAGAAGGGGCAAAAGGCACGGGGAGGTGCGGATGCTCACCACGAACATGGCGAAGTGTTCGGCTGGCCGGGAGGTGGACGGAGTCGACGGCGGCGACAAGCAAACACTTGCGGTGGCCAGAGTCGACTTCGAGGAAGAAGAGGATGACGCCGTGGCCATCAGGTCCGTGAAGTAGCCGAAGACGACGTAGTCAACGTCGGGGAAGGAGAAGGATAGGCTTGGCGAGGCTGTGGAGGACGAGGTGCTCGTCGACGACGAGCCCGTGCGCTCAAATGCGCTCAGGACGGTGAAGGCACGACAGATCTGGTGGCTCTTAGCTCACCAGGCGGCGGGAGGAGGAAGAGGAGAACCCTAGGGGGTTGGTGGGCAAGGCAAGGGGTTAAAAGGGAGGCGAGGGCGACGACGATGCGCGACGGCGTCGTGCTCGCGGTCCCCATGGCGTGCGCTAGAGGAGGAAGAAAAGGTGGGTGAGGAATTAGGCGCACACACTGACTTGTGGGGTCGGCCTGGCCACGTGGGCACGAAGCAGCGGGGGTAAGTGGGGGCGCGGGTGAGAGAGGGAGAGAGGGACGCGCGCGGGCTGAAGCTGTGCTGCTGGCTGGCGCTGGCCGCTGGGCCGACGGGGAAGACTGGCCCAGGTGCTGCTGGGCTGCAATGCTGCTGGCTGCTGCGCTGTTGCCTTTTCTTTTTCTTTTTCTTCAGGCAGAAAAAAAAACAAAATGAAAGGCACAGGCTAAAGAAAAAAGGAATGTGAGGAAAAATAAAATATCCCCAAGTGTCGGTGTACTAAGGTAGGGGTACCTCAGTACCCCAACTTGTGCACGGGCAGTAGCAGCTTCCCGTGGCAGGGCTTACCACGTGCTCGCCAAGGCCCGCTCTGGTCCCTATGAAGCCATTCAAGAACAAAGTATTCAAGTTAAGAGACAAGACCCCGGCA
The DNA here is from genome assembly GCA_902687465.1 of Secale cereale. NCBI lineage: Eukaryota > Viridiplantae > Streptophyta > Magnoliopsida > Poales > Poaceae > Secale > Secale cereale. The sequence goes on along the minus strand of LR738713.1, from coordinate 723,718,922 downwards.
AGAGGAGCTTGCCGGGAAGGCCGCACCAGGCTCAAAGTTATCATTCCAGCACGAGACCCTGGCAAGAGGAGCTTGCCAGGAAGGCCAAAAGAACGGCATCTTAAGAAGGAATATCGCGGCGCATCATGCGCCCCGGCAGGATCCGGAGGGCGACAAGCTTCCGGGCCCGGCAAGGTTGCAGCCCCGACAAGGTGCTTGACGGGGAAGCCTATGCTGTGTCCCTCCGCTCCAGCTCATCTGGCCACGCGTCTGAAGGAAATATGCCCTAGAGGCAATAATAAAGTTGTTATTTATATTTCCTTATATCATGATAAATGTCTTTTATTCATGCTAGAATTGTATTAACCGGAAACTTAGTACATGTGTGAATACATAGACAAAACAGAGTGTCCCTAGTATGCCTCTACTAGACTAGCTCATTGATCAAAGATGGTTATGTTTCCTAACCATAGACATGAGTTGTCATTTGATCAACGGGATCACATCATTAGGAGAATGATGTGATGGACAAGACCCATCCGTTAGCATAGCACTATGATCGTTTAGTTTTACTGCTATTGCTTTCTTCATGACTTATACATGTTCCTATGACTATGAGATTATGCAACTCCCGAATACTGTAGGAACACCTTGTGTGCTATCAAACGTCACAACGTAACTGGGTGATCATAAAGATTCTCTACAGGTGTCTCTGAAAGTATTCGTGGTGTTGGCATAGATCAAGATTAGGATTTGTCACTCCGAGTGTCGGAGAGGTATCTCTGGGCCCTCTCGGTAACACACATCATAATAAGCCTTGCAAGCAAAAAGGACTAATGAGTTAGTCACGAGATGATGTGTTACGGAACGAGTAAAGAGACTTGCCGGTAACGAGATTGAAATAGGTATAGAGATACCAACGATCGAATCTCGGGCAAGTAACATACCGATGACAAAAGGAACAACGTATGTTGTTATGTGGTTTGACCGATAAAGATCTTCGTAGAATATGTAGGAGCCAATATGAACATCCAGGTTCCGCTATTGGTTATTGACCGGATATGAGTCTCGGTCATGTCTACATAGTTCTCGAACCCGTAGGGTCCGCACGCTTAACGTTTGATGACGATCGGTATTATGAGTTTATGAGTTTTGATGTACCGAAGGTAGTTCGGAGTCCCGGATGAGATCACGGACATGACGAGGAGTCTTGGAATGTCCGAGACATAAAGTTTGATATATTGGACGACTATATTCGGACACCGGAAGTGTTCCGGAAATGTTTCGGATATAACTGGATTGCCGGAGGGGGTTACCGGAACCCCCTACGAAGGGGGATGGTCCATAGTGGGCCTTGAGGAAAGGAGAGAGGCAGCCCATAGAGGCTGGCCGGCGCCCCACCTAGGGATCCTAGTTGGACTAGGATTGGGGGGGCGCCACCTCTCCCTCTTTTCCTTTCCCTCTCTTCCTTCTTGGTGGACTCCTACTAGGAATAGGATTGCAATCCTATTCCTAGTAGGATTGCCCTAGCCACACCATAGGAGGCCGGCCGGCCCTCCCCTCTTGCTCCTTTATATACGGGGGCAGGGGGGCACCCAAAGACACACAAGTTGAATTGTTCCAGCCGTGTGCGGTGCCCCCCTCCATAGAAACACACCTCGGTCATACCGTTGCAGTGCTTAGGCGAAGCCCTGCGCCGGTAAATACATCATATTCGTCACCACGCCGTCGAGCTGACGAAACTCTCCCGTGAAGCTCAACTGGATCAAGAGCTCGTGGGACGTCATCAAGCTGAACGTGTGCTGAACGCGGAGGTGCCGTACGTTCGGTGCTTGATCGGTTGAATCGCGAAGAAGTTCGACTACATCAACCGCGTCACTTGACGCTTCCGCTTCCGGTCTACGAGGGTACATAGACACACTCTTCCCTCTCGTTGCTATGCATCTGGTAGATAGATCTTGCGTGATCGTAGGAAAATTTTAAAATACTACGTTCCCCAACAGTGGCATCATGAGCCAGGTCTATGCGTAGATGATATGCACGAGTAGAACACAATGAGTTGTGGGCGATACTAGTCATACTGCTTACCAGCATGTCATACTTTGCTTCGGCGGTATTGTGAGATGAAGCGGCCCGGACCGACATTACCCGTACGCTTATGCGAGACTGGTTTCACCATTACGAGCACTCGTTGCTTAAAGGTGACTGGCGGGTGTCTGTCTCTCTCACTTTAGCTGAATCAAGTGTGGCTACGCCCGGTCCTTGTGAAGGTTAAAACAGCACATACTTGACGAAACATCGTTGTGGTTTTGTATGCGTAGGTAAGAAACGGTTCTTGCTAAGCCCGTAGCAGCCACGTAAAACTTGCAACAACAAGTAGAGGACGTCTAACTTGTTTTTGCAGGGCATGTTGTGATGTGATATGGTCAAGACATGATGAGTTATACGGTTTTGTATGAGATGATCATGTTTTGTAATGTTATCGGCAACTGGCAGGAGCCATATGGTTGTCGCTTTATTGTATGAAATGCAATCGCCATGTAATTGCTTTACTTTATCACTATGCGGTAGCGATAGTCGTAGAAGCAATAGTTGGCGAGACGACAACGATGCTACGATGGAGATCAAGGTGTCGCGCCGGTGACGAAGGTGATCATGACGGTGCTTTGGAGATGGAGATCAAAAGCACAAGATGATGATGGCCATATCATGTCACATATTTTGATTGCATGTGATGTTTATCTTATTATGCTTCTTATTTTGCTTAGAACGACGGTAGCATTATAAGATGATCCCTCACTAAATTTCAAGGTATAAGTGTTCTCCCTGAGTATGCACCGTTGCAAAAGTTCGTCGTGCCGAGACACCACGTGATGATCGGGTGTGATAAGCTCTACGTTCAAATACAACGGGTGTAAGCCAGTTTTGCACATGCAGAATACTCAGGTTAAACTTGACGAGCCTAGCATATGCAGATATGGCCTCGGAACACTGGAGACCGAAAGGTTGAGCGTGAATCATATAGTAGATATGATCAACATAAGATGTTCACCATTGAAACTACTCCATCTCACGTGATGATCGGACATGGTTTAGTTGATTTGGATCACGCGATCATTTAGATGACCGGAGGGATGTCTATCTAAGTGGGAGTTCTTTGATTAATATGATTAAATTGAACTTTAATTTATCATGAACTTAGTCCTGATAGTATTAGCATATCTATGTTGTAGATCAATAGCTCGCGATGTTGCTCCCCGTTTATTTTTTATATGTTCCTAGAGAAAACTAAGTTGAAAGATGTTAGTAGCAATGATGCGGAATTGTTCCGTGATCTGAGGATTATCCTCATTGCTGCACAGAGAAATATGTCCTTGCTGCACCGCTAGGTGACAGACCTATTGCAGGAGCAGATGTAGACATTATGAACGTTTTGACAAAAGCTCGGTATGATGACTACTTGATAGTTTAGTGCACCATGCTTTACGGCTTATAACCGGGACTTCAAAAACGTTTTGAAATGCCACGGAGCATATGAGATGTTCCAAGAGTTGAAATTAGTATTTCATACTTATGCCCGTGTCGAGAGGTATAAGACTTCTGACAGTACTTTGCCTACAAGATGGAGGAGAATAGCTCAACCAGTGAACATGTGCTCAGATTGTCTAGGTACTACAATTACTTGAATCAAGTGGGAGTTAATCTTCCAGATAAGATAGTAATTGACAAAGTTCTCTAGTCACTATCACCAAGTTAATAGAACTTCGTGATGAACTATAATATGCAAGGGATGACGAAGGTAATTCCCGAGCTCTTCGCAATGCTGAAATCGGCGAAGGTAAAAATCAAGAAAGAACATCAAGTGTTGATGGTTAATAAGACCACTTGTTTCAAGTAAAGGGCAAAGGGATAGAAGGGGAACTTCAAGAAGAATGACAAGCAAGTTGTCACTCCCATGAAGAAACCCAAAGCTAAACTCAAGCCTGAAACTAAGTGCTTCTACTGCAAAGGAAATGGTCACCGGAAGTGGAACTGCCCTAGATACTTGGCGGATAAGAAGGATGGCAAAGTGAACAAAGGTATATTTGATATACAGATTATTGATGTGTATTTTACTAGTGTTCATAGCAACCCCTCGGTATTTGATACTGGTTCAGTTGCTAAAGAGTGGTAACTCGAAATGGGAGTTGCATAATGAACAGAAACTAGTTAAAGGATGAAGTGACAATGTGTATTGGAAGCAGTTCCAAGATTGATATGATCATCATCGCACACTCCCTATACTTTCGGGATTAGTGTTGAACCTAAATAAGTGTTATTTGGTGTCTGTGTTGAGCATGAATATGATTTCATCATGTTTATTGCAATACGGTTATTCATGTAAGTTAGAGAATAATTGTTGTTCTGTTTACATGAATAAGACCTTCTATGGTCATACACCCAATGAAAATAGTTTGTTGGATCTCGATCGTGTGATACACATATTCATAATATTGAAGCCAAAAGATGCAAGGTTAATAATGATAGTGCAACTTATTTGTGGCACTGCCGTTTAGGTCATATTGGTGTAAAGCGCATGAAGAAACTCCATAGTGATGGACTTTTTGGAATCACTTGATTATGAATCACTTGGTGCTTGCGAACCATGCCTCATGGGCAAGATGACTAAAACTCCGTTCTTTGGAACCGTGGAGCGAGCAACAGAGTTGATGGAAATCATACATACTGATGTATGCGGACCAATGAGTGTTGAAGCTCGCGGCAGGTATCGTTATTTTCTGACCTTCACTGATGATTTGAGCAGATATGGGTATATCTACTTAATGAAGCAAAAGTCTGAAACATTTGAAAAGTTCAAAGAATTTCAGAGTGAAGTGGAGAATCATCGTAACAAGAAAATAAGAGTTTCTACGATATGATCGTAGAGGTAAAATATTTGAGTTAGCGAGTTTGGCCTTCAATAAAAACAATGTGAAATAGTTTCACTACTCACGCCACCTGGAACACCACAGTGTAATGGTGTGTCCGAACGTCATAACCGTACTTTATTAGATATGGTGCGATCGATGATGTCTCTTACCGATCTACCACTATCGCTTTTGGGGTTATGCATTAGAGACAGCTACATTCACGTTAAATAGGGCACCATCTAAATCCGTGGAGATGACACCGTATGAACTGTGGTTTGACGAGAAACCTAAGTTGTCATTTCTTTAAGTTTGGGACTGTGATGCTTATGTGAAAAAGTTTCAACATGATAAGCTCGAACCCAATTCGGAGAAGTAAATCTTCATAGGATACCCAAAAAGAAACTGTTGGGTATACCTTCTATCACAGATCCTAAGGCAAGGTCTTTGTTGCTAAGAGTGGATCCTTTCTAGAGAAGGAGTTTCTCTCGAAAGAAGTGAGTGGGAGGAAAGTAGAACTTGATGAGGTAATTGTACCTTCTCCCGAATTGGAAGGTAGTACATCACAGAAACTCGTTCTAGTGATTCCTACACCAATTAGTGAGGAAGCTAATGATGATGATCATGAAACTTCAGATCAAGTTTCTGCTGAACTTCGTAGATCAACCAGAGTTCGTTCCGCACCAGAGTGGTACGACAACCCAGTTCTGGAAGTCATGTTACTAGACCATAATGAACCTACGAACTATGAGGAAGCGATGATGAGCCCAGATTCCGCAAAATGGCTTGAGACCATGAAATCTGAGATGGGATCCATGTATTAGAACAAAGTATGGACTTTGGTTGACTTGCCCGATGATCGGCAAGCCATCGAAAATAAATGGATCTTCAAGAGGAAGACCGACGCAAACGGTAATGTTACTGTTTACAAAGCTCGACTTGTTGCGAAAGGGTTTCGACAAGTTCAAGGAGTTGACTACGATGAGACTTTCTCACCCGTAGCGATGCTTAAGTCTGTCCGAATCATGTTAGTAATTGCCGCATTTTAAGAAATCTGGCAAATGGATAACAAAACTGCATTCTTTAATGGATTTATTAAAGAAGACTTGTATATGATGCAACCAGAAGGTTTTGTCAATCCTAAAGGTGCTAACAAAATGTGCAAGCTCCAGCGATCCATCTATGGACTGGTGCAAGCATCTCGGAGTTGGAATATACGCTTTGATAAGTTGATCAAAGCATATAGATTTATAAAGACTTACGGTGAAGCCTGTATTTACAAGAAGTGAGTGGGAGCACTACAACCTTTCTGATAAGTATATGTGAATGACATATTGTCGATCGGAAATGATGTAGAATTTTCAGGAAAGCATAAAGGGGTGTTTGAAAGGAGTTTTTCAAAGAAAGACCTTGGTGAAGCTGCTTACAAATTGAGCATCAAGATCTATAGAGATAGATCAAGACGCTTGATAAGACTTTCGATGAGTACATACCTTGATATGATTTTGAAGTAGTTCAAAATGGATCAGTCAAAGAAGGAGTTCTTGCCTGACTTGTAAGGTGTGAAGTTGAGTAAGACTCAAAGCCAGACCACGGCAGAAAAATATAGAGAGAATGAAAGTCATTCCCTATGCCTCAGCCATAGGTTTTATAAAGTATGCCATGCTGTGTACCAAACATGTTGTGTACCTTGCCATGAGTTTGTCAAGGGGGTACAATAGTGATCCAGGAGTAGATCATTGTACAGCGGTCAAAATTATCCTTAGTAACTGGATGACTAAGGAAATGTTTCTCGATTATGGAGGTGATAAAGAGTTCGTCGTAAAGGGTTACGCCGATGCAAGCTTTGACACTAAATCCATATGACTCTAAGTATCAATCTGGATGCGTATTGAAAGTAGGAGCAATTAGCTAGAGTAGCTCTATGCAGAGCATTGTCGACATAGAAATTTGCAAAATACATACGGATCTGAATGTGACAGACCCGTTGACTAAACTTCTCTCACAAGCAAAACATGATCACACCTTATTACTCTTGGGTATTAATCACATAGCGATGTGAACTAGATTATTGACTCTAGTAAACCCTTTGGGTGTTGGTCACATGGCGATGTGAACTATGGGTGTTATTCACATAACGATGTGAACTATCGGTATTAAATCACATGGCGATGTGAGCTAGATTATTGACTCTAGTGCAAGTGGGAGACTGAAGGAAATATGCCCTAGAGGCAATAATAAAGTTGTTATTTATATTTCCTTATATCATGATAAATTTCTTTTATTCATGCTAGAATTGTATTAACCGGAAACTTAGTACATGTGTGAATACATAGACAAAACAGAGTGTCCCTAGTATGCCTCTACTAGACTAGCTCATTGATCAAAGATGGTTATGTTTCCTAACCATAGACATGAGTTGTCATTTGATCAACGGGATCACATCATTAGGAGAATGATGTGATGGACAAGACCCATCCGTTAACATAGCACTATGATCGTTTAGTTTTACTGCTATTGCTTTCTTCATGACTTATACATGTTCCTATGACTATGAGATTATTCAACTCCCGAATACTGTAGGAACACCTTGTGTGCTATCAAACGTCACAACGTAACTGGGTGATCATAAAGATTCTCTACAGGTGTCTCTGAAAGTATTCGTGGTGTTGGCATAGATCAAGATTAGGATTTGTCACTCCGAGTGTCGGAGAGGTATCTCTGGTCCCTCTCGGTAACACACATCATAATAAGCCTTGCAAGCAAAAAGGACTAATGAGTTAGTCACGAGATGATGTGTTACGGAACGAGTAAAGAGACTTGCCGGTAACGAGATTGAACTAGGTATAGAGATACCAACGATCGAATCTCGGGCAAGTAACATACCGATGATAAAAGGAACAACGTATGTTGTTATGCGGTTTGACCGATAAAGATCTTCGTAGAATATGTAGGAGCCAATATGAACATCCAGGTTCCGCTATTGGTTATTGACCGGATATGAGTCTCGGTCATGTCTACATAGTTCTCGAACCCGTAGGGTCCGCACGCTTAACGTTTGATGACGATCGGTATTATGAGTTTATGAGTTTTGATGTACCGAAGGTAGTTCGGAGTCCCGGATGAGATCACGGACATGATGAGGAGTCTCGGAATGTCCGAGACATAAAGTTTGATATATTGGACGACTATATTCGGACACCGGAAGTGTTCCGGAAAAGTTTCGGATTTAACTGGATTGCCGGAGGGGGTTACCGGAACCCCCTACGAAGGGGGATGGTCCATAGTGGGCCTTGAGGAAAGGAGAGAGGCAACCCATAGAGGCTGGCCGGCGCCCCACCTAGGGATCCTAGTTGGACTAGGATTGGGGGGGCGCCACCTCTCCCTCTTTTCCTTTCCCTCTCTTCCTTCTTGGTGGACTCCTACTAGGAATAGGATTGCAATCCTATTCCTAGTAGGATTGCCCTAGCCGCACCATAGGAGGCCGGCCGGCCCTCCCCTCTTGCTCCTTTATATACGGGGGCAGGGGGGCACCCAAAGACACACAAGTTGAATTGTTCCAGCCGTGTGCGGTGCCCCCTTCCATAGAAACACACCTCGGTCATACCGTTGCAGTGCTTAGGCGAAGCCCTGCGCCGGTAAATACATCATATTCGTCACCACGCCGTCGAGCTGACGAAACTCTCCCGTGAAGCTCAACTGGATCAAGAGCTCGTGGGACGTCATCAAGCTGAACGTGTGCTGAACGCGGAGGTGCCGTACGTTCGGTGCTTGATCGGTTGAATCGCGAAGAAGTTCGACTACATCAACTGCGTCACGTGACGCTTCCGCTTCCGGTCTACGAGGGTACGTAGACACACTCTTCCCTCTCGTTGCTATGCATCTGGTAGATAGATCTTACGTGATCGTAGGAAAATTTTAAAATACTACGTTCCCCAACATCGTCGCCCTGGGGCCCTTCCAGGGGCACGTGGCAGATGGCTGTGCAGCCTGGGGTACACGGTGGCAAGCCGCGGTGACGAGGATATCGCCGTGGCGAACGGAGACGCAGGGACGGACACTTTTTGGGGCGACGGCGACGGGCATTCAATGCCTTTGTCCCCCACCGTTAAGGTTAGGTGAAGACCACTGTTCATCCACTATTTATACACTGTTCATGCACTGTTGCAACTACCACAGATTTTACATTTTTACCCTCCTCTACGTTGACACCTATCGGTGACCCCTTTGAGCTATAAAAGGAGGCCCATGCACAGCGTAGAGGGGGTTCGATCCCAGAAACTTGTTCACTCCCACGCTCGGTGTAGCTAGTACTGTAGATCTTCAAGCTCCCGAGCCCAAGAACTCAATACAACCAAAGCAGGAGTAGGGTTTTACGCGTCATCGCGGCCCGAACCTGGGTAAACTGCCCGCGTGTGCTCCTCGATCTGCTCTCCGTGCTCCCTCCGCTCCCTTACCGCAACGTAGAAGGGGCTCTGGTCCCATAGGTGTTCGTGGGCGACCAGTTTCCCCGACATCTTTGGCGCGCCAGGTACTCCATTGCTGATTTAGAGCTGAAGGTCTCCACTCTTACTGACTCGCTTGACGCTGCCCGGGACCGCGAGACGAAGCTGAAGGACGATCTCCGCACTGAGAGGGCCCTGCTGGAAAGCACCGCCGTCTCGCAAAACCACTTCCAGCAGACGGTGGAGCGATGGACTGATGAGCTCGTCACCTCCGCCGCCAACATTGACATGGAGATGATGGCGTTGAGGGCGGAGCATCTCGTGTACTCCCCCGACAAAAACCTCCCTCACAACGCCAAACTGAGTCTGTTCTTCAGGGGAGTGGCGCCGGCGCTTGCACGGCTGCGGGAGAAGATCCCCGAGCAGCTGCGACAAGATGATGCATTGCTCCTCGAGGAGGAACGTCTCCAGGCTGCTGTACGAGCTGCTCGATACCAGCAAGCCTTGCGTTGCTATCATAGCCGCAAGGTCAAGGCCAGGAGTCTCGAGGAAGGCGACCTTGTTCTTCGGCGCGTTCAATCCGCCAAGAACTCCAACAAGTTGACGCCGAAGTGGGAAGGCCCTTATCGGGTGAGACAAGTCACAAGGCCCGGCGCTGTCCGCCTTGAGACCGAAGAAGGCCTACCGGTGAGCAACTCCTGGAACATAGAGCATCTTCGCAAGTTTCACCCATAAGGCGCGGTTGCCGTGATCCGCTCCGGCAACCACCTTTTGTACAAGTCTTGCCGCTGTCGCATGTAAACCTTTGTGCAAAGCCGGGCGCAGACCCCGTGCATCAGTAAAACTTTTGTGCTTCGCACCATTTGTCATTTCGTGCTTTTCCTTTTGCTTGCATGTATCATCTGACATTTCGTGCAGCACACACTCCCGGTAAGCAGTAACAAGCCGCAAGGCTTCGTACTTGTATTTCCTTCTCTTTTGTCTTTCTCTCTGAAACAGAAGGAGTGTTCCTCGCGCACAAGTTTGCCGGGGGGGAAAGAGATAGAAGTATGGACCAAGTGCTGTTCAAGAAAGAAAAGTCTTGCTGGGAAGTAAACAACCCAATGAAAGCTAAGTTACCAAAGTTTGAGCATTCAAAATTTTAAATTTTAGTTATCTTCCTTGAGCAACCACACTTTGTATGGAAAACCTGTGCACGGAGGAACCTACCCGTGGCTAGCCGCACCCTTACTTTGTTTCGAGCACGCTCAACGGCTTAAGTGAGCTGCGACAAGTGTCGCGCCCTTACTTCGTTTTCGAGTTCGCTCAGCAATCTAAGTGTGCTGCGACTAGCTGCGGCAAGGTTTCTTGCCGACAAGGTCTTTGTTAGCAGGCTGCTAAGAGTCCCGCACTCAGCGCTCGCGGCAAGGGCCCCTTGCCGGCAAGTTCCCCTAAAAAGCGTAGGGTGAAAAACATACAAAGTGAAGGACCAAAAGCAAGGGAGATGACACTGCATTGATTACCCAAAATAAAAGTATATATTACAGAGATAGCTTGCCGCTGTTCTAATCAACTACTGCCTATGACTCAATCAACAGCGGCGAGGGAAGCAAGAAGCCTAATCCCTACGGTCTCCGTCGACCCTCTGGATCTTGCCCACCTTGGCTATAATGTGGGCAACTTGGGCCTTCAACGCCTCCTTGTCAGCTTCGGGCAGCAGGGTCCGGAGGACGTTGACAAGGTTGATCCCGGGGTTGCGGTAGACAATCTTCGACAACACCCGCTCCATGGTGCCCATGCAGAGCCGGCGCGCCTCGTCGGCCAGCTGCTCGGGGATCTTCTCCCGCAGTCGCGCAAGCGCCGGCGCCACTCCCCTGAAGAACAGACTCAGTTTGGCGCTGTGAGGGAGGTTCTCGTCGGGGGAGTACACGAGATGCTCCGCCCTCAACGCCATCATCTCCATTTCAATGTTGGCGGCGGAGGTGACGAGCTCCTCAGTCCATCGCTCCACCGTCTGCTGGAAGTGGTTTTGCGAGACGGCGGTGCTTTCCAGCAGGGCCCTCTCAGTGCGGAGATCGTCCTTCAGCTTCGTCTCGCGGTCCCGGGCAGCGTCAAGCGAGTCAGTAAGAGTGGAGACCTTCAGCTCTAAATCAGCAATGGAGTCCCTGGCGTCAGTGAGCTCTTTGCCCCTCTCGGAGAGGCGGATTTGCAGCTCCGAGTTGGTGTGAGCGTCTTTCTCCCGCGCCACGTTGAGCGCGGTGACCCTGTCTTCACTCGCCTTCAAGAACAGCTCCATCTGCGCCACCCTGGCCTCCAGATCCTTCTTGGCAGTCTCCGCGGCAGCAGCGGCGTCCCTCGCCTCCTGCAGAGCCCCGCCGATGGCTTGCTCCCGGGCGGTGAGGTCGTCCTCGTGGTTGTCAAGGTCGACCTTCCGCTGGTTGAGTTCTCCTTCCCGCCGAGACAACTCCTCGGCGGCCAGTCGCTGCTGCTCCTCGACCTTGGCCTTTTCGAGGACGAATGCTTGCTGCGCCCCGGCAAGCTCTTCGCGCTCCTCCGCCAAGTTCCGGAGGGCCGCCTGGTTGGCGGCACGGAGCTCCGCGGCGCGCTTCTCCAGGTCAGCACCAGCCTTGGCAGCCAGAGCCTCCCGAGACTCCAACTTCGCCTGCCTGGCCCGGTACAAGGCCAGGAGCCGGCGAAGGAGCCGCTCCTCTTCGGGCTCGTCGCTGCTGCCGGGCGCATCAACAACCTTCAATCCGGCGGAGGCGAGGACTTCTCCGTCGAACGTCTCTCCCTCCGCGGGTGCCCTTGATGAGGACGCCCACGGGACTTGAATGAATACCCCGTTGGCGGCCTCCAGATAAACGCCCGACCCAGCCGCTGAAGCGGAAGGATCGGCGGCCGGTGCAGCGTCCGGCGCTCCTGTGGCCTCCGGGCCAGCAGTGCGGTCGCCGGTCCCTTCCCCAGCCGCGGCGTCGGCGGTCGGAGCGGTCTCCTCGGCGGCTGACTCATCGACGCCAACCATTCCCTCTGCGGCGGTGGCATCGCCAGCGTCGCCACGCACCTCCTCCTCGGCGATGGTCTCAGTCTCCATCGACTCCGGGGCGGGCGGATCTAGCAGAAGAAAAAGAAAAGAAAGATTTGTTAAGCAAATATCCAAAAAGAAGAATCCAAGAAGAAGAAAGTACAAGGGTTTACCTGCGCGGGCCTCTTCGATGACGGGGTCTCTCGCCGGGGAGCTCTCCCTTGGCGGCGTAGAAGTGGCCCCGGCTGGCGGAGGGCCGCTTGCGCCCTCCCTTGGCGGGGTGCTCACCCTTATCGGGCTACTTGCCCTTGGCGGGGTGCTCGCCCTTGGCGGAGTACCCGTCCTTGGCGGAGTGCCATCCCTTGCCGGGGGGCTCATCCTTGGCGGGGAAGGTGGAACAAGTGGCTCGTCGGGGGCGACCTCCTAGTGCTCCTGCGGCCACGGCTCCACTTCTGCACAAAACAACAAGACATGAGTACGGACAATAACCTCAAGCGCGCCCGTCAAGCAGAAAAATGAACACCGGACTTACGCTGGGGGCTGCGCTGGGGGCTGCTCCTCGGAGCAGCAGGCTGATCCGGCAAGTCTGTCGCTGGCGCATCTCCTGCCGCTGCGACGGGCTTGTCGTCCTCGATATCGACCACAGGGATCTTGGCCCTCTTCGCCATCCGCTGGGTCAAGGTCCTGGAAGCCAAAACAAGATCAGAACCAAGCAAGAAAAATCAAGACAAAATCAAAGGAAATGAAAATTGCAAGTACTTACTCTTCCTCCTCTTCGTCGGAGCTGAGAGCGGAGAAGTCAAATCCCGACCTTGTGCTCCAGCGCGAGGAGCTGGAGGAGAGGGCTCCCTCGGGCGCTTGGCGGGCTCCGGAGCTACGGGCTGTGAAGACCCAGCACCGGTCGTCGCTGAGGACCGAGGAGCAGAAGGTACCCCGGAGTCACTCCGGGAAGACCCCCCTCCGCTTGTCGCTCGGGCACGGGGCGCCTCCTTGGCGACCTTGCTCGTCGTGGTGGCGCGCGTCGCCCGGCGCTGCGGTCGTTGTTGGGGCGCCGGCGGCCTCACCGTCTCGACGGCCTTGCGGAGGCGCTTCTTCGGTTGCGGCGGAGGGCTTGGGCTTGGTGGTGGCGGAGAGTTCTCCGAGGATGATGAGGCGTCGTCGTCAAGATTCAGAGACCCCCCAGAGTCTTCGTCAGAATCTCCGGACTCGGCATCCTCCTCCTCCTCGGCGGGCCCGCTGGACTCGGTACTCTGCCCGGCGGCCTCGCTTGCCCCGGCAACCTCACTCGCCCCGGCAAGCTTCCCGGAGGGCTCCCCGGCAAACTCCTCGGGCGCAATCTTCAGAAGCTTGAGGATTTCCGCCTCCTCGGCTTGGCTCACCGCGTCCGCTGCCTCTGCTTCGTCCACAGTATATCCAAATTCGCCCGCAGCCACAGCTGTGGCGGCCTCCTCCATTCTGGAGGCAATATATGCTACATCCCGCTCGGTGGTCTCCCGGGTGAGGCCCTTCTTCTCTTCGGCGTTGCGGGGCTTTTCGACCAAGTTGTCGAAGAAGGCTTGCACGGTCTCCGCTGAAGACACCAGCCAAGTGGGGACGACCCCGTGGGAGTCGCACTCGGGCATCACCGCGCGTATGGCACTGAGGGCGGTGTTGTTGCACAACGGCACCACTCCTCGGGATGGTCTGAACCACTCTGGGTGGTTGGGGTCATGCTTAAACAGCTCCCGGACCATCCCCTTCAGCTCCAAGACAGTGAAATTATAGTTCAGCCCGGGGCGCAGCCTCATACGATCTGCCGCATTGCCGAACTCCCAGGCAGGCCTCTGCCTTTCCTGCAGGGGCGCAATGCGGCGGCGGAGAAAATCGGCCCCAACTTCACCTACAGTCAGGTTGGCGGCCCAGAGGCGAAGAATCCTAGTCAAGGCAATCTCAAGCTTGTCGTCCACCGGGGCCAACTCACTCCAATCCTTGCCACGCACTATGGCAGTCTGGCGCGGCGAAGTAAACTGCTGGGGCTCCTCTTCCAAGACCCAGCACCAGTCGGCTCTCCACTCCTCCCACTTGCCGCGAAGCTCCCCTTTATAGTACGCCTCCTTCTTGTTCAGCCTGAAGATCCAGGAGATGCCGCCGGAGAGTGGGGATCCGGACTCTACTCTAGGCGTGAAGAAGTGGCGGAAAAGAGCTACATTTGGGTGGACCCCGACAAAGTTTTCGCACAGATGTGCGAAAACAGCCATCGTAAGGACGGCGTTGGGGGTGAAATCTAGGAGGTGGAGGCCGTACGTGTTCATCACATCACAGAAGAACTCCGAGTACGGAGGGCAGAGACCGCAGTGAAAAAATGCAGCAAAGTAGTAGTAACCTCCCGGGAACATGTCGACGGCGACGGCGGGGAAGACTCTAGTGCGGGGATGAGCTTTCGTCTCCCTCGCCCAGAACAAGTAATACTTGTCCCGCAGCTCCCTCGCGCCGAGCCTCGGCGGGAAGACCACCCTCCTTCTTCGCATGGCTGCTAGCTTCGCCGCTTGCTCGGACTTCTCCTTCTTCGCCTTGTCGCTCTTCGCCTTGTCGCTTTTCGGAGCCATGGCGGGGGCGACGAGGGAGGAGGCGAGGAGGTCGACAACGCCGCGGATGCTGGGGACGGCGGAGGAAGGAGGAGCTCGGCTCTCTGTCGACCTGAGGGGAGGCAGAGAGCGGCGGGGGTTTCTGGAGATTCAAGACAGAATGAAGGCGATGGGGGAAACTGCCCCTGCTTCCTCTGCTTTTAAGGGGGAAGTGGGGGACGTTCCGCATTTCCCATTAAAGAACAGGCCACGATCTCTCCCACGACGCCGCAATCGACGCGTGCCGTTAGGGAGGGATGCGGCGGATACGGAGAGGGATACGGCTTGCCATGGGCCGCGTGTGCCCGTGCACTGTCTTGGGCCTGGCCCAACAGCGCTCGGCACCGTGTGTGGCCCAGGCCCGGGGGCTCCTGTCGGTGTACTAAGGTAGGGGTACCTTAGTACCCCAACTTGTGCACGGGCAGTAGCAGCTTCCCGTGGCAGGGCTTACCACGCGCTCGCCAAGGCCCGCTCTGGTCCCTATGAAGCCATTCAAGAACAAAGTATTCAAGTTAAGAGACAAGACCCCGGCAAGAGGAGCTTGCCGGGAAGGCCGCACCAGGCTCAAAGTTATCATTCCAGCACGAGACCCTGGCAAGAGGAGCTTGCCAGGAAGGCCAAAAGAACGGCATCTTAAGAAGGAATATCGCGGCGCATCATGCGCCCCGGCAGGATCCGGAGGGCGACAAGCTTCCGGGCCCGACAAGGTTGCAGCCCCGGCAAGGTGCTTGCCGGGGAAGCCTATGCTGTGTCCCTCCGCTCCAGCTCATCTGGCCGCGCGTCGCCCTGGGGCCCTTCCACGGGCACGTGGCAGATGGCTGTGCAGCCTGGGGTACACGGTGGCAAGCCGCGGTGACGAGGATATCGCCGTGGCGAACGGAGACGCAGGGACGGACACTTTTTGGGGCGACAGCGACGGGCATTCAATGCCTTTGTCCCCCACCGTCAAGGTTAGGTGAAGACCACTGTTCATCCACTATTTATACACTGTTCATGCACTGTTGCAACTACCACAGATTTTACATTTTTACCCTCCTCTACGTTGACACCTGTCGGTGACCCCTTTGAGCTATAAAAGGAGGCCCATCCACAGCATAGAGGGGGTTCGATCCCAGAAACTCGTTCACTCCCACGCTCGGTGTAGCTAGTACTGTAGATCTTCAAGCTCCCGAGCCCAAGAACTCAATACAACCAAAGCAGGAGTAGGGTTTTACGCGTCATCGCGGCCCGAACCTGGGTAAACTGCCCGCGTGTGCTCCTCGATCTGCTCTCCGTGCTCCCTCCGCTCCCTTACCGCAACGTAGAAGGGGCTCCGGTCCCATAGGTGTTCGTGGGCGACCAGTTTCCCCGACACCAAGCTCCTGGATATATGCCCTATTTTGTAAAATTGGTTTGGGCATTTTTAGAGGTAGAAAAATAAAACAAGTTTGAATATGGTTCAAACTTCTGTCATTTTTTAACCTAACCAAATCATTTCAAATTGGGGCAAGGCTTTGCAAGGTCACTCATGTCAAAGTGACAAAGATGTGGGGAGGAGATGAACATTTTTGGAAGAGGCTAAGTCACTTGCAAAATGCTTAAAGAAGGGGAAAAGAAAAGGAGGAAGGAGAAGAGTGGTGCAAGAAGAAGGAGGGGGTTAGGGTTTTGCATGGCCATGGTCTTGCTACCACCAACACATAACAAGATCAAGGACCAACACAGACAAACTAAGGATGCATCACACAATGACAAGTGAAGAATGCTATGAAGATCATAATGCCATGGTGATGATGAAGTAATGCATGAATGCAAAAGGAAAAAATAAAATGCCAATGCAATACAATAAGAATGCATAATTGCAAAAGAACCCCCAAGGAAAAGTACAAGGATCAATTGATAAAATGCTTTATTGCCATATATGGAAGGTATCACATATGGGGTGTTCCACTACGGGTCCATAGCTAGTAGCTAGTGTTGGAAATATGCCCTAGAGGCAATAATAAATTGGTTATTATTATATTTCCTTGTTCATGATAATTGTTTATTATCCATGCTAGAATTGTATTGATAGGAAACTCAGATACATGTGTGGATACATAGACAAACACCATGTCCCTAGTGATCCTCTAGTTGACTGGCTCGTTGATCAATAGATGGTTGCGGTTTCCTGACCGTGGGCATTGGATGTCGTTGATAACGGGATCACATCATTAGGAGAATGATGTGATGGACAAGAACCAATCCTAAGCCTAGCACAAGATCGTGTAGTTCGTATGCTAAAGCTTTTCTAAATGTCAAGTATCTTTTCCTTAGACCATGAGATTGTGCAACTCCCGGATACCGTAGGAATGCTTTGGGTGTACCAAACGTCACAACGTAACTGGGTGGCTATAAAGGTGCACTACGGGTATCTCCGAAAGTGTCTGTTGGGTTGGCACGAATCGTGACTGGGATTTGTCACTCCGTGTGGCAGAAAGGTATCTCTCGGCCCACTCGGTAGGACATCATCATAATGTGCACAATGTGATCAAGGAGTTGATCATGGGATGATGTGTTATAGAATGGGTAAAGAGACTTGCCGGTAACGAGATTGAACAAGGTATCGGGATACCGACGATCGAATCTCGGGCAAGTACTATACCGGTAGACAAAGGGAATTGTATACGGGATTGATTGAATCCTTGACATCATGGTTCATCCGATGAGATCATCGTGGAGCATGTGGGAGCCAACATGGGTATCCAGATCCCGCTGTTGGTTATTGACCGGAGAGTTGTCTCGGCAATGTCTGCATGACTCCCGAGCCCGTAGGGTCTACACACTTAAGGTTCGATGACGCTAGGGTTATAGGGAAAGTATGTACGCGGTTACCGAATGTTGTTCGGATTCCCGGATGAGATCCCGGACGTCACGAGGAGTTCCCGAATGGTCCGTAGATAAAGATTGATATATAGGAAGTGAGGATTTGGCCACCGAAAGTGTTCCGGGCATCACCGGTAAGGTACCGGGACCACCGGAAGGGTCCGGGGGTCCACCGGGAGGGGCCACCAGCCCCGGAGGCCTACGTGGGCCAATAGTGGGAAGGGACCAGCCCCTAGGTGGGCTGGGGCGCCTCCCACCAAGGCCCAAGGCGCCTCCAAGAGGGGAGGGGGCAAACCCTAGGGCAGATGGGCCCTAGGGCCACCCTGGTGCGCCCCCTCTCCCTCTCCCCTTTGGCCTCCATCCTAGATGGCATCTAGGGCTGCCCCCCCCCCTAGGGAGGGTACCCTAGAGGGCGCGCAGCCCCTCCCCTCCCCTATATATACTTGAGGTATGGGGCTGCCCAACACATGATTTGATCTTTCTCTTGGCGCAGCCCTACCTCTCTCCCTCCTCGTCTCTCGTAGTGCTTGGCGAAGCCCTGCTGGAGTCCCGTGCTCCTCCACCATCACCACGCCGTCGTGCTGCTGCTGGACGGAGTCTTACCCAACCTCTCCTTCTCCCCTTGCTGGATCAAGGCGTGGGAGACGTCACCGGGCTGCACGTGTGTTGAACGCGGAGGCACCGTTGTTCGGCACTTAGATCAGAATCAAGTACGATATGAATCGCTATGAGTACGACTCCTTCATCCGCGTTCTTGTAACGCTTGCGCTTAGCGATCTACAAGGGTAGTAGATGCACTCCCCTCTCCCTCGTTGCTAGATTACTCCATAGATTGATCTTGGTGATGCGTAGAAATTTTGTGATTTCTGCTGCGATCCCCAACAGTGGTATCAGAGCCAAGTCTATGCGTAGTTTCTTGCACGAGTAGAACACAAAGTAGTTGTGGGCGCCGATTTGTCAATTTACTTGCTATTACTAGTCTTATCTTGATTCGGCGGCATCGTGGGATGAAGCGGCCCAGACCGACCTTACACGTACTCTTACGTGAGACTGGGTTCACCGATTGACATGCACTAGTTGCATAAGGTGGCTAGCGGGTGTCTGTCTCTCCCACTTTAGTCGGATCGGATTCGATGAACAGGGTCCTTATGAAGGGTAGATAGAAATTGGCATACTACGTTGTAGTTTTGGCGTAGGTAAGAAACGTTCTTGCTAGAAACATATAGCAGGCACGTAAAATTTGCAACAACAATTAGAGGACGTCTAACTTGTTCTTGCAGCATGTGCCTTGTGATGTGATATGGCCAAAAACGATGTGATGAATGATATATGTGATGTATGAGATTGATCATGTTCTTGTAATAGGAATCACGACTTGCATGTCGATGAGAGTGACAACCGGCAGGAGCCATAGGAGTTGTCTTAATTTATTGTATGACCTGCGTGTCAATGAAATCGCCATGTAATTACTTTACTTTATTGCTAACCATTAGCCGTAGTAGTAGAAGTAATAGTTGGCGAGACAACTCCATGAAGACACGATGATGGAGATCATGATGATGGAGATCATGGTGTCATGCCGGTGACGATGATGATCATGGAGCCCCGAAGATGGATTTCAAAAGAAGCGAAGTGATAATGGCCATATCATGTCACTATTTTGATTGCATGTGATGTTTATCATGTTTTTACATCTTATTTGCTTAGAACGACGGTAGCATAAATAAGATGATCCCTCGCTAAAATTTCAAGAAAGTGTTCCCCCTAATTGTGCACCGTTGCGAAGGTTCGTCGTTTCGAAGCACCACGTGTTGATCGGGTGTGATAGACTCTACGTTCGAATACAACGGGTGTAAGCCAAATTTACACAGCAAAAACACTTAGGATGACTTGACGAGCCTAGCATGTACAGACATGGCCTCGGAACACAAGAGACCGAAAGATCGAACATGAATCATATAGTAGATATGATCAACATGAGATGTTCACCGTTGATGACTAGTCCGTCTCACGTGATGATCGGACACAGCCTAGTCGATTCGGATCATGCATCACTTAGATGACTAGAGGGATGTCTATCTGAGTGGGAGTTCATTAAATAATTTGATTAGATGAACATAATTGTCATGAACAATAGTCTAAGTTGTCTTCGCAAATTATGTTGTAGACCAATAGCTTGCGTTGTAGCTCCCTGTTTAATATGATCCTAGAGAAAGACTAAGTTGAAAGACATTGTAAGCAATGATGCGGACTGGGTCCATAGTCCGAGGAGTGTCCTCACTTCTACACAGAAGGCTTATGTCTTTGATGCACCGCTCGATGTGCAAACCCCTACAACGTCGTCTGTGGATGTTGGGAACACCTGACAGACACGTCCTGATGACTACTTGATAGTTTAGTGCACCATACTTTACGGCTTAGAATCAGGATTCCAATGACGTTTTGAATGCCATAAGACATATGAGATGTTTCAAGAGATGAAATTGCGATTTCAGGCTCATGCCCGTGTTGAGAGGTATGCGACCTCTGACAAGTTCTTTTGCCAACAAGATGGAGGAGAATAGCTCAACTAGTGAGCATGTGCTCAGAATGTCTCGGTGCTAAAATCACTTGAACCAAGTGGGAGTTAATCTTCCAGATGAGATAGTGGTTGACGGAATTCTCTAGACACTATCACCAAGCTACTAGAACTTCGTGATGAACTATGACATGCAAAGGATGGAGATGATCCCGGAGCTATTAGCGGTGCTTAAGACCGCAAAATTATAAATCAAGAAGGAGCATCAAGTGTTGATGGTTTAACAAGACCACTGGTTTCAAAAAGGGCAAGGGCTAGAAGGGAAACTTCATGAATGGCAAACCAGTTGTCGCTCTAATGAAGGAACCCAAGGTTGAACCCAAACCTCGAGACTAAGTGCTTCTATTGTAAGGGGAACGGTCACATGGTAGCGGAACTACCCCAAATACATGGTAGATAAGAAAGCTGGCAACTTCAACAAAGTATATTTGATATATGTGTTATTGATGTGTACCTTACTAGTACTCCTAGTAGTACCTGGGTATTGGATACCGGTTCAGTTGCTATTATTAGTGACTTGAAGCAAAAGCTACGGACTAAACGGAGACTAGCTAAGGGCGAGGTGATGATGTGTGTTGGAAGTGTTTCCAAGGTTGATAAGATCACCATCGCACGCTCCCTCTACTTTCGGGATTAGTGTTGAACCTAGATAAATGTTATCAGGTGTCTACGTTGAGCATGAATATGATTAGATCATGTTCATTGCAATACAACTATTCATTTAAGTTAGAGAATAATGGTTATTCTGTTTACATGAATAATACCTTTATGGTCATGGACCCAATGGTTTATTGAATCTCGATCATAGTAATACACATGATAATAATATTAATGCCAAAATATGTAGAGTTAATAATGATAGTACCACTTTCTTGTGGCACTGCCGCTTAGGTCATTTTCGCATAAAATGCATGAAGAAACTCCATGCTGATGGATGTTTGGAGTCACTTGATTTTGAATCGCTTGACACATGCGAGCCATGCCTCATGGGCATGATGACTAAGATCCCGTTTTCAGGTACAATGAAATGGGCAAGTGACTTGTTGGAAATCATACATGCTGATGTGTGTGATCCAATGAGAATTAAGGCGTGTGGTGAATATCATTATTTTCTCATATTCACTGCCGATTTGAGTAGATATGGGTATATTTACTTAATGAAGCAAAAGTCTGAAACGTTTGAAAAGTTCGAGAAATTTCAGAGTGAAGTTAAGAATCATCATAACAAGAAGATCATGTTCCTTCGATCTGATCAAGGGGAGAATTTTTGATTTATGAGTTTGGCAATCACTTAAGACATTGTGGATTTGTTTCGCAGTTGAAGCCACCTGGAACACCACAGCCTAATGGTGTGTCCGGACATCGTAATCAAACCTTATGAGATATGGTGCGATCTATGATGTCTCTTACCAATCTACCACTATTATTTTGAGGTTATGCATTAGAGACAGCGGCATTCACTTTAGATAGGGCACTATCTAAGTCCGTTGAGACGACGCCGTATGAACTATGGTTTGGCAAGAAACCAAAGTTGTCATTTCTTAATGTTTGGGGCTGCGATGCTTATGGCTTCAGCCGGTAAAAGCTCGAACCCAAAGCGGACAAACACAATCTTCATAGGATACCCAAAGGTAACAGTTGGGTATACCTTCTATCTCAGATCCAAGGGCAAAACTGTTTGTCGCTAAGAACGGGTCGTTTCTCGAGAAGGAGTTTCTCTCGAAAGAAATGAGTGGGAGGAAGATAGAACTTGATGAGGTTGTTGAACCCTCACTTCAACCGGAGAGTAGTGCAACGCAGAAATATGTTTCTGTGGAACCTACGACTATTGAAGAGGAAACTAATGATAGTGATCATGAAGCTTCAGATCAAGTTGCTATCGAACCTCGTAGGTTGACAAGGATATGTACTACTCCTGAGTGGTACGGTGATCCTATCTTAGATGTCATGTTGTTGGACACCAATGAACCTACGAACTATGGAGAAGCGATGGTGGGCCCGTATTCTGACAAATGGTTAGAAGCCGAGAAATCCGAGATAGGATCCATGTATCAAAACAAAGTATGGACTTTGGTGGACTTGCCCGATGATCGGCAAGCCATTGAGATAAATGGATCTTTAAGAAGAAGACGGACGTGGACGGTAATGTCACCGTCTATGGAGCTCGACTTGTGGCGAAGAGTTTTTCACAAGTTGAAGGAGTTGACTACGATGAGATTTTCTCACCCGTAGCGATGCTTAAGTCCGTCAGAATCATGTTAGCATTAGCTGCATTTATGAAATCTGGCAGATGGATGTCAAAACAAGTTTCCTTACCAGTTTTCGTAAGGAACGGTTGTATGTGATACAATCAGGAAGGTTTTGTCGATCCTAAGGATGCTAAAAGGTATGCTAGCTCCAGCAATCCTTCCATGGACTAGAGCAAGCATCTCGGAGTTGGAATATACGCTTTGATGGAGTGATCAAAGTTTTTGGGTTTATACAAAGTTTGTTAGAAACTTGTATTTACAATAAAGTGAGTGGGAGCACTACAACATTTCTGATAAGTATATGTGAATGACATATTGTTGATCCGAAATGATGTAGAATTTCTGGAAAGCATAAAGGGTTGTTTGAAAGGAGGTTTTCAAAGGAAGACCTAGATAAAGCTGCTTACATATTGGGCATCAAGATCTATAGAGATAGATCAAGACGTCTGATGATACTTTCAAAAGAACACACATCTTTGACATGATTTTGAAGGAGTTCAAAATAGATCAGTCAAAGAAGGAGTTCTTACCTGTGTTGTAAGGTGTGAAGTTGAGTAAGACTCAAAGCTTGACCATGGCAGAAAAAAGAGGAAGGACGAAGGTCGTCCCCTATGCTTTTGTCATAGTCTCTATACAGTATGCCATGCTAAGTACCGCACCTGATGTGTGGCTTGCCACATGTCTGGCAAGAGGGTACAAATGTGATCCAGGAGTGGATCACTAGATAGCGGTCAAAATTATCCTTAGAGGAATAAGGAAATGTTTCTCGGTTATGGAGGTGATAAAGAGTTCAACGTAAAGAGTTACGTCGATGCAAGCTTAACACCTATCCGGGTAGCTCTGAGTAGAGATACGGGATACGTATAATGGAGCAACAATTTGGAATAGCTCCAGGTGGAACGTGGTAGCAGCATCTACGATATGACATAAAGTTTCGCGAAATACATAGGGATCTGAATGTTGCAGACCCGTTGACTACAACCTCTCTCACAAGCATAACATGATAAAACCCAGATCTCATTGAGTGTTAATCACATAGTGTTGTGAACTAGATTATTGACTCTAGTAAACTCTTTGGATGTTAGTCACATGTCGATGTGACCTATGAGTGTTAATCACATGGCGATGTGAACTAGATTATTGACTCTAGTGCAAGTGGGAGACTGTTGGAAATATTCCCTAGAGGCAATAATAAATTGGTTATTATTATATTTCCTTGTTCATGATAATTGTTTATTATCCATGCTAGAGTTTTATTGATAGGAAACTCAGATACATGTGTGGATACATAGACAAACACCATGTCCCTAGAGAGCCTCTAGTTGACTGGCTCGTTGATCAATAGATGGTTGCGGTTTCCTAACCATGGACATTGGATGTCATTGATAACGAGATCACATCATTAGGAGAATGATGTGATGGACAAGACCCAATCCTAAGCCTACCACAAGATCGTGTAGTTCGTATGCTAAAGCTTTTCTAAATGTCAAGTATCTTTTCCTTAGACCATGAGATTGTGCAACTCCCGGATACCGTAGGAATGCTTTGGGTGTACCAAACGTCACAACGTAACTGGGTGGCTATAAAGGTGCACCACGGGTATCTCCGAAAGTGTATGTTGGGTTGGCACGAATCGAGACTGGGATTTGTCACTGCGTGTGACGGAAAGGTATCTCTGGGCCCACTCGGTAGGACATCATCATAATGTGCACAATGTGATCAAGGAGTTGATCACGGGATGATGTGTTACGGAAAGAGTAAAGAGACTTGCCGGTAACGAGATTGAACAAGGTATCGGGATACCGACGATCGAATCTCGGGCAAGTACTATACCGGTAGACAAAGGAAATTGTATACGGGATTGATTAAATCCTTGACATCATGGTTCATCCGATGAGATCATCGTGGAGCATGCGGGAGCCAACATGGGTATCCAGATCCCGCTGTTGGTTATTGCCGGAGAGTTGTCTCGGCCATGTCTGCATGACTCCCGAGCCCCTAGGGTCTACACACTTAAGGTTTGATGACGCTAGGGTTATAGGGAAAGTATGTACGCGGTTACCGAATGTTGTTCGGAGTCCTGGATTAGATCTCGGACGTCACGAGGAGTTCTGGAATGGTCCGGAGGTAAAGATTGATATATAGGAAGTGAGGATTTGGCCACCGGAAGTGTTCCGGGCATCACCGGTAATGTACCGGGACCACCGGAAGGGTCCGGGGGTCCACCGGGAGGGGCCACCAGCCCCGGAGGCCTACGTGGGCCAATAGTGGGAAGGGACCAGCCCCTAGGTGGGCAGGGGCGCCTCCCACTAAGGCCCAAGGCGCCTCCAGGAGGGGAGGGGGCAAACCCTAGGGCAGATGGGCCCTAAGGCCCACCCTGGTGCGCCCCCCTCTCCCTCTCCCCTTTGGCCGCCACCCTAGATGGCATCTAGGGCTCCCCCCCTTTGGCCGCCACCCTAGAGGGGGCGCAGCCCCTCCCCTCCCCCTATATATACTTGAGGTATGGGGCTGCCCAACACATGATTTGATCTCTCTCTTGGCGCATCCCTACCTCTCTCCCTCCTCGTCTCTCGTAGTGCTTGGCGAAGCCGTGCTGGAGTCCCGCGCTCCTCCACCACCACCACGCCATCGTGCTGCTGCTGGACGGAGTCTTCCCCAACCTCTCCTTCTCCCCTTGGTGGATCAAGGCGTGGGAGACGTCACCGGGCTGCAAGTCTGTTAAATGCGGAGGCGCCGTTGCTCGGCGCTTAGATCGGAATCAACCGTGATCTGAATCGCTACGAGTACGACTCCTTCATCCGCGTTCTTGTAACGCTTCCACTTACCGATCTACAAGGGTATGTAGATGCAAGATACGTCTCCAACGTATCTATAATTTTTGATTGTTCCATGCTATTATTTATGAAGTCTTGGATGTTTAATGGGCTTTGTCATTCACTTTTATATCATTTCTGGGACTAACCTACTAACCCAAAGGCCCAGTCCAGATTGCTGTTTTTTTGCCTATTTCAGGGTTTTGCAGAAAAGGAATATCAAATGGAGTCCAAAAAGAATGAAACCTTCGCGAGAGATATTTTTGGAGGAAATCACGCTCGGGAAACGTCAGGACCAAGTCAGGGGACGAAGGGCCAGCCCTCGAGGGTGGGGGCGCGCCCCCTTCCCAGGGGCGCCCCCCCCCCCCCGCCTCGAGGCTGGCCCACACGGCCCCCGGTGCCCTCCTTCTTCCTATATATACCTACGTACCCCAGAAACTCCATACGCAGAGAGAAAACCCTAATTCCACCGCCGTAGCTTCTGTTCCCGTGGAGATCCCATCTTGGAGCATGTTCCGGGAGGGGGATCCATCACGGAGGCCTTCATCATCATCATCATCGCCCTCACCATGAGTTGTGAGTAGTTTACCACTGACCTTCGGGTCGATAGCTAGTATCTAGATGGCTTCTTCTCTCTCTTTGGATCTCAATACAAAGTTCTCCTCGGTCTTCGAGGAGATCTATTCGATATAATCTCTTTTTGCGGTGTGTTTGTCGAGATCCGATGAATTGTGAGTTTATGATCAAGGTTATCTATGAAAGATATTTGGTTCTTCTCTGAACTTTTTATATGTGCTCATAATATCCTTGCAAGTCTCTTCGAATTATTGGTTTGGTTTGGCCTACTAGATCTATAGTTCTTGCAATGGGAGAAGTTCTTGGCTTTGGGTTCAATCTTGCGGTGTCCTTTCCGAGTGACAGTAGGGGCAGCAAGGCACGTATTGTATTGTTGCCATCAAGGATAAAAAGATGGAGTTTACATCATATTGCTTGAGTTTATCCCTCTACATCATGTCATCTTGCTTAAAGTGTTACTCTGTTCGTATGAACTCAATACACTAGATGCATGCTGGATAGTGGTCGATGTGTGGAGTAATAGTAGTAGATGCAGGCAAGAGTCGGTCTACTTGTCTCGGACGTGATGCCTATATACAATGATCATGCCTAGATAGTCTCATAATTATTCGCTCTTCTATCAATTGCTCGACAATAATTTGTTTACCCGCATAGAATATCGCTATCATGAGAGAAGCCACTAGAGAAAACTATGGCCCCTGGGTCTATTCTCAACATATCAATCTACATCTACTTTACTTTTACCTCTTTTATTTGCTGTTTTATTAAACTAAAAATACCAAAAATATAATTATCATCTCTATCAGATCTCACTCTCGTAAGTGACCGTAAAGGGATTGACAACCCCTTATCGCGTTGGCTGCGAAGTTCTTATTTGTGTGCAGGTGCGAGGGACTGGCGCGTGGTCTCCTACTGGATTGATACCTTGGTTCTCAAAAACTGAGGGAAATACTAACGCTACTGTGCCGCATCTCCCTTTCCTCTTCGAGGGAATACAACGCAAGCTCAAGAGGTAGCAATGCACTCCTCTCCCTCGTTGCTAGATTACTCCATAGATTGATATTGGTGATGCGTATAATTTTTTTGATTTCTGCTGCGATCCCCAACAGCTAGAAGGCTTCTTCTCTCTCTTTGAGCTTCAATACAATGTTCTCCTCGATGTTTTTGGAGA
Organism: Secale cereale; assembly: GCA_902687465.1. Lineage (NCBI taxonomy): Eukaryota > Viridiplantae > Streptophyta > Magnoliopsida > Poales > Poaceae > Secale > Secale cereale. Next base: position 723,691,759 of record LR738713.1, on the reverse strand, counting down.
TCTATCCGATGTAATCATCTTTTGCGGTGTGTTTGTCGAGATCTGATGAATTGTAGATTTATGATCAGATTATCTATGAATATTATTTGAATCTTCTCTGAATTCTTATATGTATGATTTGATATCTTTGTATTTCTCTTCGAATTATTGGTTTGGTTTGGCCAACTAGATTGGTAGTTCTTGCAATGGGAGAGGTGCTTAGTTTTGGGTTCAATCTTGCGATGTCCTCACCCAGTGACAGAAGGGGTAGCGAGGCACATATTTCATTGTTTCCATCAAGGATAAAAAGATGGGGTTTATACCATATTGCTTGAGTTTATCCCTCTACATCATGTCATCTTGCTTAAGGCGTTACTCTGTTCTTGTGAACTTAGTACTCTAGATGCATGCTGGATAATGGTCGATGTGTGGAGTAATAGTAGTAGATGCAGGCATGAATCGGTCTACTTGTCACAGATGTGATGCCTATATTCATGATCATTGCCTTAGATATCGTCATAACTTTGCGCTTTTCTATCAATTGCTCGACAATAATTTGTTTACCCACCGTATGCTTTAATCAAGAGAGAAGCCTCTAGTGAAACCTATGCCCCTGAGTCTATTTTGCATCTATTGCTTTTAGATTTATAAAAACAAAAATCCAAAAATACTTTGCTACAATTATTTTGTGTTTACTTTATTTTACTTTTTACTTTAGTTTTAATTCTATCTCTTTCAGATCTCACTCTTGTTCGTGACGTTGAAGGGATTGACAACCCCTTTTTCGCGTTGTGTGCAAATGTTTGTTAGTTTGTGCAGGTGCATATATTGGGGACTTTCTTGTACCTCCTACTGGATTGATACCTTGGTTCTCAAACTGAGGGAAATACTTATCTCTACTTTGCTGCATCACCCTTTCCTCTTCAAGGGAAAAATCAACACAAGCTCAAGAAGTAGCAGCTGCCGACACCAGCATATGGTCCCACACGTAAGAAGCTGTCGGCGTCCTGGGAATGGGGGTACCCAGACTTGCCCGCCTGCGGCCCAGACCGTGGCTCCACCGGCAGCCTCGTACGGCCCAGCTTCAGCAACCGCAACCCAAGACCCTCGCGAGGGGCCAAGCCTCGTGAGGCGGGCGACAATATGACCTCCCTTGGGGAAGTCTCTCTAGACTGGCTCCCGAGGAGCGGAGATATCTATGCAAGGCGCACCTCGCGAGGTTCACGTGATGTGAGCCATGATGACCAAGGCCAAGCGGGTGCCAGCGAGCACAGTGTACCAGTTTCCTCTTTGGTGCTAAGGGAGCAAGCGTAGGCGCGGAGTCCCGAGGGATCAGGCAAAGGTTTCCATATTGGTGCAACAAGACCAAGGATCGTCCGGACGGTAAAACGGTGGTCAACATGGAGCCTGGCGCGGCATCACCACCAGAGCCTTTGGCGGAAGAAGACTGCTTTTGTCAGGATAACTTGTACTAGCTGTTCCCCTTCAAATTTGGTAGTTGTGGGATCCCTTCCCGCCGATATTTGGGAAGAGGACCAATGCCACTATAAATAGGACCTAGCCACCACCATAGAGGGGATCAGATCTATTACACCCTACAGATACTATAAGCTCACTCGAGCCCTAGAACATCTCTCCTCCGGAGGTTGTTCGCCCCTTGTACTAGTTCATCCTCAGCCATACAAGGCAATCCACCACACACACTGGAGTAGGGTATTACACCACAGGGTGGCCCGAACCAGTATAATCACATGTGTCCCTTGTTCTTTGAGTTCGTCGAGCTAGGCCGTGGAATCGTAGGGTGAGCGCGCTGGGGAGAGAGTGTTCTTCGTGCGCACGCCGGAGTTCGAACCTCTAAAGGGTTTGCGGAACCCGAAATCTGACATTTGGCATGCTAGGTACGGGTGTGCATAAGTTCCGCCTCTCCGTCCACCCTGCTCTCCATCCGCCAGGCCCCTATGGCTGGCACCTCTCCTCCGACCAGCTCGGTGGGCGCGCGCGGAGGCGTTGCGGGCCACCAAGCCTTCACCCCCGCCGTGCCACAGGTGCAGTGGCCACTCAGGTTTAGGCCAGAGATGCCACCCCGTTACGACGGAGCGGCGGATCCACTATTTTCCTCCAGGCCTACGAAGAGGTCAATTCCGTGGCCGGCGGTGACAGCAAGGTCGTGGCCAGCTGGCTCCCCATAGCACTCACTAGCGTATCGCACGCCTGGTTTCTCAGCTTGCCAGAGTCGTTTGTGGCATCCTGGGAGGAGCTGCGCGGTCTCTTCACCACACGCTTCGCGGCACCGGCAACCCACGCCGTCGCATCCCTCCTCGGCTGTTCTCAGGCGCCGCCCTCAGATTGCAACGTCAAGCAATTCTTCCGTCAAGTGGGCTCCATCCGAGCCTCGCAGGGAGCGCCTCCAGGATGGGCTGCGCCTGAGGCCGACCTCACCTTAGACTCCAGAGACCACCTAGTGGTCACCGCAGGTGCCGGCGCGCTCCCGATGCTCTGCACCCCACCATCTACCACGTGGCGGTAACCAAGACCCTCATCGACGGTGGGGTCGGAATCAACGTGCTCTCCTCGGAAGCATTCGGCATGCTCCATGTGTCGCCCGAATGGCTCCGTCCATCCAGGCCATTCTCTGGGGTCGACGATGGATCTACCAGCCCCATAGGGCAGATCCGGCTCCCTGTCACCTTTGGCACCTGATACGTCTCCAATGTATCTATAATTTTTTATTGTTCCATGCTATTATATATTCTGTTTTGGATGTTTAATGGCCTTTATTATGCACTTTTATATTATTTTTGGGACTAACCTACTAACCCAAGGCCCAGTGAAATTGCTGTTTTTTGCCTATTTCAGTGTTTCGCAGAAAAGGAATATCAAACGGAGTCCAACCGGAATGAAACCTTCGGGAGAGTTATTTTTGGAGCCGTATCAACACAGAAGACTTGGAGTACACACGAGGGAACGAGAGAGGCGGCCACGAGGGTAGGGACGTGCCCAGGGGGTAGGCGCGCCCCTACCCTCGTGGGCCCCCTCTGGCACCCCCGGTGCCCCTCTTCCTCCTATATATATATCCTCATACCCTAAAAACATCGAGGAACACACGAAACCCTAATTCCACCGCCGCAACCTTCTGTTCCCGTGAGATCCCATCTTGGGGCCTGTTTCGGAGCTCCGCAGGAGGGGGGATTGATCACGGAGTGCTTCTACATCAACAACACCCACAACAACTACCGCACCGAGATTATCGACTTCGACATCGCCCACATCAGCCTCCCGTACAACGCCAATATTCGGTACCCAGCCCTAGCCAAGTTCATGGCGGCAACTCACCCAACCTACAACCTCATGAAGATGTCGGGGAGCAATGGCGTCCTCACTGTGGTTGGAGATACCAAGGAGGCCCTCGGGGCCCTCAAGCTCAAGTTCAGAGCCGCAGCGGCGACACGCCCGGCTAACGAAGCGGCTCCGGAGGCCGTGGGGGCTGCGCCGACCAAGATGAAGCAACTTTTCTCTCAAAACCGGGCTGAGACGAAGCAGGTGCTGGTGGATGAAGACGGGGCGTCGGGAGCCACCTTCACCATAGGCGCTGGCCTTCCCCAGCACAAGAAAAGGCACCGGTCGGTTTCTTGCGCACCAACAAGGAAGTGTTCGCATGGGTGCTACTTCTCGAGCTTGCGTTGTATTCCCTCGAAGAGGAAAGGCAGATGCAGCACAGTAGCGTAAGTATTTCCCTCAGTTTTTGAGAACCAAGGTATCAATCCAGTAGGAGACCACGCGCGAGTCCCTCGCACCTGCACAAACAAATAAGAACTTTGTAGCCAACGCGATAAGGGGTTGTCAATCCCTTCACAGTCACTTACGAAAGTGAGATCTGATAGAGATGATAGTTTATATTTTTGGTATTTTTGTTTATAAGAACTGAAAGTAAAAGCGGAAAAAGTAAAGTAAGTGTAGATTGATATGTTGAGAATAGACCCGGGGGCCATAGTGTTCTCTAGTGGCTTCTCTCATGATAGCGATATTCTACGGCGGGTAAACAAATTACTGTCGAGCAATTGATAGAAAAGTGAATAATTATGAGACTATCTAGGCATGATCATTATATATAGGCATCACGTCCGAGACAAGTAGACCGACTCCTGCCTGCATCTACTACTATTACTCCACACATCGACCGCTATCCAGCATGCATCTAGTGTATTGAGTTCATAAGAACAGAGGAACGCCTTAAGCAAGATGACATGATGTAGAGGGATAAACTCAAGCAATATGATATAAACCCCATCTTTTTATCCTCGATGGCAACAATATAATACGTGCCTTGCTGCCCCTACTCTCACTGGGAAAGGACACTGCAAGACTGAACCCAAAGCCAAGCACTTCTCCCATTGCAAGAACTATAGATCTTGTAGGCCAAACCAACTCGATAATTCGAAGAGACTTGCAAGGATATTATAATCATGCATAAAAGAGTTCAGAAAAGATCCAAATATTTCTCATAGATAATCTTGATCATAAACTCACAATTCATCGAATCTCGACAAATACACCATAAAAAGAGATTACATCGAATAGATCTCCTCGAAGACCGAGGAGAACTTTGTATTGAGATCCGGAGAGAGAGAAGAAGCCATCTAGATACTAGCTATGGACTCAAAGGTCTGTGTTAAACTACTCACAACTTATGGTGAGGCGATGATGATGATGTAGAAGCACTCCGTGATGGATACCCCCTCTGACGGAGCTCCGGAACAGGCCCCAAGATGGGATCTCACGGGAACGGAAGGTTACAGTGGTGGAACTAGGGTTTTCTCTTCTCCTTTGATGGTTTCGGTGTACGTAGGCTTATATAGGAGGAAGGAGGGCACCGGGGGCCTTATGAGGGACCCACGAGGCAGGGGGCGCGTCCTAGGGGGGCGCACCCCCACCCTCGTGGCCCCTACTCCGTGGTTCTCATGTCTCCCGTGTGTGATTTTCTCCAAAATTATCTCTCCCGAAGGTTTCATTCCGTTTGGACTCCGTTTGATATCCCTTTTTGTAAAACCCTAAAACAGGCAAAAAACAGCAATCTGGATTGGGCCTTTGGGTTAGTAGGTTAGTCCAAAAATAATATAAAAGTGTATGACAAAGCCCATTAAACATCCAAAACATGATAAATAATAGCATCGAACAATAAAAAATTATAGATACGTTGGAGACGTATCAATGGGAACCCAAGGACCTGGCAGGAGTCCCAAGAGGGGTGATTGAGCATCACCTAAACGTATGCCCAACGTGCGCCCAGTAAAGCAGAAGGCCAGGCGCCAGTCCACTGAGAAGCAGTCTTTCATCGTACAAGAGACTCACAAGTTGCAAGAAGCTGGCATGATCCGCGAGGTGCGATATCCAGAATGGTTGGCGAATCCGGTAGTCGTACCCAAGAAAGGCGGAAAAGAGCGCATGTGTGTCGACTTCACCAACCTCAACAAGGCCTGTCCACAAGACCCGTTCCCACTACCGTGCATCGACCAGATTGTCGACTCCACCGCCGAGTGCGACCTATTGTGCTTCCTGGATGCCTTTTCGGGCTATCATCAAATCAAGACGGCGGTACAAGACGTCGAGAAGACCGCCTTCCTCACCCCGTGTGGGGTATACTGCTACACTTGTATGCCGCTCGGGTTGCGGAATGCAGGAGCAACTTTCCAGCGGCTGATGCATATCGCCCTGGGAGAGCAGCTCGGGAGGAACGCTGAGGCCTACATTGATGACATCGTGGTAAAATCTCAGCAGGCCAAGACCCTCATTGAAGATTTGGAAGAGACCTTCGCCAGCCTGCGCAAGGTAGACATGTGGCTCAACCCGGAGAAGTGCGTGTTCGGCGTCCCATCAGGCAAGCTGCTAGGTTTCTGGTGTTGCACAGAGGAATCGAGGCTAACCCCGAGAAGGTCAAGGCCATAGAAAAGATGAGTGCACCGAAGACCCTCAAGGAAATGCTGAAGCTGGCCAGCTGCGTGACGTCACTCCGACGTTTCATCTCCAAGCTGGGAGAGCGTGCCCTTCCCTTCTTCAAACTGATGAAAAGGAGAGGCCCATTTGAGTGGACCCCAGAGGACAATGCAGCATTCGAAGACCTGAAGAAATACCTCACAAGCTCGCCGGTAATGGTGGCGCCAAAACCCCAAGAGCCCTTGGTGCTTTACCTAGCCGCGACGCCACACTCTCCAAGCACAGCGCTGGTGGTGGTCCGGGAGGAGCGCTAGGACAAAGCCGCACAACCCCAGGGCGACACTGACAAGGCTCCACCAGGGCTAGCTGACGATCAAGCTCCATGAGATGACATTCCTGAAGCCACAACTGCTACGCCCGACGACCAAGCTCCTGAGGCCCTCTCGCCTCAGGAGGCACCATAACCTCAGGAGAGCCTGCCCCCCACCCTCGTCGACCACCATGTGTACTTCGTCAGCACGGTGCTCCACGACGCTGGAGCACGCTACCCCATGCCGCAGAAGCTTCTGCTCGTGCTCTTCGTTGCTTCGTGCAAGCTGCGCCACTACTTCCAAGGCCACCCCATTAAGGTGGTATCTGCTTACCCGTTGGAGAGGGTGTTGTGGAGCCCCAATGCTGCAGGAAGGGTCGCCGAATGGAACATCGAGCTACAAGCGTTTCAACTGGAGTTCAGCACCACCAGGGTCGTCAAGGGCGCCGTGCTTGCCGGCTTCATGGCAGAATGGACCGACACCCCAGAGCCCGGAGCGGATGAGGACCGGTCCCTCTTGCCAGGGAGTGAAGCACCGGATGGCTGGTTCATGTACCTAGACGGCGCCTTTGCACGCTAGGGCGCAGAGGCTGGCGCTATGCTCATCTCACCCACCAAGGACAAGCTCTACAACACTTTGCAGCTCTGCTTCCAACACGGTGAGAAGGTCTCCAACAACATCGCGGAGTATGAAGGCCTGATCGCCGGCCTAAAGGCTGCGGTCGCCCTTGGTGTGAAGCGCCTCTCCATCAAGGGCGACTCTCAGCTTCTCGTCAACTTCTCCAACAAGGTCTACGAGCCCAGGGATGAGCACATGGAGGCATACCTGGCAGAGGTACGCAAAATGGAGAAACAATTCCTAGGCATGGAGCTGCATCACGTACCGCGTGGCATGAACAAGGAGGCAGACAACATCGCCAAAAGGGCATCCATGCGCCATCATAGGAGCCCGACGTCTTCGAGGAACGACTCTTCAAGTCCTCGGCTGCCCTACCGGTTGCGAAGCCGATACCAGCTTAGGAGGAGCCCCTCCCTCCGCCAACCTCGGGAGCTCCTGCCTATGGCCCGACCTTGGGAGCGCGCTTGCTCCTTGCTCTCGAGCCCCAGGAGGGGTGCTGGACTCAGGAGTTCATGACCTACCTTCTGCATGGAACCCTGCCAAAGAAGGAGGAGGACGCAGAGCGCGTGGCCCGGCAGGCCACGACTTACTGCCTCCAGGACGGTGAGTTGTACCGAAAACGACCCAATGACGTTTCTTTGAGATACATCTCCAGGGAGCAGGGGCACGAGCTGCTAACTGACATACATAGCATGGACTGTGGGCATCACTCGTCCTCGCGCACCCTGGCGGGCAAGGCGTTCCATAGTGGATTTTATTGGCCAACGACGCTCAGTGACGCTGCTGAGCTGGTGAAATCCTGTGAAGCCTGCCAGTTCCACGCCAAGAAAATCCACCAGCCAGCTCAGGGCCTTCAGACTATCCCGCTCTCGTGGCCGTTCGCGGTGTAGGGGCTGGACATCTTGGGGCCCTTCCCTCGAGCGCACGGGGTCTACCGCTACCTCTACGTCACCATCGACAAGTTCACCAAGTGGGCTGTGGTGGAGCCAGTGCGCACCATTCCTGCTGGCTCGACGGTCAGGTTCATCAGGGGCCTCATGAGCCATTTCGGGGTCCCTAATCACATCATCACCGACAACGGCTCGCAATTCACAAGCAACCTCTTCAAAACATATTGTGCTAACCTTGGAACGCAAATATGCTACGCCTCAGTGGCACATCCCAGGAGCAACGGGCAAGCTAAGCGTGCCAACGCGGAGGTCCCGAGGGGCCTCAAAGCGAGGACTTTCAAGAAGAAACTCGAGGCCTGCGGCAGGGGCTGGTACGACGAGCTCCAGTCCGTGTTGTGGTCCATTCGCACCACCGCCACCAAGCCCACAGGCGAGACCTCGTTCTTCCTCGTCTACAGAGCCGAAGCAGTTCTCCCTCACGAGGTCAAACATCGCTCCGCGCGGGTCTTGGCGTTTGACGAGGCACGCCAGGACGCGGCGCGGGGGATGGATCTCGTACTGGGAGAGGAGCGCTTCCGGCAAGCCTCGCTCCGGGCAGCAAGGTACCAGCAGGCGCTGCGGCGGTACCACTGTCGCAGCATCCGTTCCAGGACACTCGAGGTAGGCGATCTGGTCCTGAGGTGGGTGCTCTCCAGGGAAGGGCTGCGCAATCTCTCACCCATGTGGAAGGGCCCGTTCACGATTGCCCACGTCTCCAGGCCTGGCATCGTACGCCTGGAGACGGGGATGTGATACGTCTCCAACGTATCTACTTTTCCAAACACTTTTGCCCTTGTTTTGGACTCTAACTTGCATGATTTGAATGGAACTAACCCGGACTGACGTTGTTTTCAGCAGAATTGCCATGGTGTTATTTTTGTGCAGAAATAAAAGTTCTCGGAATGACCTAAAAATTAACGGAGAATTATTTTGGAAAATATAAAAAATAACTGTGGAAACATCCAGACCAGGGGGGCCACACGCTGTCCACGAGGGTGTGATACGTCTCAAACGTATCTACTTTTCCAAACACTTTTGATATTGTTTTGACCTCATTCTTGCATGATTTGGACTAAACTAACCCGGACTGACGCTGTTTTCAGCAGAGCTGCCTGTATGGTTTATTTGTGTGCAGGAAAACGGATTTTTAAGCATCTCAGAAAAATCCACGAAAAATCACGAAAAATCCACGCACCCGAAGAAACAAAATGCCAGAAGTGGGGCCAGAGGGGGGCCAGGGGGTGCCCAGGCGCCCTGTGTGCGCGCCCCCCCCCTGGGCCGCGCCGGGGGGCGCCTGGGTGGGCCCCACACCCCCTGGTGCCCTACTTTAGCCCGTATTTTTCCTCCCGTCGCAGAAACCCCAGATCGGAAGTCATTTCGCTGTTTTTCGTCGCGGAGCCGCTGCCACCCTCTGTTCTTCTTCGGGAGGGCTAATCTGGAGGCTGATTTGGCCTCCGGAAAGGGGAGATCGTCGCCATCGTCATCATCATCACCACTCCATCATCCCTCCATGACTTCCCCCTTCATGTGTGAGTAATTCCCTTGCTGTAGGCGAAGGGGATGGTAGGGATTGGATGAGTTAGATCATGTAATAGTTCGTCAGATTGTTGGGGGCATGTTGCCTATCATCTAGTATGGTGTTTATCATCTTTGCTACAACTTGTTATTCTTAATGCTTGACACTTAGGGCCCGAGTGCCATGATTTCAGATCTGAACCATATGTGTTTGCATGAATATATTTGTGTTCTTGATCCTATCTATGAGTTGTATGCACCTGTTACGGTTCGGAACCGGCGATCCCAAAAGTGACAGCTTGGGACACCAAAGGGGATGGTCCGTAGTTTGAGGATTACATGTATCCATTGAGTTCATTGCTTTGTTCCGGTGCTCTTTGACAGGAGCACCTTAATATCCATTAGTTCCTTTTGGCCCCGTTCATAGCGGGATGGTAGGACAAAAGATGTTGTGCAAGTTCTTATTGCAAGCATGTACAACTACATACGGGATACATGCCTAATGTTTGATATTTGCCTAGATGATCATTACTTTTCCGTGTGCCGTGCCCCAAGTTAGAATCTATCTCATCCATGCAGCACCCAACCATCCATCTCCCTAGCCTACAGTATTTTAAACCTTGCTTGTCACTAGTTGCTACTTTTGCCATTTACTACTGCTATTTACTTTTGCTGTTTACTTTTACTATTACTATCATCACTATCATATCACTGTTACCACTTATCTTTTGTTGCAAGTTAGTATATTTCAGGTGCGGTTGAATTGACAACTCAACTGTTAAAGCTTATAAATACTCTTTGGCTCCCCGTGTGTCGAATCAATAAATTGGGTTATTCTTACCCGCGAAGACTATCTCGATCCCTTACGGTTGAGGGTTATCAATTACCGTTTTCTGGCGCCGTTGCCGGGGAGCATAGCAATATTTACAAGTCTACTTGAGGTATCCTACCTGCTGCACTTTATTCACCATGGGTAAGAAAGGAGACCCCAAGGTTCCGATCTTACGATCCACTACAAGAAGAGGTACTGCTCTGAGCACTAGTGCTACGCTTGATTCACCTTCTGTTATGAGTAAGTTTGCCTCACCACCGCCACATGATGCTCCTACTGAATCTGTTACTATGTCTGATACTCTTGATGATGCTTCTACTACTTTTGATGATGATATTAGTTCGCTTGGTTATGCTCTTGAGAAACAAATTACTGTTGCTGCTGAAAAATATGGAATTGAACTTCCTGTTACTCGCTACCCTATTGGTGAAACTTATGATTTTCCTGAATTGAGTAAACTTCAGGAGAGGCTCCTTGATGATGATTATTATATACTTGATGAAGATTTATGCAGGGAACTAACAGAGTTTGCCGGCTCTGACCCTGAAACTATTAAGAAAATATTTGAAAAACACTCTTTGAAAAACAAAACCGTTCCTAATCCTGAGTTTGCTACATCTCCTATATGCATTGATGATCCTGATTTTGATTTCTCTGTTGATCTTTCACTTATACCTATGGTTGAAGCCGACCCCTTTTATGGTAGAGAAAATGATGATGCTATTGCACACCTAACTAAACTTGGTGAACTAGGTAGCCTGTTTACCACAGATGAGAAGATACGCTACTTTTATGTGACCAAGCTTCTTCCTTTCTCCTTGAAGGAAGGTGCTAAAGCATGGTATGATTCACTCCCATGCGGTTCTATTAAGAGTCCTCAGGACTTAGCTCACTCTTTTGTTGATAAGTACTTTCCTGCTCATATGCAACATGCTGCTTTACAAAGAATTTACAACTTTAAACAGTTGCAGGATGAGTCCCTCCCTAAAGCTTGGGGGAGGTACTGCGGTTTGATTCAGGCTAGACCAGGACATGGAGTTCCTAAGAATGTATTAATTGATATATTCTATGCTGGTCTAACTGATGAATCTAGGTCCTATCTGGACAGTTGTGCTGGTTGTGTTTTCAGGAAAAGAACACCGGACGACGCGGAAGATTTAATGGGCAGGATTGCCAAAAACCATGAAGATTGGTCCGTCCCTGAACCACCTCCACCAACAAAGAAGAGGGGCATGTTTGTTCTAAGCCCCGAGGATATGCGAGAAGCAAAGAAGTCTATTAAAGAGAAAGGTATTAAAGCTGAAGACGTGAAGAATCTACCCCCTATTGAGAAGCTGTGTGAGCCTACCACTCACCCTCCTATGGTAGAGGTACACTCTCTTTTAGATTTCAACGCAAGTGACATCCCTTATGGTAAGCCTCCTGATCAATGTTTAGATGAGTTTGATAATTTTATTATGAAACAGAATCATTTTAATGAGAGGATAGAAAGTCAGTTGCATGATAATTCCCTTGCTATCAAAAAGTTGCTTGGTGTTTTAGATAGAACAGTTAATGATGTCCAATGTCTTGTGAAGCATTTTCATATGGTTCAAACTCAGCTTGATCAAATTTCTAATGTGCAAAGAGATTTGCTTGCTAACAATGCCAAACAAGATAAACTGCAGGCTTTTGGGATTAAGACCCGAGGAGGAACTAGTACTCAAGATCCTCTTTATCCAGAGGGACATCCGAAGAGAATCGAGCAAGATTCTCAAATGCAGGAAGAAGAAATTGTTGTCTCTCCAAATAAGAAAAAGAAACATAAAGAGACTGACAATTCTAATGATCCTATTGCAGATGAAGAGCCAGCTATTGATCCCAACAGTGTATCTATTTCCGATGCTGAGACTGAAGACGGTGCTGAACCTGAAGGTAATGATAATGAGAAGAATGATCCGCCTGAAGTTCGAGAAGAAGAAGCACCCGACAAACGTAAGAGGTACACTAGTGAAGACTTCATCGCAAGAAAACATGGGAAGGAGAAAGAACCATGGGTACAGAAACCCATGCCCTTTCCAGGTAAGTCCATCAAATCTAAAGAAGAAGAGCATTACAATAAGTTTTGTGAATGGATTAAACCTCTTTTTCTTCAAATTCCTTTGACTGATGCTATTAAGTTACTTCCTTATTCAAAATATATGAAAGATATTGTCACTAACAAAAGAAAAATTCCTAATGATGCAATATCTACTATGCTTGCTAACTATTCTTTCAGTGGAAAGATTCCTGAGAAGCTCGGTGATCCAGGTATACCCACCATTCCTTGCTCCATAAAGAATAATTATGTCAAAACTGCTTTATGTGATCTTGGAGCGGGAGTGAGTGTTATGCCTCTCTCTCTTTACGAGAGGCTCTGTTTAGAGAAACTAATTCCTACAGATATCTCCCTTCAGATGGCTGACAAGTCAACCGCTGTTCCGATAGGTATTTGTGAGGATGTTCTAGTTGAAGTTGCTAATTGTTTAATTCTTACTGATTTTGTTGTGCTTGACATTCCTGAGGATGGGAGCATGTCCATTATTCTTGGTAGACCTTTTCTTAACACCGCAGGTGCTGTTATTGATTGCAACAAAGGGAAGGTTATCTTTCATGTGAATGATAAAGAACACACGGTATATTTTCCGAAGAAGACCGACAGGAGGCATGCCCTCAACTCTATAGAGAATATTGAGACCGTGAAAATTGGAGAATGGGACTGTCCACTACATGTGCCTCATAAATACAAAACTATCATGGTAGGGACAATGTCCATCAAGGTAAAAGTTCAGTGATTACTTCGTAGGAGGTGAGACTTTTTGTTCTATATACCACTTGTTTGTTGGTAAGACTTGATCAACCTTACTAGTGAACCTGTTATATATGGATAAAAAGTTGAGCTTTCTATGTTTTTATTTTTTTTTAGTGTTGTCATACTTGCTGTACCAAGTATCTATGTTTTTGAAGCTTCACAATTCTACTAACTGCTTCAAGTTTTCAGAGAGTTTCGCAGCTTTTTGAACTTCGAAAAATTTTCAACAGTGAAGTTTTCAGAAAAATTCCAGAAAAATTATATTAAAAATTTCGACAATGGGAGAGACCCAGAAAGTCCTGGGGCCAGCCAGGGGGGGGGGCACCAGTGGCCCAGGCGGCCAGCTGGCGCGGCCCAGCCCCTGGCCGCGCCCACATGGCGCCTGGGGCCCACGGGACTCCCTCCAGGTACTTCTTCTTCCCTCCTCTCTCTCTTTTTCCAGAAACCCGAGTTCTGGTCTTGTTCTTGCTGTTCTTGCTGTTCTTGGGGGCGATTCTTCGATCTCTCTCTACAGCCCATCATCTGAGCTGAAATTTTGAGCAAATACTCCCTGGTATGAGACTCCTCCACCCCTCCAATTAGATTTTTGATTGGTGGCCTCATTTGTGAGTATTTAGTAGTTCTTGGTGCTGTAGAGATGATCTTGCATGCATGTGTAGAAAGTTGTTTTCCAAGTTTTGATGCAAGTTTATGCCTTAGGCAAGTGAGTTGAGTAGTTTGCCTTAGCTCACTTTGTTTTAATCCTCGTTTTTGTAAATTATAAAAATTTCAGAAATGAGTTTGTTAGGAAGGGCAAAAGGATGGCTTGAGAAGAGGAGGCCCGCACACTCCGATCGAGACACTAGAGCCGCAGCTTCACCATCGACTGTTAGGGTGAGCTATAATGAAGATCATGTGCCCCTGGAGTTGTTGGAAGACACAAGTCCAGCACGTGCGATGACATTTCCATGTGATGAATTCATGGAAGCTGCGGGAATAAAGGATGAGTTTTATAATCTTTGTGCTAATGCAGGTTTGACACGACTCGTCACGAGCCGTGTTACTCAGTATCAGAAACTCACCTCTGATACGTCCAAAACGTATCTATAATTTATGCTTGCTCCATGCCACTTTTGGGTGATATTGCTATGATATTCATACACTTCCATACACTTTTGATCATATTTGGACTAACTTACTAATCCAGTGCACCCCAGTGCCAGTTTCTGTTTTCGGCTGTTTTTGTATTTCAGGTTTTCACGTTTCGAGAACTGCCTAGAAAAATCCAGAAAAATTATATAAAAAATCAGCGAACCGGAAACAACACTGCGTCCGAAGGGCAGCCTGGGGGGGCCACAGGGGCTCCAGGCGCCCTGTGGGCGCGCCCCCCCTTGGCCGCGCCGGGGGGGGGGGGGGCTGGGACCCCCGAGGCTCCCCCGGTGCCCTACTTTGGCATATATTTAAAGGGTCCTCCGTAACCCTCAGAACATGACTTCTTTTCGCGATCCCATCTCTGTTCCGCCGCCGCCGCCGCTTCCAAGATCGGGAGCACCAGGAGAACTCTTCCCGGCACCCTGCCGGAGGGGAGGATCACCACCGGGAGCTTCTCCACCACCATGGACGCCTCCCGGATGACTCGTGAGTAGTCTCCCTTGGACCATGAGTCCATGACCAGTAGCTATGTGATGTTCCCCTCCCGTTCTTGTGCTTCACTAATTAGTCCTCGTGAGCTGCCCTACATGATCGAGGCACCTATGTAATCCTTATGCTGTTGCTATGTTGAGTTTGCTGGGATCCGATGGATTATGAGATTATGTTCAGATTGATCTTGAGTAATATATTTGATCTACCTCTTTTATATTTTAGTTCATACGTAATTCTTGCATGTTCTCCGTTGTTATTTATTGCTTTGGCCGAGTAGTAAGTAGTGACTCCAAGAGGGAACGTTATGCTCGATTGTGGGTTCATGCCCCTCGATGACTAGCTTGAGTGACAGAAACATGAGTCTAGGGGATGTGCTGTTGCCACAAGGGGGAAAACAACGGTGCTTGTGCCCGCGGGTGCAAGGATTGTTTACTTTACGCAAAGTTCTTTTAATGCAGTTGTCTGTTGCATTGAGTTTACACTATGGGTGGGACTCGCAACTTAATACCAGCGAGATGTTCTGGATAGATATCTCAAGGTGGATGATTAGTAGTAGATATTGATGGATTTCGGTCTACTTACTTTGGCGTACCGCCCATGCTTTGAACCTCAACCTTTCTTGCAATGTAGTCAGCATTGGTTTGCGTTCGTGGTCCTGTCAATTGCCCAGCTGTAATTTGTTTACCTCACATAGCTGTTTTATCGTCTTTTGGGAGAGAGACATCACTAGTGAACATCATGAGACTCCGGTCCATATTACCATCATTGATCAAATTCACTATTTACTTTTCGCTATTTACTTACTATTGCAAAACACTATCTATCACTACTATCATATTGCTTTTAACCCTTTGTGAACTACAAGGCCGGAGAGATTGACAACCTCTCTGTACTCGTTGGGAGCAAAGTTATTTGTATCTGTGTGCAGGTCCACGTTGATTGCTAATTGCGCCGTTAGCAGTTGACACCTACTTGTTGAACCTAGGAGTCTCTGGGGATTCGATCCTTGGCATCTTTGCTAGGGGAAAACACTTCTACTTACTGCATCTTACACCTTCCACTTGGGGTAACCAACGAGGGGTTCGAGGCCCATCAAGGAGTATTTTCTGGCGCCGTTGCCGGGGACTCCACTCTTCAGGATAGGGGAGTTGCATGCTATCTTTTACCTTTGCTTTTTAGTCTTGTTAGTTTACTTTCCATTTTTGCTTTAGTTCCTTTTATCGAAAATCACAAAAATAGTTATCTTGTTCTTTAGTTATCAGTATGTCGGGTCCTTTTGTCTTTGACGAGGCAGAAGTTCTCACCTTTAAACAAAGAGGTGGGGAAAGTTTGAAAGATGCTTGGTATAGAATTAATGATTCACAAAAAAGAGCCACCAAGAAGCAACCTACTACTATCTTACTTAGAAATTTTTATGTTGGAATTACTTCTTGGAATAGGTTTATTCTAGATACTGCTATCAATGGGAATTTCCTGGAGGCCCCAGTTTGGGAGTCTCTTAGTATTATTGAAAATCTTGTTGGGAGTCCCCCTGTTGTTAGCATTCGAGAGGACATCACCCTAGCTCACATTATGAAAAAACTTGAAAAAATAGACCTAGAGATGCCAAGCACTAATAAGATGAATGAGTTGGATCATAAGATCCGAGGGAATTTGAATAGACTTGATAGCTCCATGCATAAAATTTTCAAAATTTTGGAGACCGTCAAATTCCATTATTCTGACTTTTCTAGGATGGAAAAGATTGAGGAAATATTTGATACCTTAGGAACTACTTTTTCCTCGATCAAAACCAAAAAGGTAGAAACTCCGGCAAAGCGGGAGCCTAAGTTCGTTCACGTTCCAAAGGCTCCCCGTTCTAAAAGTAATCCATCTACTGCCAAAGGGGTTGAAACTGTAAAGACTTTGGAAGAAACACCTATTGTTGATGAATTTATAAATGAATCTTCCCTTGACTTTTATCCTTTTGGTCTTCTACCTAGAAGTATCTCTATGAGGCCTTTATTTGAGAGTCCTCTTAAGACTAGTTGTATTATTGAAGAGCTTTTTGATGATCTTGATGATGGTTCAATTGATACAACTTGATCTATGCATTATGCCTAGCTTAAAGGCATAAAAGAAAGCGCTTTTGGGAGGCAGCCCACATGAATAATTTTTTTGCTTTTGTTGTGTCTTGATGTTTTTTACTGCTGTAGCATCATCATTATATCTTTGCTTTTCATATTTGTGCCAAGTATAGCCTCTGATTGCTAGAAAGTTCAAAAGTTGTGAGGTGCTGTCCAGGAAACAGATTCTGTCCTTGGATAGAAAAATTCGTATAAAATTACCAGATAATCTTTTTGGTCTGAATTTTTTCGACAGCATTCTCTATATAATTGTCTTTCGTGCGTCAGTTCTGAGTTTTTTGATTTGAGTTGCAGAAGTATCCCGAACAGGTCAATTACTGCCTGCTGTTCTGTTTTTCACAGATTCTGTCCTGTTTTGCCTTACCTTCACTTTGCAAATTGAGAACTTGCTTTTTCTTTGCAAAAACCTTTTGGCAATCTTGAGAAACAGTAGAACTTCAAGAATATCCTTATTTCCAGCAAGGTATAATTATTTTATTAAGGGTACTAACCTCGCTAATCAGATTATGATGAGTTGTGTATGAAGGGAGTTTTCAAGTGTGCGAGGGAAGATGATAAAAAGATTCAGGAGTGTCAAGCGCTCAAGCTTGGGGATGCCCCCGTGCACCCCCAAGAAATATTCAAGGAGACTCAAGCGTCTAAGCTTGGGGATGCCCCCGTGCATCCCCTTCTCCATCAACATTATCAGTTCGTCTTTCGTTTCGCTATATTTTTATCACTTCATATGTTATGTGCTATGCTTGGAGCGTCTTGCTTTTAGTTTTCTTTTTAGTTTTTCATAACGAGTCGCAACCCAGCATTCCTTTATGTGGGAGAGAAACACGCTCCACCTCTACCTAGAACATTACATAGAATTTTCATGTCTATCTATGCTGTGTGTGTTCTTTGTCTTTTAATAGCTACTATCATACTCTGCTCTTAGTATTCATGCTTATCTTTTCAAGAGCTTTTATTTAGTTGGTTGCTTGAACTCTCTTTAATTACCATGCTCACCTTATTAAGAGAGTTTGCTTCCGTTGCTTGGGTTAATGTGTCTATGATAAAGATGCTACTTTCATGATGGTGCTTAGTAGTTCAGGTTTTCTTATGGTTAATCTCAAATAGCTGGGGGGTTCCCAATGTGATATTGGAGTACCAACTTGGTTTGTCTGCTTATGATGTGGTATGGTTTAGTAATATCTTCCTTCGAGAATTTATTTTGATTGACTTGGCGTATGCTCACGCATATTCAAGACTGTAAAGAAAGTCTGTCAAGCCTTGATGATCTTTTGTTTCTAAGTAGCGATATAACTACCATGCCTGATTCAATATTGCTTTGTCGCTCTGCATGATTATGACCGTCATTGCTCTCTTAGTTGGTCGCTCCTAGTCTTTTGCTAACCTCCACCTGCACTAAGCAAACTAACCATGCAATACATAGCTCATGGGAAAGTAGCCTAAAAACTATTGTGGTAAAGAATATGTTGCTTATGTATCTTATTTCTTATGAGTTGCTTGCTGAGCGGTAACCATGTTTCTGGGGACGCCATCAACTGTCACACTTTTGTTGAATATCATGTGAGTTGCTATGCATGTTCGTCTTGTCTGAAGTAAGGGTGATTTATCGTGGGTTGAATTAATATGCATATTGTTAGAGAAGAACATTGGGCCGCCAACCAAAGCCATGCATCATGGTGGAAGTTTTAGCTTGGACCTTAATCCTCAATCTCTCATGAGAATATGCTTATGCATTAAAGAGGAGTCCATCATCTATTTTCTATGTTGTCCCGGTATGGATGTCCTCAAGTTGAGATTTATCAAAAACGAGAAATCAAATGCGATCTATCTCCTTGGACCTTTGTACAGGTGGCATAGAGGTACCCCTTTGTGACACTTGGTTAAAACATATGCAATGCAATGATAACCCATGGAGATCCGAGCTAATTAGGACAAGGAGCGAGCACTATTGGTATTCGATGCATGAGGCTTGCAACTTATAAGATGTTTTATGCATGACACATATGAAGTACTACTACCGTTGACACAATTGCTTCCATGTTTTCAAAATAAAAAGCTTTAGCACTTAACCTTTCTTTTACCTTTATGTTGAAGCACCAACTACTGAGAGCATGATTGTCATTCTAAGTGTAATGTGCATTGTCCCAAAGTAGCATTGTCTTTTGCATGATTGTGATATCGTTTATTCTGAAATGATTGTATCTAGTCATCACTTAAACCTTGAAGGTGCCCTTGCATTTATGTTTTGCATCACTAAAGGGGGCAAGCTAGATATCACTTTATCATATTTCCAGATCATGTTCATTGCAAATCTTTTTGATGTTTCAGTTTCACATTGTAAAACTTTCAGTCATTTGTGATTTTCTCTTGAGACAACTTAATTATTATAGAATCATTGTCTCAGTAAGCTTTTGTCATATGACTATGAGAAAGTCCTATATGGTTAATAGCATGTCACCACAGAAATTATTCTTGTTATCATTTACCTACTCGAGGACGAGCAGGAATTAAGCTTGGGGATGTTGATACGTCCAAAACGTATCTATAATTTCTGCTTGCTCCATGCCACTTTTGGGTGATATTGCTATGATATTCATACACTTCCATACACTTCTGATCATATTTGGACTAACTTACTAATCCAGTGCACCCCAGTGCCAGTTTCTGTTTTCGGCTGTTTTTGTATTTCAGGCTTTCATGTTTCGAGAACTGCCCAGAAAAATCCAGAAAAATTATATAAAAAATCAGCGAACCGGAAACAACACTGCGTCCGAAGGGCAGCCTGGGGGGCCACAGGGGCTCCAGGCGCCCTGTGGGCGCCCCCCCCTGGGCCGCGCCGGGGGGGCGCCTGGGCCCCCCGAGGCTCCCCCGGTGCCCTACTTTGGCATATATTTAAAGGGTCCTCCGTAACCCTTAGAACAGGACTTCTTTTTGCGATCCCATCTCTGTTCCGCCGCCGCCGCCGCTTCCAAGATCGGGAGCACCAGGAGAACTCTTCCCGGCACCCTGCCGGAGGGGAGGATCACCACCGGGAGCTTCTCCACCACCATGGACGCCTCCCGGATGACTCGTGAGTAGTCTCCCTTGGACCATGAGTCCATGACCAGTAGCAATGTGATGTTCTCCTCCCGTTCTTGTGCTTCACTAATTAGTCCTCGTGAGCTGCCCTACATGATCGAGGCACCTATGTAATCCTTATGCTGTTGCTATGTTGAGTTTGCTGGGATCCGATGGATTATGAGATTATGTTCAGATTGATCTTGAGTAATATATTTGATCTACCTCTTTTATATTTTAGTTCATAAGTAATTCTTGCATGTTCTCCGTTGTTATTTATTGCTTTGGCCGAGTAGTAAGTAGTGACTCCAAGAGGGAACGTTATGCTCGATTGTGGGTTCATGCCCCTCGATGACTAGCTTGAGTGACAGAAACATGAGTCTAGGGGATGTGATGTTGCCACAAGGGGGAAAACAACGGTGCTTGTGCCCGCGGGTGCAAGGATTGTTTACTTTACGCAAAGTTCTTTTAATGCAGTTGTCTGTTGCATTGAGTTTACACTATGGGTGGGACTCGCAACTTAATACCAGCGAGATGTTCTGGATAGATATCTCAAGGTGGATGATTAGTAGTAGATATTGATGGATTTCGGTCTACTTACTTTGGCGTACCGCCCATGCTTTGAACCTCAACCTTTCTTGCAATGTAGTCAGCATTGGTTTGCGTTCGTGGTCCTGTCAATTGCCCAACTGTAATTTGTTTACCTCACATAGCTGTTTTATCGTCTTTTGGGAGAGAGACATCACTAGTGAACATCATGAGACTCCGGTCCATATTACCATCATTGATCAAATTCACTATTTACTTTTCGCTATTTACTTACTATTGCAAAACACTATCTATCACTACTATCATATTGCTTTTAACCCTTTGTGAACTACAAGGCCGGAGAGATTGACAACCTCTCTGTACTCGTTGGGAGCAAAGTTATTTGTATCTGTGTGCAGGTCCACGTTGATTGCTAATTGCGCCGTTAGCAGTTGACACCTACTTGTTGAACCTAGGAGTCTCTGGGGATTCGATCCTTGGCATCTTTGCTAGGGGAAAACACGTCTACTTACTGCATCTTACACCTTCCACTTGGGGTAACCAACGAGGGGTTCGAGGCCCATCAACCTCCGGTTTCATTAACAGTTTTAGATATAATCCCGATTCAGGTGCTATTGAGTTTAAAATTTATAATGATCTTATCACCATGACTCTGGGAAATTTTTGTGAAGTAATAGGTGTGCCGAACGTTGGGAGGACGGCAAGGATGGCCACGCAGCCCTCCGAGCTGAAAACCATGATCAACTCTCTCTGCAGCATGGGTACGAGGGATATTCATCGGTCGAAGATCTCCAGCATCTTGTTTCCTCACCTCAGGTATTTTGCATATTATATTGCTAGAGGGGTGTTGGCTCACGACAACACGAGCAACATTTCTGCTCCGGATATTGCTATCCTGGCAGCAGCCCTCTCAGGGAGGTCTGATTATAATATTGGTACCTTAATTGCTCGACGCCTTGCTATGAACGGTAACAAGGGGGACTTATATGGTGGCATTTATGCCACGCTTATCTTAGAGCATCTTGGAGGCACCCCACACCCTGATGATACTCCTTTTACTTATTTAAGCTTTGATCTTGCTGCTATGAAGAGGCATAAGTTTGTTACCATGGGTTCTGAACTTGATAACCTTGTTTATATCTTGCGTTTCGGAACTACCGCGGAACGCGAGATCCGTCTACCTGCACCTCTTTTGTTTGATTTTTCTCGCAGGAACAGATGGTCCTTTGATGTTGTCCAGTTCGATGAGTTCATGGTCCAGCATCAGTTCCATAACCCCATGGAGGGGGTTGTTCCCGACGAGGAGAGGCACGGTGAGATACCACATTTTCAGGCTGAGACCGCCACCGAGTTTGGTGAAGGGTCTTCCTCTGTTTGGCGCTCGGAACCTTCCTCGTGGGAGACTCCGAGGAGTTCGGTGTACGCGCCATCATCCTTCTATGACCCTTGGTCTCACCACCATACCCCTGGAGCAGGAGGCTCCTAGGGGCAGTAGCTGCTACCAACTTAGGCCAAAAGCCTAAGCTTGGGGGAGTACGTGCCCTTCTCACTTTTTCATTGTATTATCCGTTTGATTCACTTTGATCTTTTCAAAGTTTTTGCCTGTTCTTCTTTATTTCTCTCTTTGCAAAAACAACAAAAAGATTTTCTTTTTCTTTTGCTTTTTATTCAACTTTTGAAAAACCCAAAAAGATTTCCTTTCTCTCTTTAGTTTGCTTTGTTTTCAGAGATCAGCTCGCGTCCGTGGTGGCATTTGATTATATTTCCTACGTTCGATCGTGCAAGTGACAAGCAGTAATGACGAAGATCGACTGAAAGGAAGCAACAAGGAAGACCGGTATGAACTCTTATTGTTTCTACTTTTGTACATATGCCTGTACTTATGATCTAGAGACCAGCTTGTAGCGACATAGTGCTATGTTTACAATGCTCTTCCAGTGGTTCATGCTTTCCTTGTGGCTAGTCTCCAATAACTAGAGTATATAATGTGTTATTGAAATGATCTACATGCATCACACTGTTCATAGTCTGGCATACTAAGGTGGCATTTCCCTTTAGAGAATTTTTGGATTGACTTGGCACATGCTTACACATGTTTAAGACTAAAAAGTCTACTTTGCCTTGATGATCTTTGAATTTTAGAATAGTTATATCACTTTCATGCCCGATTCAATGTTGCTTTGTCGCTCTGCATGATTATGACCGTTATCGCTCTCTAGTTGGTCGCTTCCCAGTCTTTTGCTAAACCTCCACCCGTACTAAGCGGAATGACTGCTTGTGCATCCAAAACCTTTAAACCTGTTATGCCATATGAGTCCACTATACCTTCCTATATATGGTATTTACCTGCCATTCCTAACGAAGACTTTCATGTACCATCTCGAAACTAATCAAAAGCATTTCTCTTTTTGTGCCTATGTTTTAGCTCATGAGGAAGTAGGAGTTAATTCATGATCTCTTTAAGTTGGACAAGTTTCACCCCTGGATTGCATGTATAATGTGCAAACCCCTAATATGAAAAGGAACTGGCATTGAGTGCGCCCGGCTCAAAAAGATAATATAACAAACAAACCCGCCTTCACGCTTTGTTCATGAGAAATCAGAAAACTTTGGCAGTGATAAACAAAGGAGATTAAGAGGATGTGATCGTCCTCATGCGGGAGCCGTTCCTCGAGACTTGTCTAGCTTAAAAAGTAATTGAGTTATCTGCTAGCATTCGTTGACGAAATATGCACCTCTCAAAAACATATTTACTTCTGTTTTTAAAACCAAGAGCTCTGGTACATGTTTAGTTTTTGTTTCCGATCACGGGTTTTCAACCTTGCCAATAAAAGCCACGGTTCGAGAGTCTCATCTTCTTTCTTCAAAGCACTGACTAGGAGAGCATAATTGTCATTCTGAGTGTAATGTGCATTGTCCCAAAGTATTACATTGTCTTCTGCATACTTGTGATATGATTTATTCTGAAATTCTTAGTTCTAGTCTCCTTTAAAACTCTGGAGGAGTCTCTGCATTTATGTTTTGCTTCACTCATGGAGGCTAGCGAGATACCACCTTAATATGCTCAAGCTATGTGCAATGTGATCTTGTCTTGATTTTCGGTAATATATTGTTTACTCCTGATTATTTGTGACTGGTCACTTGAAAGAAGGATTGCTCCTTGCATTGTTCTCATAAGTACTGTTTTAATACTTGCTGAACTCTTTTCGTAGTACATGCTTATATACATCTAATGAAACAAAAGAGTTTGTCAAAGTTATCTTTGTCGTGTCCAGTTCGTTGAACTGAATTGCTTGAGGACAAGCAATATGCTAAGCTTGGGGGAGTTGATACGTCTCAAACGTATCTACTTTTCCAAACACTTTTGATATTGTTTTGACCTCATTCTTGCATGATTTGGACTAAACTAACCCGGACTGACGCTGTTTTCAGCAGAGCTGCCTGTATGGTTTATTTGTGTGCAGGAAAACGGATTTTTAAGCATCTCAGAAAAATCCATGAAAAATCACGAAAAATCCACGCACCCGAAGAAACAAAATGCCAGAAGTGGGGCCAGAGGGGGGCCAGGGGGTGCCCAGGCACCCTGTGGGCGCCCCCCCTGGGCCGCGCCGGGGGGGCGCCTGGGTGGGCCCCACACCCCTGGTGCCCTACTTTAGCCCGTATTTTTCCTCCCGACGCAGAAACCCCAGATCGGAAGTCCTTTCGCTGTTTTTCGTCGCGGAGCCGCCGCCACCCTCTGTTCTTCTTCGGGAGGGCTAATCTGGAGGCTGATTTGGCCTCCGGAGAGGTGAGATCGTCGCCATCGTCATCATCATCACCACTCCATCATCCCTCCATGACTTCCCCCTTCATGTGTGAGTAATTCCCTTGCTGTAGGCGAAGGGGATGGTAGGGATTGGATGAGTTAGATCATGTAATAGTTCGTCAGATTGTTGGGGGCATGTTGCCTATCATCTAGTATGGTGTTTATTATCTTTGCTACAACTTGTTATTCTTAATGCTTGACACTTAGGGCCCGAGTGCCATGATTTCAGATCTGAACCATATGTGTTTGCATGAATATATTTGTGTTCTTGATCCTATCTATGAGTTGTATGCACCTGTTACGGTTCGGAACCGGCGATCCCAAAAGTGACAGCTTGGGACACCAAAGGGGATGGTCCGTAGTTTGAGGATTACATGTATCCATTGAGTTCATTGCTTTGTTCCGGTGCTCTTTGACAGGAGCACCTTAATATCCATTAGTTCCTTTTGGCCCCGTTCGTAGCGGGATGGTAGGACAAAAGATGTTGTGCAAGTTCTTATTGCAAGCACGTACAACTACATACGAGATACATGCCTAATGTTTGATATTTGCCTAGATGATCATTACTTTTCCGTGTGCCGTGCCCCAAGTTAGAATCTATCTCATCCATGCAGCACCCAACCATCCATCTCCCTAGCCTACAGTATTTTAAACCTTGCTTGTCACTAGTTGCTACTTTTGCCATTTACTACTGCTATTTACTTTTGCTGTTTACTTTTACTATTACTATCATCACTATCATATCACTGTTAACACTTATCTTTTGTTGCAAGTTAGTATATTTCAGGTGCGGTTGAATTGACAACTCAACTGTTAAAGCTTATAAATACTCTTTGGCTCCCCGTGTGTCGAATCAATAAATTGGGTTATTCTTACCCGCGAAGACTATCTCGATCCCTTACGGTTGAGGGTTATCAGGGTGGGGGCGCGCCCCCTGCCTCGTGGGCCCCCTGTTGCTCCACTAACGTACGGAGAAAAAAATCAAAGAGGAAGAATTATCGCGTTTTACGATACGGAGCCACCGCCAAGCCCTAATATCTCTCGGGAGGGCTGATCTGGAGTCCGTTCGGGTCTCCGTATAGGGGGGATCGTCGCCATCGTCATCATCAACCTTCCTCCATCACCAAATCCATGATGCTCACCGCCGTGCATGAATAATTGCATCATAGGCTTGCTGGAAGGTGATGAGTTGGATGAGATTTACCATGTAATCGAGTTAGTTTTGTTAGGGTTTGATCCCTAGTATCCACTATGTTCTAAGATTGATGTTGCTATGACTTTGCTATCCTTAATGCTTGTCACTAGGGCCCGAGTGCCATGATTTCGGATCTGAACCTTTTATTTTTTCAAGAATATATGTGTGTTCTTGATCCTATCTTGCAAGTCAATAGTCACCTACTATGCGTTATGATCCGGCAATCCCGAAGTGACAACAATCGGGACCACTCCCGGTGATGACCGTAGTTTGAGGAGTTCATATATTCACTATGTGTTAATGCTTTGGCCCGGCACTCTATTAAAAGGAGGCCTTAATGTCCCTTAGTTTCCACTAGGACCCCGCTGCCACGAGAGGGTAGGACAAAAGATGGCATGCAAGTTCTTTTCCATAAGCACGTATGACTATATTCGGAATACATGCCTACATTACATTGATGAACTGGAGCTAGTTCTGTGTCACCCTAGGTTATAACTTTTACATGAGGAATCGCATCCGACATAATTCTCCATCACCGATCTAGTGCCTACGAGATTTTCACATATTGCTTGTTGCTTATTTACTTTTCCGCTGTTACTATTACAAAAACTACAAAAACACTACCCTTACTTTTATTGTTGTTACCGTTATTTCCATATTACCTTGCTACTAAATTACCTTGCTGCACATACTAAGTTTCCAGGTGTGGTTGAATTGACAACTCAGCTGCTAATACTTAAGAGTATTCTTTGGCTCCCCTTGTGTCGAATCAATAAATTTGGGTTGAATACTTTACCCTCGAAAACGGTTGCGAACCCCTACACTTGTGGGTTATCAAGACTATTTTCTGGCGCCGTTGCCGGGGAGCATAGCTATATTCTTTAAGTCACTCGGGATTTATATCTGTTGATCACTATGAAGAATTTGAAGGACTCAAAAACCAAGATCTTTCCCTCAACTATGAGGGGCGGTAAGGAACTGCCATCTAGCTCTGCACTTGATTCACCAACTGTTATGAGTAAATTTGCGACACCTACTCCCGCTATTGAATCTGATATGTCGCATGTTCTTGATGATGCCACTCCTGCTATGTATGATGAAACTACTTCTATGCTTGATAATACTGTGGCACTAGGTGAATTTCTAGATGAACAAATTGCTAAGGTTAGGGAGAATGCAAATATTGAACCTGATAATATTTATGAAAGTGACGAAGAAGGTTCTCCCCCTAGATATGAATTGCATGTTATTCCCGAGGGTTATGTTATGGATGAATAAACTACAAGAGACTTTCTTGCTCGCAATGATAGATAGGATCTTAAGAAATTATTAACTAAACTGAAAGAAAAGTCTTTGAATGCTAGAATGAAATATGACCTTGCTTTTGCTACTTCACCTATCTATGTTATCGATAAGGATTATGATTTCTCTGTTGATCCTGAGTTAATTACCTTGGTTGAATCTGATCCTTTCCATGGCTATGAATCTGAAGCTGTTGTGGCACATCTTACTAAGTTGAATGATATAGCCACCCTGTTTACCAATGATGAAAAGATTCGTTATTACTATATCTTTAAGTTATTTCCATTCTCGTTAAAGGGTGATGCTAAGACATGGTTTAATTCTCTTGATCTTGGTTGTGTGCGTAGTCCCCAATATATGATTTATTACTTCTCTGCTAAAAAAATTCCCGCTCATAAGAAACAAGCTGCCTTACGGGAAATATATAACTTTGTGCAAATTGAAGAAGAGAGTCTCCCACAAGCTTGGGGGAGGCTTCTCCAGTTACTTAATGCTTTGCCTGATCATCCTCTTCAGAGGAATGAAATCCTTGATTCATTTTATAATGGACTAACCGATGCTTCCAGAGACCACCTGGATAGTTGTGCTGGTTGTGTTTTCAGGGAAAGAACATTTGACCAAGCTGAATTACTATTAAATAATATGCTGGACAATGAAAATAATTGGACACTTCCTGAACCAGCCCCTAAGCCAACTCCGAAAAAAAGAGGTGTTCTGTTTCTCAGTCCTGAAGGTATGCAAGAGGCAAAGAAATCTATGAAAGAAAAAGGTATTAAAGCTGAAGATGTTAAGAATTTACCACCTATTGAAGAAATACATGGTCTTGATAACCCAACACAGGTAGTAAAGGTAAATTCTCTCTATAGATTTGACGAAGGTGATATTCCTCATTATATGTCTGCCAGCCAATGCTTAGATGAGTTTGATAATTTTATTGTGAAGCAAGAAAACTTCAATGCTTATGTTGGTAGACAATTGCAACGTAATGCTTATATGATTGAACGCTTGAGTGATTATATGTCTAGAGTTAAGGGTGAATTGAAACTCATTAGTAAACATGCTTCTATGGTTACCACTCAAGTAGAACAAGTACTTAAGGCTAAGAATGATTTGCTCAATGAATTAAATAGCAAGAATAATGACTATGCTGTTAGAGTTGCAACTAGAGGGGGTAAAGTGACTTAGGAACCTTTGTATCCTGAGGGCCACCCTAAGAGAATTGAGCAAGATTCTCAGAGAGCTAATTTAGATGCACCTAGTTCTTCTAAGAAGAAGAAAAAGAAAAATGATAGGACTTTGCATGCTTCTAGTGAGCCTGTAGCTGACACACCTGAGAATCCCAATGATATCTCTGTTTATGATGTTGAGACACAATCTGGTAATGAACATGAACCTAGTGATAATGTTAATGATGATGTTCATGATGATGCTAAACCTAGCAATGATAATGATGTAGAGATTGAACCTGCTGTTGATCTTGATAACCCACAATCAAAGAATCAACATTATGATAAGAGAGACTTTGTTGCTAGGAAGCACAGTAAGGAAAGAGAACCATGGGTTCAGAAACCCATGCCTTTTCCTCCTAAACCATCCAAGATAAAGGATGATGAGGATTTTGAGCGCTTTGCTAAAATGATTAGACCTATCTTTTTGCGTATGCGTTTGACTGATATGCTTAAAACATATCCTTATGCTAAGTATATGAAAGATATTATTACCAATAAAAGAAAGATACCTGAAGTTGAAATTTCTACCATGCTTGCCAATTACACTTTTAAAGGTGGAATACCTAAGAAACTAGGAGATCCAGGAGTACCTACTATACCTTGCTCCATTAAAGGAAACTATGTTAAAATTGCTTTATGTGATCTTGGAGCCGGTGTTAGTGTTATGCATCTCTCTTTATATCGTAGACTTGACTTGAGTAAGTTGACACCTACTGAAATATCATTGCAAATGGCCGATAAATCAACTGCTATACCTGTCGGTATTTGTGAGGATGTGCCTGTTGTGGTTGCAAATGTTACTATTCTAACGGACTTTGTTATACTTAATATTTCCGAGGACGATAGTATGTCTATTATCCTTGGTAGACCCTTTTTGAATACTGCAGGGGCTGTTATTGATTGCAACAAAGGCAATGTCACTTTTCATGTCAATGGTAATGAGCATACGGTACACTTTCCGAGGAAACAACCTCGGGTCCACAGTATCAATTCTGTTGGAAAAATTTCAACTATTACTATTGGAGGTTTTGAATTTCCTCTTCCTACTGTCAAGAAGACATATGATATTCTTATTGTTGGGGACATACATATCCCCATTGAGGTAATCTAGTGTTATTCGAAAATTCTCCGGTTTCATGTTATTCGGAAAGAGTTTATTAACAAGACCTGATCAACCTTGTTAATGGATTCCTTTTGA
Source organism: Secale cereale (assembly GCA_902687465.1). NCBI lineage: Eukaryota > Viridiplantae > Streptophyta > Magnoliopsida > Poales > Poaceae > Secale > Secale cereale. The sequence continues at coordinate 723,662,733 of LR738713.1, read as the reverse complement.
TGAGCATGAGATGGGTGAATCTAGATAGCACAACCTTCTTTACCCTCCTTTTACTTTCTGTTAATTAGATTAAATAAAGCAAAGTATTATTTTCTGTATGTTTCCAGACGTATCTGTGCGATAAAAAATACCCCGAAAATAAAAGTTCTCCAAACGCCCTGAAAATGAAATATGCTTTTTCTAGAATATTTGAGAATATTTGGCACACAGAACACAACGAGGGGAGCCAGCACCTGGCCATGAGGGTCCACGGCGCGCACACCTCCATAGGGCGCACCCCCTGCCTCGTGTGCCCCACGTGCCCCTCTCCACTTATTCCTGCACCCACATGCTCCTTCTTCCTCCCAAAAAGTTCACTGTCCAGCTCAAGCACGAGTTCTAGCTCATCTTGCTGCCATTTTCGATCTCCTTGCTCAAAGCTCCATTCAGAAAACTGTTTGGGGAGATTGCTCCTTGGTATGTGACTCCTCCATTGGTCCAATTAGTTTTTGTTCTAGTGCTTTATTTATTGCAATTTTTTTGCTGCTGTGGTGACCTTGTTCTTGAGCTTGCATGTTAAATTTATTTGGTTCGAAAAAGTAGTTCTAATGCATGATATAGTCTCTAGGCACTTGTAGGAGTTGTTGCTACCAATCTTGTTGAGTTTGGTTCATTTTTATTTTGAGTTACTAAAAATTTCAGAAAATTTCAGAAAAATGCGTAGGAAAATCTTCCAAGGTGGTTCCTCAAGGAAGCAAGAACAAAGGCTCGCGATGCATGAGCCGGACGATGAATTGCCGAGGGAAGCTCAAGTGCGGCCTTGTGAATGGCCGTCAGACAAATTTATGGTTCGAGCAGGCATTAAGGAGGAATTTGACGCATATGTGCGTAATGCTGACCTTGAGGGATTCATGCAAGATAAGTGCCCTCAACACCGTTACTTAACAGATACCTTTGTGAGAAGGTTTAAATTTCCATCTTCACGTAATTCTCACACTGTCCTGTTTGATCTTTATGATAAATCTTACACCATGGACTTAGAAGATTTTAATGATGCATGTAAGCTCCCGCAGTGGGGCAATATGGGTGATCCTCGCAAATCTGAATATAAAGACTTCCTTGTGAGTATCATTGTGGGGGAATCTAGAGAGATCACACAAGCTACCATAGGGAGCATTCATTTTCCTGCTATTCATTACTTTGCTCTCTTTATTGGTAGATGCATGAATGGTAAAGATGAGGCTTGCCACATGTGTGTCCCAGATCTTAGTGTTCTCAAGAGTGATGTACTAGGTGATAGACAATATAACTTGGGAGCCATTGTTGCACGTAGGCTAGATCATAATGGTTTAGATGGATATTTATTTGGTGGGATTTTTGCCACTCGCATAGCCCGTCGTCTTGGTGTGCCTATACATGAAAATGATGAACTATTACCGCCTGCTTATTTAGATTATAATGCTATGGTTAGTCATCGGTTTATAGAGAGGGATGAACAATCCCTCAAGTATCGACTAATCTTTAACAGGCGTCACGCTTTCCATATTGCTCTCCCCGCTCCTACCTTGTTTGACTTTTAGGAAAAAGGGAGATATACTATAACCAGGGAGGAGACAAATGAGCATCAGGAGACGATGGAAGCAGCCCGTCTCCAAGCGGAAGCTCAGCAGGTAGTAGCTGCCGCATCTCAGTATAACCCCAACTACAACTTTGGATATCCGCCAGGCCAATATTGGCCATAGACCAACTTAGGCCAAAAGCCTAAGCTTGGGGGAGTACGTGTTTCTCACCGACATTACATTCATGTTCACACACTTATTCCAGTAGTCGATGCTCACACTCTTTCACTGTACTATCCATGCTAGTTTCAATTCTTTTCTTAGTCTTTTTCTTGCGTGCTAGAAAAACCTTAAGAAAAAAAAATAGTTATAGCTTTTAGCTAGTTTACTTTCCATGCCTGTAGTAGCAGTAATTAAAAGAAAACCAAAAAAGATTTATCGTTCTTCTTTTGCTTGTTGGGAGCTTTCCCGTGTAAATAATTTATTTTGCTTTCTTTGGGGGCCAAGAGTAGAAGACCATGATTGAAAATGCTTAGTGGCTCTCATATGCTTTATTGTTGAATTAACCATGAGCCAAACTCTAAACATTCAAATGAAATTATGTTTTGTATGCTCGAACAGCTCATGTACAATATCTTCCATGCTAGGTGGGTTATTCTCACGATGAGTGGACTCCGCTCATCATTCATGAGAAAATGGCTGGTTACCGAGATGCGTAGTCCCATGGTCAAATCATAATAATTAAACAAAACTCCCTCAGGGCGGTTGCTTGTTTGGACGGTACCCCGTGGATTTGGATGGCCGTGGAGTGTGCTTGTTGGTGGTTGGGGGAGTATAAACTTTACCATTCTATTTGGGAACCGCATATAATGTGTGTAGCATGGAAGATATCTAGATTATTGGTTGTTATGTTGACAATGAGAGTATACCACTCAAAATATTATTCGTCTCTATTTAAAAATCGAGCTCTAGCACCTCTACAAATCCCTGCTTCCCTCTGCGAAGGGCCTATCTATTTACTTTTATGTTGAGTCATCATCCTCTTATTAAAAAGCACCAGTTGGAGAGCACCTCTGTGACTTGCATGTATTACTATTAATTTGCATTGAGTATCATTGTGACTGGATCTCTTTTACCATGAATTACAATGTCTAGTCAGTCCTTGATCTTTAAAGGTGCTCTGCATTTATGTTTTGCGGTCTCAGAAAGGGCTAACGAGATACCATCTTGTTATATCATATTATGATTGTTTTGAAAAAGTGTCATCATCCGAGGTTTATTATTATTGCTCGCTAGTTGATTATGCCATTGATATTGACACTAATGGCGCACCATGCATGTGATGCGCCACTGCTATATAGTAGTGGCGCATCAGATACTGGTGCGCCATTAGTGTCCTCATTACTAATGGCGCACCACACACACAGTGCGCCATTACTAACATATTTTTTTCCAAAACTACTAATGGCGCACTAGGGCAAAGTGCGCCACTACTACTTTTAACTAGTAATGGCGCACCACACACTGTGTGCGCCACTACTAACATTATTTTTTATTTTTTTTACTTTTTTTCAAAACTAGTAATGGTGCACCTGGGTACAGTGTGCCATTACTAGTTCAAACTAGTAATGGCGCATCACAACTACGGTGCGCCACTACTAACAATTTCACCAAATGCACCCCCCCCCCCCCCCC
>LR738713.1:723542211-723659471 GCA_902687465.1 Secale cereale | reverse complement strand
GGACCACCTTTTCAGGTTAAAAAAAATAAAAGAAAATGATGGAAATGTCAAAAAAATAAAAGAAAATAAGTTTCCCATGTGATATGTGGTCTAGTTATTGGGAAAATTTACAAATATGAATTTCGACTTTATTTGCAAAATCTCTCTGGAATTTAGTAAAACGGGCATAACTTTTTCATACGAACTCGGCTTAAAAAGTTTTTATATGAAAAATCATCTACTCGAAAAGTTACATCCGAATTCAACGGGGGGAACCCGATTGAACATTTTTAAAATATCAAAAAACCTAACAGAACAAAAGTTATGGGGCTTTTAAGATCTAGATGGGGGAAATATGAATAAAAATCAAACTTACTAGTGGCGCACCATTTGCTAGGTGCGCTAGTAGTAACAGAATGTTTTTATTTTTTTGGAATTTTTTTCTTGGAAATTGTTTTCAAATTATCATACGTATTATGACCAGGAAGTTTGAAATATTTTTTCAAAATTTCATCACACTCATGAACATGACCGGGAATTTTAATAGGATTGATATGATAGATATATCAACAAGTGCTTGTGAAGTGAGCTGGTGCTGGGTTGGATAGAACTGCGAAGTTAAGCGTGCTCGGGTTGGAGTAGTGTGAGGATGGGTGACCTTCCGGAAAGTTGACCACGGAGTGCGATTTGACTTGAGATTAAGCATATTGACCCGAGATTAAGCCATAGTGACCTGAGATTAAGAAGGAAAAACATTCTGAATTTTTTTTTCAAAAAATTTTCAAAAAAAAAATTAAAAAAATTTCAATTTTTTTTGAAAAAAACTTTGTAATGGCGCACTTCTATGTGGTGCGCCATTACTAAGTCAGATAGTAATGGCGCACCAGGTGGTGCGCCATTAGTGTCTGGGATACTAATGGCGCACTATGTGGTGCGCCATTAGTATTAATTACTAATGGCGTGGTAGTAGTGGTGCACCTGTAGTGCGCCATTAATGGCCTAAACAGGTGCGCCACTAACAGGCCTTTTCCTAGTAGTGAGTATGATAGTAAAACTCTAGATAGTGCCCAAAGAAATTATGCCAGTACTGAGAAATAATTTTTAGCAGTTGTATTTGCTTGTAATAAATTTAGACCCTATATCGTTGATTCTAAAGTTACTATTCACACTCATCATGTTGCTATCAAATACCTTTTGGAAAAGAAAGATGCTAAACCTAGACTTATTAGATGGGTTCTCTTGCTGCAAGAATTCGACTTGCATATTATTGATAGAAAGGGAGCTGAGAACCCCGTTGTAGATAACTTGTCTAGGTTAGAGAATATACTTGATGACCCACAACCTATTGATGATAGATTTCCTGATGAACAACTAGATGTGACAAATACTTCTCGTACTGCTCCATGGTATGCTGATTATGCTAATTATATTGTTGCTAAGTTTATACCCCCTAGCTTCACATACCAGCAAAAGAAAAAGTTCTTCTATGATTTGAGACATTACTTCTGGGATGACCCACATCTTTATAAAGAAGGAGTAGATGGTATTATTAGACGTTGTGTACCTGAGCATGCACAGGAACATATCCTACGCAAGTGCCACTCCGAAGCTTATGGAGGACACCACGCGGGAGATAGAATTGCACATAAGGTATTGCAATCCGGTTTTTATTGGCCTACTCTCTTCAAGGATGCCCGTAAGTTTGTCTTATCTTGTGATGAATGTCAAAGAATTGGTAATATCAGTAGACGTCAAGAAATGCCTATGAATTATTCACTTGTTATTGAACCATTTGACGTTTGGGGCTTTGATTATATGGGACCGTTTCCTGCCTCTAATGGGTACACACATATTTTAGTTGCTGTTGATTATGTTACTAAGTGGGTAGAAGCTATTCCAAGTAGTAGTGCTGATCGTAACACCTCTATTAAGATGCTTAAGGAAGTTATTTTTCCGAGGTTTCGAGTCCCTAGATATCTAATGACTGATGGTGGTTCACACTTTATTCATGGTGCTTTCCGTAAGATGCTTGCTAAGTATGATGTCAACCACAAAATTGCATCCCCCTATCACCCACAGACTAGTGGTCAAGTAGAACTAAGTAATAGGGAGTTGAAATTAATCTTGCAAAAGACAGTTAATAGGTCTAGGAAGAATTGGTCTAAGAAACTTGATGATGCATTATGGGCCTATAGAACTGCATACAAAAATCCTATGGGTACGTCTCCATATAAGATGGTGTATGGAAAAGCTTGTGACTTACCTCTTGAGCTAGAATAGAAGGCATATTGTGCTATTAAAGAGCTCAATTATGATTTCAAACTGGCCGGTGAGAAGAGGTTATTTGAGATTAGCTGTCTCAATGAATGGAGAACCCATGACTATGAGAATGCCAAGTTGTTTAAAGAAAAAGTTAAGAGATGGCATGACAAAAGGATACAAAAGCGTGAGTTTAACGTAGGTGATTATGTCTTGCTATTCAACTCTCGTTTAAGATTTTTTGCAGGAAAACTTCTCTCCAAGTGGGAAGGACCTTACGTTATCGAGGAGGTCTATCGTTCCGGTGCCATAAAAATCAACAACTTCGAAGGCACAAATCCGAAGGTGGTGAATGGTCAAAGAATCAAACATTATATCTCAGGTAATCCTATAAATGTTGAAACCAGTATTATTGAAACCGTAACCCCGGAGGAATACATAAGGGACACTTTCCAGAATGATTCAGCCTCCGAAAAGGAAGAGGTATGTGATACGGTAAGTAAACGGACTCCAAAACAGTTCTAAAGGCAATTTCTCTCCGTTTTGGAATATTTAGAAAAATAGAAAAATAAGAATCAGTCCAGAGGGGACACGAGGCGTCCATGAGGGTGGAGGGCGTGCCCCCTGCCTCGTGGGCACCCCGTGTGTCCCCCGGACTCCGTTTTCTTGTGGGTTACTCCTTTTGGTCGGTAAGAATTCATTATATATACTCCCGAAGGTTTTGACCTCTGTATCACGCAAAAATCCTCTATTTTCGTTTCGAGCAGCTGTTTTTGACAGATCTACATCATCATGGCGTCCTCCAACTTCGAGAAGGTCATTAACCCCTACATTGCGGAGGTGTTGCATTATCCTAAAACCATGGAGTTGCATGAGGGGGTGCTGCACATCCGTGATGTTGAGGGGCCGAGGAGGACCGAAAGCGTGGAGACAAGACTCGAAGTAATGGAGCAGCAAGTTTTCAAGTGCCAAGGTATGGTGGAACGAGGACTCAACGCCAACCACATGATGATCTTGGAGCTTGCCAACAACCTCAAACTAGACTCAAGGATCTTTGAGGAAGCTATCTCCAATCTTCAAGAGAAGATCGAACACCTCCAAGCCCAGATCTATGACTTGCAAAACCAAAATTGTGAGTATGAATATCGATTCAAGAAGATGAGTTTGGCTGCAGATTTGACTATCCCGGAGACTCGATCATCCTTCTACGATGGTGAACCCATGCCTTGGAAGGTGGACAACAAGCCTACATCACCAACAACTCCATCATCGCCACCTCCGAAGAAGGAGACATAATCATATGGGTATGGGCACTCCCCTTGGCAACTGTCAAGCTTGGGGGAGTGACCCCGGTATCGTATCACCATCACTCCTATCCTTACCGTTTTACTTAGTTCGATCCTTTTGGTTGTATCTTGATCTAGTAGAATAAAGTTAGCATGATCTAGTTGTGAGCTTTTGCTTTGTGAGCTTTACCCTTTGTAATCAAGTCCGCGAGCTGTATAATAAATATTAGTGTTGAGTCAAGGGCTTGATTTCCTCACTTGGGTCATGATAAAAAGAAATAAAACATAAAGAGTATCAAAGAGGTCATATCGATCTTATGGGAAGTAATGACTTCACATACAAAAGTATGATAAATAAAAGTTGTTGGGAGTTGACAAACATAGTTTTGGTCATCGTTGCAATTAATAGGAAGTAATAAAAGAAGAGAGGCTTCACATACAAATATACTATCTTGGACATATTTTATGATTGTGAGCACTCATGAAAGTATGACATGCTAAAGAGTTGATGTTGGACAAGGAAGACAACATAATGGGTTATGCCCTCTTATATCCGAAATAAAGTATATTGTCATGGATCATCCAACATGTTGAGCTTGCCTTTCCCCCTCATGCTAGCCAAAACTCCTCGCACTAAGTAGAGATACTACTTGTGCTTCCATATATCCTTAAACCCAGTTTTGCCATGAGAGTCCACCATACCTACCTATGGATTGAGAAAGATCCTTCCAAGTAAGTTGTCATGTTGCAAACTCGCTAAAATATGTATGATTTATTGGTGTGGGAGAAATTAGCTTTATACGATCTTGTGATATGGAAGTAATAAAAGCGACAGACTGCATAACAAAGGTCCTTATCACAAGTGGCAATATAAAGTGAAGTTCTTCTATGCTAAGACTTTGTGCATGCAACCATAAAAACACATGACAACCTCTGCTTCCCTCGGCGAAGGGCCTATCTATTATTCTTGCCTTATAAGAGTCAAGGTGAAATTCACCTTTCCTTTTTACATTTTATCCTTTGGCAAGCACATTGTGTTGGAAAGATCTTGACATATATACCCACTTGGATGTAAGTTTTCATGATCTATTACTGTTGACATTACCCTTGAGGTAAAAGGTTGGGAGGCAACACCATAAGCCCCTATCTTTCTCTGTGTCCGATTAAAACTCCATAAACATAAGTATTGCGTGAGTGTGAGCAATTGTGAAAGACTATATGATAGTTGAGTATGTAGGCTTGCTGAAAAGCTCTTATATTGACTCTTTCCGATGTTACAATAAATTGCAATTGCTTCAATGACCGAGATCAAAGTTTGTTAGTTTCCAATGAAGTTTATGATTCATACTTGATATTGTGGATGAATTGTTACTGCTGCATAAAAATCATATGACTATATTTATATAAGTTGCTGTTACGAGAATGATCATAATGCCCTCATGTCTGTATTATGTTTCTATCGACACCTCTATCTCTAAACATGTGGACATATTTTTCGATATCGGCTTTCGCTTGAGGACAAGCGAGGTCTAAGCTTGGGGGAGTTGATACGTCCATTTTGCATCATTCTTATATGTTGATATTTACTGCATTATGGGTTGTTATTATATGTTTTGTCACAATACTTATGCCTTTTCTCTCTTATTTTACAAGGTTTACATGAAGAGGGAGAATGCCGGTAGCTGGAATTCTGGGCTAGAAAAGGAGCAAACTCTGGAAACCTATTCTGCACAACTCCGAAAGCCCCGAAACTCAACAGAACTTTGTTTCAGAAAATATAAAAAAATATCTAGCGAAAGAAGTCCACGAGGGGGGCCACCGGCTGCCCACGAGGGTGGGGGCGCGCCCCCCTTCCCAGGGCGTGGCCCCTGCCTCGTGGGCCAGCCGGAAGGCCCCCGATGCCCATCTTCTCCTATATGAGGTGTTTTGACCTGGAAAAAATCAGAAGGAGGCTTTCGGGACCAGACGCCGCCGTCTCGAGGCGGAACCGAGGCGGAAACCAATCTAGGGCTCCGGCAGAGTTGTTCTGCCGGGGATACTTCCCTCCGGGAGGGGGAAATCGTCACCGCTGTCATCACCAACAACTCTCCCATCTTGGGGAGGGCTATCTTCATCAACATCTTCACCAGCACCATCTCCTCTCAAAACCTAGTTCATCTCTTGTATCCAATCTTTGTACCCAAACCTCAGATTGGTACCTGTGGGTTGCTAGTAGTGTTGATTACTCCTTGTAGTTGATGCTAGTTGGTTTATTTGGTGGAAGATCATATGTTCAGATCCATTATGCATATTAATACCCCTCTTATCATGAACAATTTTATGTCTTGTGAGTAGTTACTTTTGTTCCTGAGGACATGGGAGAAATCTTGCTATTAGTAGTCATGTGAGTTTGGTCTTCGTTTGATATTTTGATGAGATGTATGTTGTCTCTCCTCTAGTGGTGTCATGTGAACGTCGACTACATGATACTTCACCATTATTTGGGCCTAGAGGAAGGCACTGGGAAGTAATAAGTAGATGATGGGTTGCTAGAGTGACAGAAGCTTAAACCCTAGTTTATGCGTTCCCTCGTAAGGGGCTGATTTGGATCCATATGTTTCAGGCTATGGTTAGGTTTACCTTAATAATTCTTTTGTAGTTGCGGATGCTTGCATTAGAGGTTAATCGGGAGGCTTGTCCAAGTAAGGAGAACACCCAAGCACCGGTCCACCCACATACCAAATTATCAAAGTACCGAACGCGAATCAAATGATCGTGATGAAAACTGGCTTGATGATAATTCCCATGTGTCATCGGGAGCGCTTTTCTTTATATAAGAGTTTTTCCAGGCTTGTCCTTTGCTACAAAAAGGATTGGGCCACCTTGCTGCACCTATTTACTTTTATCTTTTGTCACTTGCTACCAATTACCTTATCACAAAACTATCTGTTACCTATAATTTCCGTGCTTGCAGAAAATACCTTACTGAAAACTCCCTATCATTTCCTTTTGCTCCTCGTTGGGTTCGACACTCTTACTTATCGAAAGGACTACGATAGATCCCCTACACTTGTGGGTCATCAGCCGCCACTGGAGGAGTCGTGGTCGTCGCCAAGGGCTAGCCCACCGGCGGCCTCGTCGCGACCGTCGCCAAGACCGAGCATGTTGTCGCCACTGCCGTCTTCAGGACAGCACCCTGCGCGGCGACCATCTGCCCCAAACACCCTCACGAACAGGGTCGTGGCGACATCATACTTGAAGTGGAGGGTACATCGCCTACCCAAGCCGCGTGCGCGGGCGAACGTCTGCCAACCACGGGCCAGGGCCACGTTGCCCGCGATAGAGATCTCCACCATGACCCAAGATGCCTTGCTGCAGCAACCATTGGCCTGCAGCCAGAGGCCGTCGACACCCTTAGTCGCCAGCTCGTGGGCGAAGAAGCGCGGCAGTTGGAGCCAGGCGCCGGCCGGATTCTACGGCCACACAACAAACTCCAGGAGCGTCTCCGACGAAAGGAAGCCTGACCGAGGAGGTTGGGCAGCCACGACGCGCCTTCCCACGGCGAAGGGGCTGCCACGACGAGGGCGGCCCCTGCCATGGGAAGAGGTGCCGTCGTGATCACCCGGGGCGGCGTCAGCGCCAGAAGGAATGCGCATGTGAACCCGAAGCACCGCTGCAGGGGTGGCAACGTGCTTGCGGGGATGGCCCCGGCCCCTCTTGAGCGGCGGCATGTCGGACTCTTCCTGGTGAACTTTCCCCTTCTCCGCGGCGGAGGACCTCTTGGGTGGCGCCATGGAGGCTGCGACAAGGGGGCGGAGAAAGGAGGAAGAAGAGGAAGAGGGTGACAAGAGGAAGAAGATGGGCAACGGGGGCTTCGCCCCCTACCCATTTATAGCCTGGAGGAGGGCAACCGTCGGCCTCCACGATCTCACGTAATGATGATTCTTATGTGCATGCAGCAGGGTCTTGTCAAGTCGGGCAGTTGCCAAGGCAGCATTGGGAAGCGGAGACGCCCACGCCCAATCTAGTCGCCACGCGTCGACCAAGGCCGCACGCGTTCGGGACCCACGGCGCTTTGCCCTTGCCCCTTTGACTTCGCCTCGAAGCCAAGTCCGTGCACTCCTTGGGCCCGGTGGCTACTGTCGGCGTCCTGGGAATGGGGGTACCCAGACTTGCCTGCCTGTGGCCCGCGACGTGGCTCCACCAGCGGCCTGGTACAGCCCAGCTTCAGCAACCGCAACCCAAGACCCTCGCGAGGTGGGCGACAACAAGACCTCCCTCGGGGCGGTCTCTCTAGGCTGGCTCCTATGCAAGGCGCACCTCGAGAGGTTCACGTGATGTGAGCCATGACGACCAAGGCCAGGCGGGCGCCAGCGAGCGCAGTGTACCTGTTTCCTCTTGGGTTCTAAGGGAGCAAGCACAGGCGCGGAGTCCCAAGGGATTAAGCAAAGATTTCCATATCGGTGCAACAAGACCAAGGATCGTCAGGATGGCAGAACGGAGGTCATCATGGAGCCCGGCGCGGCGTCACCACCAGAGCCTTTGGCAGGCGAAGACTGCTTTTGTCAGGATAACTTGTACTAGTTGTTCCCCTTCAAATTTGGTCGTTGTGGGATCCCTTCCCGCCGATATTTGGGAAGAGGACCAAGGCCACTATAAATAGGACCTAGCCACCACCATAGATACTACAAGCTCACTCGAGCCCAAGAACACCTCTCCTCCAGAGGTTGTTCGCCCCTTGTACTATTTCATCCTCAGCCATACAAGGCAATCCACCACACACACTAGAGTAGGGTATTACACCACAGCGTGGCCCGAAGTAGTATAATCCTCTGTGTCCCTTGTTCTTTGAGTTCGTCGAGCTAGGGCGTGGAATCGTAGGGTGAGCGCGCTGGGAGAGAGTGTTCTTTGTGCGCACCCCGGAGTTCGAACCTCTCAAGGGTTTGCGGAACCCGAAATCCGACAGAAGCCACGGCACCCATGTATGGACCCGCCTGCCAGCATCCACGTAAGCACTACATTTGGCCCACATGTCAGAATCGTTGACCGGTCAAAAAACACATAATCGCTGAAAAAAATGTTTGGTCCCACATGTAAGCAGTCACGTCAGTATCTTCTCGGCCCATATGTCATCAGTGTTTACCGGTCAAAACTGATGCCGGCTTATTACTGATGGGACCGTCAGCAATAAAACCCACGGCGGACCCACATGGAAGCAGCCACACCAGCATCTGATGGCCCCACTTGCCAGAATCTTTGACCAATCAAACACGCAAACCGATTACTCGTGACGGATTATCATCACCAGAAACAATCTTAGGCGACAAATTGGCCAATCATAGGTGACATTCTGGGCCATCACCGAAAACGGGCATCAGTGATAATTTAGGTTCGTCACCTAAGATACGATCTTGCATGACGGAGGAATTGGTACCGTTAAGATTTTATTTTTTATAACAGTACTTCGGTGACGGTGGGGGTGACGGCTGGAAATGTCACCATGGCATTTTCCGTGATGAAAAACGGTTTTACGTGACACAAGTGAAACGTCGCAAAATAGAGAAAATTTTGTAGTGTGATATTTGACTGCATAAGGCTTCAAACACATCCTAAACTCATCCATGGTTGGCCACAACTTACCTACTTCACTAACAAGGTTTTCTTTATCATAAACATTTGCCAGTTCATCATCATGTGCATCATCTACATCATCTGCAGTATCTTCCATCAACTGTCCATCCAGATCTTCAGATGAATCTCTATTAGCATCAGTAGGCAAATCAGATTCACCTCTCTCATCCTTATCTCTTTCATCTACTAGAATGCCGAAAATATTAGTAGGGTCAGTAGCCATATCGGTGTCAGCCATTGGTGCAATGACCAAATCTGTAGGGTCATCTAATTATAGTGAATTCCAATCAACACTAACAACAACTGCAGCACCATGACATCCCTTGTGCATCAACATCAGCCTCCTAACGTAATATTGTCACCACCAGTACATATGGGCATTATTCGCCTCTGTGTAGCCCAATCATCATCCAACATCTGTGGAGCCAACTATCAGGGCACATATCCAACCTTAGAATCTGCTTTTAGATCAACGAGCTTCGCATGAAAGGTAGCCCATTTGCTTGTCCAGACGTCTAGTCGATCAATTTCATCAACCATCTCTTCGCCATCCTCAATTCTCACATACTCGCCCTTCCAATTCCTGAATCATAACAATGCTACCTCTTGGTTTGGACCCCGAGAAACATTCTCCCCAATTTTCTCCACTACATTCTTCAAAGCCTTCTCCTCCATGCTATGTAGGTCTTGTGGATCAATCTTTGCAAATTCAACCTCCCATTTCAGAAATTTATTTCTCTCTATGTTCTGCATGCTACCATCACCTAGCTTCGCCTTTGATGGAAAGAATTTGATCATGAATTCAAAGGTCTGCGCACCATCCTCCCTGTTTGTCAATGGAGGGTAGTGAGAGGTGGGGGAAGATCATGACACCATAATCGCATGGTTGGAGAGATGCGCGGTACCCATGGGTCGAAGTTGTCTCTCGCGGCTCCATCATGTTCAGCCCACCCGCACCCCCACAATCAAGATTCCAAATTGGCTCAACAAAAGAGGAGACACGGTCAGATCTAACGGGTGGTACATGACTAGGGTTACTAATTCACTCACCACATTCGTCGCTGCAGCCGAGAATGAAAGTGTTGCCACCATCGAGAACGAAGAGGGGAGAAGGGAGGTAGGGGTGACATCGGTTTAGTCGGGCACGGTCGGGCAAGGGGACATGTTTCACTTAATGTAGTGTCAAATAAGTGGGACCCACCTGCCTTAACATAACCGTTCACGGCAATTTTATTGCCCGGTCGAGCGTGCTGAATATTAGTTGGGCTATAGGCCCATTTAACAATTTCAGAAAAATCCCTAAGGGCCCATGCTGTCAAGGGAGTGGTGGGCCTATGCAATGTTTTGCCGTTCAAAATTCGAGGGTCCACTACAGACACAAAATGAATATGAGACATCATATTCATAGCGGAAATGGAAACGTCCATAATAAATACGTTTTATTGTGGAGATGAAACGTCTGTAATTAAACGAGTTTTATTGCTGTGTAATTAAACAAGTTTATGACAGGGCCATTAACGAGTTTATTGATGTGTAATTAAACGAGTTTATGGCTAGACCATTAACAAGTTTATTGCTGTGTAATTAAACGAGTTTATGGCTGGACCGTTCTCCTACCCGACTGGCTATATATATGAGGCATCGCAGTTCAGCCAAATACACAACACTTCACCTCCACTGCTTTGTTGTCATTCCTTTCACGACTGCTTCCTTCAATGATCCCATCCCGTCTACCGAGTACACGGCTGACAGGAGAGCAGGTCTCTGAAACCCCGCCTCTCTGGATCCTGTACGGGAGAGGGGCGAATAGGTTTTTGGGAAGCGACTACGCGACTGCTCGCCGTTCGTCTACTTCCTCTACGTCCGTGTCGCCCTCGTCATCACCATGTCCACCGACGCCGAGCGTGCCGCCGCCGAGAAGATCGAATCTGACAAGAAGGCAGCCGAGGATGCTGCTGCTGCCATCATCGCTGCTGCGGCCGCCTGGCCTACTGGAGGGTATAACATGTTTATCCCGCTCCTACTTATTTGCGTACTTGCAGTACTAGCATCATGTGTAGATCTGTCTACTGTTTATGTAGTACGTGCATGTTTAGATCAGAATCAGTATGTCGTCAATTCAGTCAATGCCATTCTAGTGTTTTATCTATGGATTAAATTAGTCGAAAAATTACCTATTTTCTCAACAATCCAAAAACCTATTATGTGTAGGAATTTTTTGTCTGGTGGCTTGGCCGCAGCACTGAAACCAGATAAGTTTACCAATACGTATTTTAAGCGTTGGCAGAAAAAGACCACCTTGTCGCTCACAGCTATGAACGTGTTCTGGGTCGCCGGTGTTCCTTCAGGAACGATTGCTCCTGAACAGGAGAAGGCGTTCAAGGAAGCTACCGTCGTGTTCCTCGGAGCACTTCTTAGCGTGATCGGAGATAAGTTGGTCGACGCATATTTACAAGTGCGTGTCGCCAAGGACTTGTGGGAGGCGCTCGAATATAAATTCGGGGCCACCGATGCTGGGAGTGAAATGTATATTATAGAGCAGTTCCACGATTACAAGATGGTTGAAAATCGTCCTGTACTGGAGCAGGCTCATGAGATAATATGCATCGTTAAGGAGCTTGAGCTTCTAAAGTGTGAGTTACCGGGCAAGTTTGTCGCGGGCTGCATACTCGCTAAGCTCCATAATTCCTGGAGGAACTTTGCCACTACTCTGAAACATCAGAGGCGTGAATTCTCAATGGAGGATGTCATTGGACATCTGAGTGTTGAGCAGAACTCAAGGGCAAAGGACTCGAACGAGAAAGCGGTCGAAGGGACTTCTATCGCCAACATGGTGAACCAGAGGAACTTCAACTCTCACAAGCCCAAGGGAAAGAACGGTGTCCAACACATTACCTACTTTAAGAAGAAGGGTAAGAAGACCTTCAAGCAGAACAAGAAGGATGATGACTGCTTTACTTGTGGTTCAATTGAACATTGGGCCAACAAGTGCCCAAACAAGTATAAGAAGCCAGGACAGGACTACAAGTCTGTCAACATGATTGTGGGCAACAATGAGAATGGTGCATCTCGGTACGGTAATTTATTTACTGTTTTTTCAGCGTTTCAGCCCACCGATTGGTGGGTGGACACAGGTGCAAGCGTTCATGTGTGTGCTGACATTTCATTGTTCACTTCTTAGCAGGTCACAGGCCACGGGTCCGTATTGACGGGGAATGGAGCGAGTGCTTCTGTTCATGGTGTTGGCACGGTCGATCTGAAGTTTACTTCGGGGAGGCTCGTGCAACTGAAGAACGTGCATCATGTCTCCGCCATCAAGAAGAACCTCGTTAGTGCCTCCCTTCTATGTAGAGAAGGATTTAAGTAGATTTTCGAGTCTAATAAATTAGTTGTTACGAAATATGGACTCTGTTGGAAAAGGTTATGAGAGCGGAGGGATAATCCGCCTTTCCCTCGTAGATTTTTTTAATAAAGTCGTGAACCATATTCATTCAAATGTTAATGAATCAGAAGTTTGGCATTCACGTCTTTGTCACATTAGTTTCGGTGTTATGACGCGTCTAGCTAAGTTGGATTTAATCCTAAGTTTCACTTTAGCCAAAGGTTCTAAGTGCCTTTCATGTGTGCAAGCTAAGCAACCTCGCAAGCCTCACAAGGCCGCGGAGGAGAGACACTTGGCACCATTAGAACTCATACATTCTGATCGTTGTGAGATGAATGGTGTGTTGGCTAAAGGTGGAAAGAAATACTTCATGACATTGATAGATGATTACACTAGATATTGGTATGTGTATCTGTAAAATACTAAATATGAGGCTCTACACTACTTTAAAATCTATCAGGCAAAAGTTGAGAAACAACTTGAAAAGCAAATTAAATGAGTCCAGTCAGATCGTGGTGGAGAGTACTTCTCGAATGAGTTTGATTCCTTTTGTGCGGAACACAACATTATTCACGAGAGGACGCCACCCTATTCACCTCATACAAACGGGATTTCCGAGCGAAAAAACCATACTCTAACTGACTTGGTTAACGCCATGTTATATACATCGGGATTATCCTAGGCATGGTGGGGGAGGCTATATTGACGATATGTCATGTCCTGAATAAAGTTTCGACAAAGGATAATGAGATCACTCCCTATGAGAAATGGGCGAAGAGAAGGACAACACTCTCATACTTGCGCACTTGGGGTTGTTTGGCGAAAGTCAATGTGCCGATCCCCAAAAAGCGTAAGCTTGGACCAAAGACCATGGACTGCGTCAATTTGGGTTACGCTAAGAATAGCGCTGGCTTCAGATTTCTAGTAGTGAAATCTGATGTACCTGACCAGAAGGTCGGTACAATTATGAAGTCTAAGGATGCTACATTCTTCGAGGATATTTTTCCTATGAGAAATATGCAAAGCACTTCTAGACAGGAATCTGAGGAGACTCCTGAGCTTGCCATTCCTATGGAATATTATGAACAAACACACGATGAAAATTCCGAGGAGGATGACGAGGAAACCCTTGGTAGGGGCAAGAGACAAAGGACTGCAAAGACCTTTGGTGATGATTTCTTCGTGTACCTCATGGATGATACTCCCACTTCTATTTCAGAAGCGTATGCCTCTCCAGAAGCTGGCAACGGGAAGGAAGTGGTTCGTAGCGAGATGGTTTCCATCATGGCTAACGATACATGGGAGATTACTGAGCGTCCCTATGGTTCCAAACCATTGGGATGTAAGTGGGTGTTCAAAAAGAAGCTTAGGCCCGATGGTACGATTGAAAAGTACAAGGCTAGGCTTGTGGCCAAGGGCTATGACCAAAAAGAAGAGGAAGATTTCTTTGATACTTATTCACCTGTGGCCAGACTAACCACCATTCGAGTATTACTCTTGTTGGCGGCCTCGCATGGTCTTCTCATCCACCAGATGGATGTTAATACGGCTTTCCTGAATGGAGAGCTAAACGAGGAAATCTACATGCAACAGCCAAATGGCTTTGTGATAGATGGTCAGAAAGGAAAAGTGTGTAGGTTGATAAAATCTTTATATGGCCTGAAACAAGCACCTAAGCAATGCATGCTAAATTTAATACAACTCTGACATCTGTTGGCTTCATTGTTAATGAAGCTGACAAATGTGTATACTATCACCATGGTGGGGGCGAAGGAGTTATACCGTGCTTGTATGTTGATGACATACTGATATTCGGAACCAACCTCAAAGTCATTGAGGAGGTCAAGTCGTTTCTATCTCAGAACTTTGAGATGAAAGACCTTGGTGTGGCTGATGTTATCTTGAACATCAAGCTACTGAGAGATAATGAGGGTGAGATTACACTTCTGCAATCCCATTATGTTGAGAAGGTGTTGAGTCGTTTTGGATACTCTGACTGCACACCATCTCAAACACCATATGATCCTAGCGTGTTGATTCGAAAGTCCAAATGCACGACTATAGATCAATTGAGATACTCTCAAATCATTGGTTCACTTATGTACCTAGCTAGTGCTACGAGGCCTGACATCGCTTTTGCTGTGAGCAAACTGAGTCGGTTTGTCTCAATACCGGGTGGTGTACATTGGCACGCTGTTGAAAGAGTTATGCGTTATCTGAAGAGTTATAGCATTCTGATACATTCCTAGCTCTCGTGCATCCGTTGCGTAGAAATCCCTTCTCCTCGCATTAATATCGATGATAACACATCTTCATTGCCAAATGATTAGCTGCGTCGAGACTTTCTTTCACTTTTTGTATTCTTATAAACCTTCATCTTATTCTCTGCCATTTAAGTGCACGGAAAAAAAAAATCTCGCTCAAGTATTTCATAAGTTATTGATTGATTGAAATAAGAAGTTATGTCGTTGATTCACTTGACCGACAATCCGGCCTGGTTACGATAAGATTTCTTCTGATACGATCAAGACTTATGCTTACATGATACACCTGACCTTCTTTCTAAACCTTGTGGCATTCAACGAAACTACAATGAAAGCATGGATCCATGAAAAAATGGAAGTGGTTTCGCTTGCACTTGAGTTACTTGCTTTATATCAACTATAAACTATTGCTTTGTATCTCTATCCTTTAAGACCATACTCATTTACATCATATTCATGTTAGTGGCACTCACAACCAAAAAAATACTTTGTTGTCATCTACCTACTTGAGAGTGAGTGGGATTAAATTTGGGGATGTTGATACGTCTCAAACATATTTATAACTTTTGCTTGTTCCATGCCATATTTTTGCTCAAATATCTGTCCAAATACAACAAAGAAAATGTCCATTTTAATCTATTCATGAAATTTTGTACATGTATATACTCCCTCCATTTTTTTTTAGTCTGCATATAAGATTTGGTCTAAGTCAAACTTTGTAAAGTTTGACCAACTTTATAGAAAAATAATATCAACATCTACAATAGTAGTGTGAAAATTAATTTCATGATGCATCTAACAATATTGATTTCATATTGTGAATCTTGATATTTTTTTCTATAAACTTGGTCAAAGTTAACAAAGTTTGACTTTGATCAAATCTTATATGCAGACTAAAAAGAAACGGAGAGAGTACATACTAAATCTCTACCTAATAATAAAGCAAACAGTGTTTCTGGTCGTCCGTCATCTAAGTTACCCCGAAGTTGTGAATAATTACCCACCATGCCACCGGTAAGTAGAAAAAATTGTTTCATTTCTTGTATTTATTTTGCCGCGGTCAGCTTAGCTCAATAGGACGGAATCACATCCAGTAAAACAACCATGCATGTAGCCCAGTTGTTGGGCCCTTTGCGTACCATGCAGGAGATCGTGGGTTCGAACCCCTTTATAACCTTTTTCTTTTCATTTTTTAAAAGATCAAATACTTTTACAAATATTCATACATTTTAAATCCTAGCTCCAAATCTAACATGTCATATATGAAAATCCATCAGAAAAAGGTGTAGATTCCAAATATGCTATTATCATGCACGTTAATAATTTTTAAAATTAGTGCCAAGCCCAACAAAACATTGGTTCCATTGATCTTTATTTTAGATTTTTAGATAGCAGTGACATGTGGGTTAATGATTCACCTCAATCTCGGAAGAGCTCTGAGCCTTCCTTCATGCAGGGAATGAAAGGAGTGAAATGGATGGGGTAGTCTCCTTATGGTTTGCAGTGAACCTTCTAGCTTGTAACTAATAGTGTTTGCCTTTTCTCTTCTGTTTCGGTCACTTTACAACGGCCTATATACCCTATAACATATCCGTTTCCCTCTTAGCGAATGAAAAGCGGTGTCTGATGCATTTCATCAAAAATAAACAAGCAACCACTTGAGAATTATTTATAACGGCACCGTTTCAACGGTAATTTGCTTGCCCAAAACTTGGTAATTTGTCTTCTTCGGATTATTTATAGGAATGGTTTGCGAGGGATGGCTACCTTGCATAGGTTCTCGACCAAGTAAATAATTAATTTACTCTAATTATGTCAATAAACTAGACTTTTTGCCCAAAAATTATGTCTACTTTGAATTATTTATAGGGAAGAGAGGTCTGCAACGGTTGGTTACCTTGCAGAGGTTCTGGAACAAATAAAATAATTAATTACTTTAATTATGTTAGTAAACTAAAATGTTTGTGGCTCATGGTTTAACGCAATGTTCCTTTCACAAAATGTGACGATATGGCATATTAACCTGGAGGTAGCATCTAAATGGACCTGACTTTGTTCCTTTAGGTGAGGATATATTGTTCATCTGCTCATGTCAATTGCAGAAGTTCCTTGATTCACCGTATATGTAGTGAGGTACATTTGTTATATTTGCAAGTGTATATCATGACCACTGGTCGGCGAGACAAGGAGGATAAGCAACAATAGCGCGCTATTAGCGAGACATTACTCAGAATGCTATAACGTTCTATTAGCAGTGCCATAACACGTTTTTTGGAAGTGAACGATACATATGGGTACTTATGTTCAAATATTAGGGCATGCACATATTATTCGGTCATGTTTATTGCACTATGTCCTATGATATTGTTTTTCTCCCGTTGCAACGCCATGGACATTTTTGCTAGTATATGCTTATGTGTGCGTATTTATTTATTTGATTTTCTAAGTATGCAAGTCCTTTTTGCTGAAAAGATAGATCGAAACTACTTTGTGCACGATAGTGCTTAGCCGATTCATGCACCATATGTGAATCAGACGATAATCTGTAGTTTGCCTCCACACACCAACGGCCTGATTACAACATTGTCCATAAATCGTGCAGCCTACATCGTGTGTATAGCATCGTTCAAGATAGATAAAGGGATCCCGGAAACTCGGCCTCCCTATGGACTTTTCGGTGATCATGCTGCACGCGCTCGGTTCTTGAAACGCACGCGGAGCCCGGCCTTCATCTTCAGTGTCACCGCCATCTCGTGCTCCGGTGCCATGTCCATGCTCCCGACAGGCACTAGTACTTCAACGGCGAACCTCCTAACCACGGCTGCCGCGACGACTTTCATCTGCAGGTACGACATCTCCTTTCCGAGACACGCGCGCGGCCCCGCGTGGAACACCGGGTACCGTGCCGCCTCCGCCGCCACGAACCGGCCGCGTCCGTCGAGCCACCGTTCGGGGCGGAACACGCGGCAGTCGTCGCCCCACACCCTTGCCGACCTGCCCACCGCGTACGCTGAGTAGTCGGCGAACCACCCGGCGCGCACGACCGTGCCATCCGGCAGCACGTCATCGTGGGCGGCGACGCGGGAGACCATGGGCACCGGGGGGTACAGCCGCATAGTCTCCGTGATCGCCGCGTGCAGGTAGTGCATTCCTTTTAGCTCGTTGTACCCATCTTCCCTCTCGACGTCGTCATCGGCGAGGCGGTCGACGTCCTCGTCGGCTTCGCTTGACGGAGGCAGCGGCAGCGACATGACCTCCTCGTAGACGCGGCGCTCGCAACGCGGGTTGGCGCAGGCGGCAAGGAACCAGAAGAGCCACGTGAGAGCGGATGACGTGGTGTCTTTCCCGGCGAGGACGAAGGTCACGACGGTGTCCCGCAGGAACCGGCGCTTCGCTTCCGGCGAGGCAAAGATTCGGCCAAGCTCACTGGCTTCGTCTTCCTCCATCGCTGCCTTGAAGCGCGATAGCAAGTCCGGTTCGTCCTCACTATTTCCACTCCGACGCTGCTGCTTCGACTGCAGTATCGCCGTCACGTACTCGTCCACGACAGCGATTGCCAGGCGGAGCCGCCGCTCGCTGCCGAGATCGAGCAGCTTCATGACCCTCCACCCGAGGGTCGTCGGGTGCAATATACGGCCGAAGGAGATATCAACGGCATCATCGAACGCGGCGAAGAAGGCCCCATGCCGGTGATCATCCAGCAGCGCCGACGACCCATCGTCGTCCACGCCAAACGCGACGCTGCAGATGTTATCGAACGTGAAGCGTCTGAGCACGTCCTGCAGGTCAACAGCCTCGCCGGAGTCGGCGGCGGCAGAGAGAAACGGGACAAGGCGGCGGTGGATGTGGTCCCTGAGGACGCGACTAGAGAATCGGCGGAGCAGACGGGAGGAGAAGGAGTAGGAGGCGAGCTTGCGCTGGAGGGTCCGTTGGCGAGGAAGAGGCCGTCGCCGAGGAGGTCCGCGAATGCCGCCCGGATGCGCGCGCCCTTGACGTAGCTGGGGAAGTTGGCGCGCACGATGTGGTCGATGACCTCCGGGTTGGCCGTGTCGACGCCGCAGTAGCCGAGGCCGCCGAGTGGGCCGAGCACCTGCATGGTGGAGGCTGGGGCGGCGGCGAGGAGGTCGGCTGTCCAGTCGAGGAAGCGGTGTCCGTTGCGCAGGAAAGCGACGAGGTTGCCAAGAACGGGGTTCGATTGCGGGCAGTGGTTGCCGGGACCGGTCTCTCCGTTCGCGGCAACCTGGAGGCTTCGTCTTCGCCGGTGATGTTGGAGGAAAAGGACGACGGAGACGAGGAGGAGGAGGATGAGGAGAAGGTGGTAGGAGCAGAAGTGGAGAAGCGGTGGGGCAACCGCGTCGATGTCCATGCATATGCAAGAGAAGGTAAACTTTTCTTTCTTTTTTTTTTTGGGAAAAAAGAGGTCAGCTTAGTTTATGGTGCGCCCGATGCTTTGCGCCCGTAGCTTTTATGGTGCTCACGAGGTAACTATGGCCGTACACGTTGAAAGAATTGAGTGGACTCTTGACGTACGCAACCGGGAGGAGCTGACAACAAGTTTTGCATGTTTTGTTTTCGAAAAGAGTTTTACACGTTGCCTCTACCTTGTAAGGGCATCTTCCTAAAATAAAAAAGCATCTCGAGCGGTGGAACAGGGATCAGTTCGCGGATAAGGGTACGAGAAGCCACTATCCACGGCTCACATACATTTTAAACACTTTGGCCACAAACCGGATAAAATTCATGCAAACACGACGGATTTTATACGTATCGGGCGATATTCATGCAAACAAGGCAGATTTTCGTTAGATTTCGAACATTAAGAACAAAACAAAAATCGTTTCGACCAGGCCCTAAAACCTATCCTACGGTAGTGTCCGGCGTTCAAGCCCTTTTCTTCCCCCGTCCGCCGTCTCCATGACCATCGGCGACAAGATCGATGAAGTGAATCTGCGGTCTTCGGTGAGGAAGAGTAGAACACAGGAGACGGACCGACCCACATGGGACACAAGGCCCTGCCGCCTTCCGTGCCCTACTCATCCTTGGAGAAGTCTGCGCCATGTCCGTTGCGAGTGGACGTGAGGTCCACGATGGAAATTGTGACGCCTCCTGATGGTTCGGCAGCGACATTTAGGAGGCGCAGCTCACGTTGTTCTCGTCCGTGATCGCCTGTAGTTGCGCCTACGCGGAGGCCGCTTCCTGGCGAGCGGCGGCTTGAGTAAGGGTGGCCTCGTAGATCACACATTGCTCCGTGACTAAGTTGGGGTTCACCGTGGCCATGGCCGCCACGGCTTCCTTGCTCTCGCGCTCGCCCCCGATCTGGCCCTCCGCCGGCAGATGCCGTTCTAGGAAGAACAAGGTGCACCGTCGTTCCTCCTGCGCTTGCTGGAATGCCAACATAGGCATCGGCGCAGCTTGCTCCTCCGCCATGGCGGTGTTGTAGTGCACCTGCCTATGCTCCATGGTGAAGCCAGCATGCATAGGCAGGCTCCGATGTGGTGTCGTCGGAGCCCGTCTCCATCGTGGGGTTGTCCTCGGCGTCAGAGACCTCGGGCGAGCTGGCGGCATGCTGGCTTGGTGATACGTCTCCAATGTATCTATATTTTTTGATTGTTCCATGCTATTATATCATCTTTCTAGGATGTCTTATGGGCTTTTATATACACTTTTATATGATTTTTGGGACTAACCTATTAACCCAGAGCCCAGTGCCAGTTTCTGTTTTTCTCCTGTTTTAGAGTTTTACAGAAAAGGAATATCAAACGGAGTCCACTTGACGTGCCAATCTTTGATGATATTTTCTGGACCAAAAGAAGCCCCTCAAGTAAAAGAGTTGGCCAGGAGAGCCACGGGCTGCCCACGAGGGTGGGGGGCGCGCCCTGGGCAGGAGGGCGTGCCCTCCTATCTCATGGACAGCCCAGAAGCCCCCCTGACTTGTTCCCTACGCCAAAAAATCCTACAAATACTGAAACCTTCGGAAATTAACCTAGATGAGGAGTTCCGCCGCCGAAAGCCTCTGGTGCCACCAAAAACCAATCTAGACCCTGTTCCGGCACCCTGCCGGAGGGGGAATCCCTCTCTGGTGGCTATCTTCATCATCCCGGCGCTCTCCATGACGAGGAGGGAGTAGTCCACCCTCGGGGCTGAGGGTATGTATCAGTAGCTATGTGTTTGATCTCTCTCTCTCTCGTGTTCTTGAGATGGCACGATCTTGATGTATCGCGAGCTTTGCTATTCTAGTTGGATCTTATAATGCTTCTCCCCCTCTACTCTCTTGTAATGGATTGATTTTTCCCTTTGGAGTTATCTTATCGGATTGAGTCTTTAAGGATTTGAGAACACTTGATGTATGTCTTGCACGTGTTTATCTGTGGTGACAATAGGATATCATGTGATTCACTTGATGTATGTTTTGGTGATCAACTTGCGGGTTCTGTGACCTTGGGAATCTATGCATAGGGGTTGGCACACGTTTTCGTCTTGACTTTCCGGTAGAAACTTTGGGGCACTCTTTGAAGTTCTATGTGTTGGTTGAATAGATGTTTCTGAGATTGTGTGATGCATATCGGATGATCATGCCCACGGATACTTGAGGTGACATTGGAGTATCTAGGTGACATTAGGGTTTTGATTGATTTGTGTCTTAAGGTGTTATTCTAGTACGAACTCTATGATAGATTGAACGTTACTACGGACTCTTGAATAGATCGGTCAGAAAGAATAGCTTTGAGGTGGTTTCGTACCCTACCATGATCTCTTCGTTTGTTCTCCACTATTAGTGACTTTGGAGTGACTCTTTGTTGCATGTTGAGGGCTAGTAATATGATCCAATTATGTTAACCTTGTTGAGAGAACTTGCACTAGTGAAAGTTTGAACCCTAGGCCTTGTCTACTATCATTGCAACACCGTTTATGCTCGCTACCTTGCTGTTTTTATATCTTTTATTACAAAAACCTATATCTACCATCCATATTGCACTTGTATCACCATCTCTTCGCCAAACTAGTGCACCTATACAATTTACCATTGTATTAGGTGTGTTGGGGACACAAGAGACTCTTTGTTATTTGGTTACAGGGTTGTTTGAGAGAGACCGTCTTCATCCTACGCCTCCCACGGATTGATAAACCTTAGGTCATCCACTTGAGGGGAATTTGCTACTGTCCTACAAACCTCTACACTTGGAGGCCCAACAACGTCTACAAGAAGAAGGTTGTGTAGTAGACATCAAGCTCTTTTCTGGCGCCGTTGCCGGGGAGGTGAGTTCTTGAAGGTATATCTTTAGATCTTGCAATTGAATCTTTTAGTTTCTTGTTGTATCACTAGTTTAGTTTATAAAAGAAAACTACCAAAAAATGGAATTAAGGTTACCTCATATGCTTCATCTTTTTAATATCTTTCGTGAAAATGATGGGAAGGAAAATTGTGCTCAAGTACTAGAAGAAGAATTACATAGAATGCTTGGTATAAAATACTTGAATGATGAGCATGATTGCAATGTTGTTAGTGTGAATCCTTTGAATATCCATGATGCTAATGATATGCAAAGCCACAAGCTTGGGGAAGCTATGTTTGATGAAGATGATATTTTTAGTCCCCCAAGTTTTGATGAGCAAATTTATTATGATGAAAGAATGCCTCCTATTTATGATGATTATATTGATGAAAGTGGATTTGGAGAGGTCATGACTTTATTTAGTGATGAATCCGCTATTTCGGAAGAGGTTCCAATTGTTTATGAGAACAAAGTTGCTATCTATGATGATTATTGTGATGACACATATGCTATAAAGAATAAAGATAACCATGAAACTTTTCATCATGATTTTAGTTTTCAATTGGATTATGGTTCACATGATAGTTATTTTGTTGAGTTTGCTCCCACTACTATTGATGATAATAAATTTGCTTATGTGGAGAGTAGTAAAATTTCTATGCCAGTAGATCATGAAAAGAATGCTTTATGTGCTGGTTATATTGTTGAATTCATTCATGGTGCTACTTTAAATTATTATGAGGGAGGAACATATGTTTGTAGGAATTGCAATAATATCAAGTTTCCTCTCTAGGTGCTTAAAATCTTGAAATTATGCTCGTTTTCCCTTCCTATGCTAGTTGATTATCGTTCCCATAAGTTGGTTGCTCACAAAATCCTTATGAATAGGAAGTGGGTTAGACTTAAATGTGCTAGTCATATTCTTCATGATGCTCTCTTTATGTTTCAATTCTTATCTTTTATGCGAGCATCATTGAAATCATCGTGCCTAGCTAGGGGCGTTAAACGATAGCGCTTGTTGGGAGGCAACCCAACTTTATCTTTGTTCTTTGCTTTTTGCTTCTGTTTAGGAATAAATATTGCATATAGCTTCTGTTTATATGTGGTTTTGTGTTTTAATTAGTGTTCGTGCCAAGTAGAACCTTTGGGAAGACTTGTGTGAAGTTTATATGATCTTGCTGTGAAAAACAGAATCGTTAGCGCTCGCTAGAATGGTCATCAGATTTTACTGGAGCGTGCTATTTAGTTGATTCTTTTTGCAGATGATTAATAGACAAATTCCTCATGTTTACCAATTTAGTTTGAACTTTTTGGATTTACAGAAGTATGCGAAACCTGCAGATTACTATAGACTGTTCTGTTTTTTGACAGATTCTGTTTTTCGTGTGTTGTTTGCTTATTTCAATCCATCTATGAGTAGTATAGGAGGGTATGTGTCGTGGAATTGGCACGGCAGATGTTCGGTTTAGCGGACTTAGTCGTGAGGCCGCGCATCTATGTAGTAGCTTGAGAGGGGTTGAGCGGAATCGAGAGACGCAACGCAAGACAAGGGTTTAGACAGCTTCGGGCCCCGGGAAACATCGTCCGGTAATAGCCCTACATGTTGTTTGAGGCTAGGTGTCATTATGATCCTCATGGTGTCGCCGGTAAACCGACTCTTGGTGTCTAGCCCTAGAAACTTGTGAGAACTTGTCTAAACTTGTCCCTCCTTGGGGAGCCCTGCCCCTCCTTATATATGTTGAAGGGACGGGTTACATGACTAGTCCTAGTAGGATTAGGATTGCTTTATTACAAGGAGTCCTAGTCTTGCTTCCTTTGTAAGAGAATATTCCTTATGCTTTTTTCATAAACCGGCCCACCATAACGTGAACCAGCCTTCTGGGCCTTGGGCCTTGTCATTCGTGATCCGCCAGCCGGGTTACCAGTCAGTGGTATTATTTAGGCAGGTTGCTTGTAAACCGTCTGGTTATGACGGATCGCCAGTGAATCACCAAGTGTAAACCGCCAAGTCCGGCCGGTTCATATCGCGGGGTATATCCCCGACATTAGCCCCCAGTTTAGCTTGGATTTATCCATGGTAAACTTATGCTGCAACACGAGAACAAATTTGATAAGTTGTGCTCCGGGTTAAGAATTCTTGTAAACCGGCACCTGACCATCCGTAAATCCTTGCCCTTCTTCTAGAAAATCCGGGTCAACAGACCAGCTTCATAATCAACTTGCTTGTAGAAAAAATATTGAAAATAAAGAATTCATTTGACTCGGCCTTCAATGCTCTGACTTGATAAAAATATTGGTCTTTAAATATTCAATTGATATCCAGCCAGCTTGAGGATGTAGAACTTGCCGGTTTATGATTGCCAAAATTGCCGGGTTATAAAAACGGATGATCCCGGGTCATGACTGTTTATGGACGCCGGGTTATGATTGTTGCCAACGCAGGGTCACACAATTAATCTTCTGGACTTACCCAAAACTGAGAATTTGAAGATGTTCCTCCTTTATATGCATATTACCTGTAGCCCCCAAGTCTTAAGAGGAGAACATAGTGATAGCTTAAGACTTGTTTCAATATAAAAATTGCAATCTTGAAGAAATCCGGATTGTTCATCCCAATCACTATGAAACTGAATATTCCATATTATGTAGCCCCCAAGTGCCGGGTCATTATGCAATAATGAGCAGGGACTTTGAAAATATGATCATGTAAATTTGAACAGCAACATGTAGCCCCCAAGTGCCGGGTCATTATGCAATAATGAGCAGGGACTTTGTAGATATAATCATTGAAAATAACATTATATAATGTAACTTCCATCGTGGGGTTTGAACCCACGTCCACAAGGTTAAGAGCTTTGTGCTTTACCAACTGAGCAGTGGACCCTTCAATATAATTGATTAATACTTGTGTACCTTGAATTGTTTGACAGGAGCGATTGGTAGCCCCCAAGGGCCGGCTCAATATGATGTGATGAGTCGGGTCTTCAACAAGGTGAGCAAAAAATGACTTTGCATTAGCCCCCAAGTGTCATGGTGCATGCTTGCAGCGACATGAGACTTATGTATTTGATGTAATCCCAATTAGAATAATGTAGCCCCCAAGTGCCAGGTTGTAAGCCTGCAGCGACCCGGGACTATTCCTTTGTAGAATAAAGCACTTCCATCGATGAAATAATATCCATTGCGCTTAAAGCGACTTTGAAAACCTCAATCATAATATTGATAACCATAATAAAAACCAGCCATGTTGGCTATTAAAGATTTGAATAACATAATCCGGTTTGAAAACCGGTTCTAATGATATTTGATCACACAGTTGGTTTCACCAAGCCAGTATAGTAAGGATGATAACCCAAAACTTGAGTATTGATAACTCCTGCAATATTTCGCCGGTTTATAATAAAACCATACCGGGTTGTGATAAACACCGGATTATCCATATATGACATTGGCGATTTATAATCAAAAACCAGGCCGGGTTAGCAAACACCGGTCATTATCTTGTCTCATACTGGCGACTTATAGTCAAAGCCAGGCCGGTTTAATAAACACCGGTCATTATCTTACCTGCGATTAAGTGTACCTGTAGACCTTAACCCGGCAGGAATAATGTAAA
Source organism: Secale cereale (assembly GCA_902687465.1). Taxonomy (NCBI): domain Eukaryota; kingdom Viridiplantae; phylum Streptophyta; class Magnoliopsida; order Poales; family Poaceae; genus Secale; species Secale cereale. The sequence continues at coordinate 723,633,801 of LR738713.1, read as the reverse complement.
GCACGGGTGCTGATGAAACCCTTAGCTCTTTGTCGGCTTAATATGATGGCCGATCCGGGTTACGATGAACGCCGGTTTAGTTCTCGCTGGTGTTCATGACCCAGACTTTAACTTTGTGGATATGCGGTCAACTTTGAAGTTGCCCAATTCCGGATCAAACACCACAGAAAACTTTGAAAATCACAAAACATAAAACACTGTTGCAAATAAGACCATGTAGTCGAGGCTTTTTGCGAGCTGCCAGGCTCCATATTTGCCAATCAATGGATGCGACCCAAGGGGCTATGATTCATTTTGCCAATCAATGGGTGCAATCCAAGGAGCAATGATTTCTTTTGCCAATCAATGGATGTAATCCAACGAGAAAGAACTTTATTTCTTTTGCCAATCAATGGATGTAATCCAAGGAGCAAGAACTTTATTTCTTTTGCCAATCAACGGATGTAATCCAAGGGGCAAGAACTTTATTTCTTTTGCCAATCAACGGATGTACTCCAAGGGGCAAGAACTTATTTCTTTTGCCAATCAACGGATGTACTCCAAGGGGCAAGAACTTATTTCTTTTGCCAATCAACGGATGTACTCCAAGGGGCAAGAACTGTATTTCTTTTGCCAATCAACGGATGTACTCCAAGGGGCAAGAACTTATTTTGCCAATCAATGGATGTTATCCAAAGGGCGATGATTCAAAGACGATCATATAAACCGGACCAGAAGGGATTAAGCGAGGATTCGAATGTGATCCGTAGCCCCCTAGTGACCGTGGAGGTAGGGTACCTATGAAAGAGTTGCGCTTGAATGGCAAGTCCTGGTTGGTCCCTTATAGAATTGTCCTGCATAGCAAAATAGACTGAGCAAAGCATCTTGTTTTCTTGATGAAAATGATATATATCAAGAAAAATAGACTTTAGATGGATATCACCTGATGTATTTGGACCTTATGATCCTCATCGGGGTCTGTTTAGTCAAACCGGTATGTTGAATAGACCGGATCGCAGGGCGGACAGTAAAACGACCGCAGCATCAGTGGCAGCACAGATATATGAATCGGCCGTAGTTGTAAACCGGCGGAGATGAACAAGTTGTCCTCCGTGTTGTAAACCGATGCGGATGCGTGAACCGACCGTCCGTTCATCAAGTAATGTGACACAGAGGAAAACGCCGTTGTAGAACGTTGCCAGTGCGTGTTTTATATCCGCAGTATAACAATGATTTTACCTGTATATAGAAAACACCAATAGGGCAGTATAATGGTGCTCAAAGGAAATAAAATGTCTTGATAAAATATATAGGAGGGATAACACCTGATTTGCTTGAATAACAGATGAATCGGCCGGCGCCGACGGGCTAGTTGTCCTCCTTGTTGTAAACCGGCGCGGTCGCGTAAGACGGCCACGGCATTGAAAACCGGACCAAAGGCGAGAGATGGCCACGGCACTGTAACCGGTATGGGAGTCCGTTGAGTAACAACGACCACTGATTCGCTCGGACCATAGATGAGTCGGCCATAATATTATAGGCTGGTGCAGACGGGTAAGTTGTCCTGCACGTTTCTGGTGTTTTCAACGGACAAACGTGGTCAATATTTTGACTGTAGCCTTAACCTCTTGTGGAGCAGTAGTAGCCGGCTCAGAGTGATGCTATCGTGGCAACAGTGATACGCCCCCTTATTTTCTCCTCTAGTCAACACCATAGGTGGTTCAGACCAGTATTTTGTTGGCAAGAAGCGTCTGCTCATCTTTAAACTTAGATCAAATTCTCCGGGAGCTTCGCCTGGGGCAGTAGTATTCTGTAGTAATCATTGATTTTGCTTCCAGCACGTATGGGAGTCAAACAAGTCCGGTTTTCCCTTTGGCGTGAGCTCTCTGCATTAGAGCGCCTGTAGCGCTTTCTTCTGAAACATCATCCATTCATACTGTTTAAAATCTGCACCTCCTAGTAGTCTTTTCAATAGGTGAAGGAGAAATAACGCCTCCATTCACACTGATTTGAGAGCGGCAGTGGTTTAGAGCGGTAACAACACGAGGCCGAAGCCGATCACGGAAGCAACGACGGACGGCGGGGCAAGGCCAAAGCAGAAATCAACCCGTGTCTACCGAGGCGAATTGGCGAAGGTCACGTCGGCGACCTGAAGTAGGCCGACCTCAGCAGCATCTTGGCACCCTGGCGAGGACGGCTCGGAGGCCGCGACAGTCGTGGCAGCTCACAGGCGCGGGGCGACTCTCCGGTGGCGGCTCAAAGCCAGACCATGGAGACGGCTCGGAAACGCGCCGCCGAACACGCGGTGACGAGGCGGAGTCAGAATCAGGCGAACCGCCAGCCAGCTACAATGAGGCTGTGGCGGCTGATGCGGCGACGGCCCATGCAGGCGGCAGGCGGCCCATGCTTACAGCGGGCGACAAGTGGCTTGACTTCAGAGGCATGAGCGCGGGCGCATGGGAGAAGCGGGCGAGTTGAAGCAGGCCGCCATGACGGGCCGCGATGTGTGGTGGTAGCGAAGAGCCATGGCAGAGGCGGAAGCTCTGAGGCGCCTCGGCCACGGTGGTCGAAGAGGCGGGCGTAGCAAAAACAACACGGGAAGCGACCCGGAGCAGTGGCGGGCGGCCGAGGATGACTCGGAGCAGAAGACACAACAGTAACTCGGAGCAAATCCAGGCGAAGGCGAGGCCGAGACGGACCGACGCATCCGTGATAGTGGCTCGGAGCAACAGAGGCAGAGAACGGATCCGCAGAGCCGGCGCGGAGGAGTAGCAGAACTGGAAAACGGCCAGAGCGGCCGCCGGTACGGGCGCGCGGCTGTGGAGATGAGGGTATGCGGCGGTTCCTCCGCTGCGGTGAAGGCAGACCCGGAACGGATCTGGAGCGTACAGACGTACCCACGACTACTCCTCCTTCGGGTCGTAGTTGACTTTTTTTTATAATGGGAGCTCACGTGGGCCAGTACAGGTCTCGAAGCAGGATTCGTGGCAGCAGCTATGAGTTGACGCCCCCCGGATTTGAACAATGCGTGACAGCAAGAATTAACTATCTCAGCGACTTGGCCACTTGACGACTTGATGTAGAAGCGTCGGCAGTTTTGGCGGATTAACAGCAGACCTCCAATGTTGTGTATCAGGTCGCATCGGCGGCGGCTCATAGGATGCCGCAACCCTAACTTCTCGGACCGTTCGTTAACGACGTAGATCCTTTCTTCATCCGGAAAAATTGTGAACTTCTCCATCCTTCAAAGAAACCCTCCAAGAACTCAACACCACCGTGCGCATGCCCCACGGTGGGCGCCAACTGTCGTGGAATTGGCACGGCAGATGTCCGGTTTAGCGGACTTAGTCATGAGGCCGCGCATCTATGTAGTAGCTTGAGAGGGGTTGAGCGGAATCGAGAGACGCAATGCAAGACAAGGGTTTAGACAACTTCGGGCCCCAGGAAACATCGTCCGGTAATAGCCCTACATGCTGTTTGAGGCTAGGTGTCATTATGATCCTCATGGCGTCGCTGGTAAACCGGCTCTTGGTGTCTAGCCCTAGAAACTTGTGAGAACTTGTCTAAACTTGTCCCTCCTTGGGGAGCCCTGCCCCTCCTTATATATGTTGAAGGGATGGGTTACATGACTAGTCCTAGTAGGATTAGGATTGCTTTATTACAAGGAGTCCTAGTCTTGCTTCCTTTGTAAGAGAATATTCCTTGTGCTTTCTTCATAAACCGGCCCACCATAACGTGAACCGGCCTTCTGGGCCTTAGGCCTTGTCATTCGTGAACCGCCAGCCGGGTTACCAGTGAGTGGTATTACTTAGGCAGGCTGCTTGTAAACCGTCTGGTTATGACGGATCGCCAATGAATCACCAAGTGTAAACCGCCATGTCCGGCCGGGTCATATTTCCGACCGGTTCATATCGCGGGGTATATCCCCGATAGTATGAACCATAGAGAAGTTGGAATATAGTAGGTTTAACACCAATATAAACAAAGAATGAATTCATTGCAGTACCTTTGAGTAGTGGTTTGCTTTCTTATACTAACGGAGCTCACGAGATTTTTGTCTAAGTTTTGTGTTGTGAAGTTTTCAAGTTTTGAGTATTGCTTTGATGGACTATGGAACAAAGAGTGGCAAGAGCCTAAGCTTGGCGATTCCCAAGGCACCCCAAGGTAAAATTCAAGGACAACCAAAAGCCTAAGCTTGGGGATGCCCCGGGAAGGCATCCCCTCTTTCGTCTTAATCCATCGGTAACTACACTCGAAGCTACATTTTTATTCACCACATGATATGTGTTTTGCTTGGAGCGTCAATTTAGTTTATTTTGTTCTGCTTGCTGTTTGAATAATATACCAAGATCTGAAGTTCTTAAATGTTAGAGAGTCTTCACATAGTTACATAATTATTCAACTACTCATTGATCTTCACTTATATCTTTCGGAGTAGTTTGTTGTTTGCTCTAGTGCTTCACTTATATCTGTTAGAGCACGGCGGTGGTTTTATTTTGAATAAATAGATGAACTCTCATGCTTCACTTATATCCATTTGAGAGTCTATTAAAACAGCATGGTAATGTACTTAGGCTATAAAACTAGTCTTCACATGATAGACATCCAATATCAATGTAGTAAAAACTTTCACACTAAGTGCATTGAATATGATGAGATGTAGGATGCTTGATAATTGTTTTGAGATATGAGGATAGTGATATTACAGTCATGCTAGTGGAGTTATTATAAAATTGAGAAATACTTGTGTTAAGGTTAGTGACTCCCGTAGCATGCACGTATGGTGAACTGCTATGTGACGAAGTTAGAGTATGAGGTATTTGTAAAGTGTCAACCTTTGTGTGGAGGTCGGGGGCGCGCGATGGTTAACTCCTACCAACCTCCCCCCTTGGAGCATGCGTTGATTGCTTTGTTTTGATGACTCGTAGATTTTTGCAATAAGTATATGAGTTCTTATGACTATTGTTGAGTCCATGGATTATACGCACTCTCACCCTTCCACCATTGCTAGCCTCTCTTGTGCCGCGCAACTTTCACCGGTACCATACACCCACTATATATCCTTCCTCAAAACAGCCACCATACCTACCTATCATGGCATTTCCATAGCCATTCCGAGATATATTGCCATGCAACTTTCCACCATTCCGTTCATATGACACGCATCATATTGTCATATTGCCATTGCATGATCATGTAGTTGACATTGTATTTGTGGCAAGGGCACCATGCATAACTTTTCATACATGTCACTCTTGTTTCATTGCACATCCTGGTACACCGCCGGAGGCATTCATATAGAGTCATACTTTGTTGTTGTAGTATCGAGTTGTAATATCGAGTTGTAATGAAAGTGTGATGACCATCATTATTAGAGCATTGGCCCATGGGAGGAAAGGCTAGATCTATAAAGCCCCTCCGCCAAAAAAAAAGAAAAAAAAGAAAGGCCAAAGAAAAAAGAAAGCCCCCCAAGAAAAGGGACAATTGCTACTATCTTTTTTTCCACACTTTTTCTTCAAAGTAGCACCATGTTCTTCATTGAGAGAGTCTCATGCTTAGTCTCTTTTTATACTAGTGGGAATTTTCGTTATAGAACTTGGCTTGTATATTCCAACGATGGGCTTCCTCAAATGCCCTAGGTATTCGTGAGCAAGCAAGTTGGATGCACACCCACTAGTTTCTTTTGTTGAGCTTTCATTCATATTTAGCTCTAGTGCATCTGTTGCATGGCAATCCCTACTCACTCACATTGATATCTATATATGGGCATCTCCATAGCCCATTGATACGCCTAGTTGATGTGAGACTATCTTCCTCTCTTTTTGTCTTCTCCACGACCACCTCTATTCCACCCATAGTGCTATGTCCATGGCTCACGCTCATGTATTGCGTGAAAGTTGAAAGGTTTAGAATAGAGCATGAAAACAAGTGCTTGGCTGAAATCGTGGTTGGGCATGATATGAATATTTTGTGTGATGAAGAGGGAGCATAGCTAGACTATATGATTTTGCAGGGATAACTTTCTTTAGCCATAGCACTTTGAGAAGACATGATTAATTTGTTAGTATGCTTGAAGTATTATTATTTCTTATGTCAATATAGACTTTTGTCTTGAATCTTTCAGATCTGAACATTCATGCCACAATTAAGATAATTACATTGAAAACTATGTTGGTTAGCATTCCACATCAAAAATTCTATTTTTATCATTTACCTACTCGAGGACGAGCAAGAATTAAGCTTGGGGATGCTTGATACGTCTCCAACGTATCTAAAATTTTTGATTGTTCCATGCTATTATATTATCCTTCTAGGATGTCTTATGGGCTTTTATATACACTTTTATATGATTTTTGGGACTAACCTATTAACCCAGAGCCCAATGACAGTTCCTGTTTTTCCCCTGTTTTAGGGTTTTACAGAAAAGGAATATCAAACGGAGTCCAATTTTTGATGATTTTTTCTGGACCAAAAGAAGCCCCCGAAGTAAAAGACTTGGGCCAGGAGATCCACGGGCTCCCCACGAGGGTGGGGCGCACCCTCCTATCTCGTGGACAGCCCGGAAGCCCCCCTGACTTGTGCCCTATGCCGAAAAATCCTATAAATAATTAAACCTTCGGAAATTAACCTAGATCGGGAGTTCTGCCGCCGAAAGCCTCTGGTGCGACCAAGACCCAATCTAGACCATGTTCCGGCACCCTGCCGAAGGGGGAACCCCTCTCCGGTGGCTATCTTCATCATCCCTGCGCTCTCCATGATGAGGAGGGAGTAGTCCACCCTCGGGGCTGAGGGTATGTATCAGTAGCTATGTGCTTGATCTCTCTCTCTCTCGTGTTCTTGAGATGGCACGATCTTGATGTATCGCGAGCTTTGCTATTCTAGTTGGATCTTATAATGCTTCTCCCCCTCTACTCTCTTGTAATGGATTGAGTTTTCCCTTTGGAGTTATCTTATCGGATTGAGTCTGTAAGGATTTGAGAACACTTGATGTATGTCTTGCACGTGTTTATCTGTGGTGACAATGGGATATCATGTGATCCACTTGATGTATGTTTTGGTGATCAACTTGCGGGTTCTGTGACCTTGGGAATCTATGCATAGGGGTTGGCACACGTTTTCGTCTTGACTTTCCGGTAGAAACTTTGGGGCACTCTTTGAAGTTCTATGTGTTGGTTGAATAGATGTTTCTGAGATTGTGTGATGCGTATCGTATAATCATGCCCACGGATACTTGAGGTGACATTGGAGTATCTAGGTGACATTAGGGTTTTGATTGATTTGTGTCTTAAGGTGTTATTCTAGTACGAACTCTATGATAGATTGAACGTTACTACGGACTCTTGAATAGATCGATCAGAAAGAATAACTTTGAGGTGGTTTCGTACCCTACCATAATCTCTTCATTTGTTCTCCGCTATTAGTGACTTTGGAGTGACTCTTTGTTGCATGTTGAGGGCTAGTAATATGATCCAATTATGTTATCCTTGTTGAGAGAACTTGCACTAGGGAAAGTATGAACCCTAGGCCTTGTCTACTATCATTGCAACACTGTTTATGCTCATGTTTACCACTTGCTACCTTGCTGTTTTTATATTTACTTATTGCTAAAACCTATATCTACCATCCATATTGCACTTGTATCACCATCTCTTCGCCGAACTAGTGCACCTATACAATTTACCATTGTATTGGGTGTGTTGGGGACACAAGAGACTCTTTATTATTTGGTTGCAGGGTTGTTTGAGAGAGACCATCTTCATCCTACGCCTCCCACGGATTGATAAACCTTAGGTCATCCAGTTGAGGGAAATTTGCTACTGTCCTACAAACCTTTACACTTGGAGGCCCAACAACGTCTACAAGAAGAGGAGTTGATCTACGATGGACAACAAGGAATGCAAGCATAAAGAAGAGAAGTGTGTAAATTCATGACCGTGAAGGTATGTCCTACAACTCCCGTCGTGTGCACTTGAAATGCTTAAAATAGATGTATTATTAGTATGTGTGATGTGTGCAAGAGGGAGTAAGTCTTGATAATTAAAACAAAGGATTTTTTCTAGTAGCTGAAAAAAAATTGTAACCTTTGTTCTATTTAATCTAGATAACCGAGACTTGACATGGGACTGTTTTTGATTGAAATGATCATAATTGAGAATTACCACGCACAAGAGAAAGTCTTCAAACACTTGGGAGCCAAGCGGCGGCGACCTCCTGTGTTCTACTTTCCCTCGAAGTTGCCAACGGATGTGGATGCGAATGCACTGGCCCCGGCTCGTCGATCTCCTCCGCACACCTCCCTTCTTTCTCTGCCTGCATGGCGCAACTACGTGCGCGTCGATGGTGGATGGTGCGGTCATAGGCACTGGAGGGGCGTTACGACATGACGTCGTCCATGCACGGCAGCCGTGCTCCCCGACATGTCGATTTGGAGCAATTCACCACTCCTCCATGAGCTGGCTTGGAGCAGCGAGTTGTTGAACCATGCGCCGGATTGGGGCGGCAACTTGCTCCATCGGCCTTGGGGAGGGAGGTGGAGTAGCGAGCTGCCTCGCTCGTATCCACCGAGCTCGGCAGGCCACCATGCGGGATTTTATGCCGGAGAACTTATCTTCCTGCCCGTCGGAGGCCATCGAATAGTTGAGAAAAGGGTGAAGGAGGAGATCGGGTGAGAGGCGAAGGGGTGTGATTCTTTTCCGACGTCTGCCCTCATTTAAATAGAGGGCCGACAGGAGGAGCTCTTTCGGTGTTGCGTTTAATGTCGGCCCGCTCCTGAACGGATGTGTGCTGGAGTGGATTTCTCGGATTCCACATGGGGTTAATGGAGGCGTATGAATGTGGCAAGGAGACGTGTTCAGCTGGGCGTGCACTCTACAACGGCAATCATGCAGGCAGCTAGCGTCGGGTCGTCTTCAATGCGGAGTGGCACACTCTACAACAGCATGCGTGCGGGCAGCTAGCGCCAGGCGGGAGCACGTGTGGGCTGGGGGAAGGATTTTTTTGGTGGGCCAGGGCAGTCAGAAGCGGGCTTGGGAGCGGTCCGGACTCCTGCAAACCTCCCCCACTTTTGTTTCTGGTTTCGGGAGAAATTGCGTCCAAACCGCACCACGGACCGATACAGATCGGCGTTCGATGGCTTCTGCGGTCCGGATGGTTGCGGGAGGTTTATGTGCCCACCTTGGAGAGGCCCTAACACTTGCATAATAACAATGCCACCGTTACAATTATGCTAAGTTTTTAGGTCAAGAAGAGGAGGGCTATCTAGGTGTACGAATCGTAAGTGAACCAAAACCTTCTCGTTATTTCAGTTTAAACAACTGAGTTCCTTGATACGTCTCCAACGTATCTATAATTTTTGATTGTTCCATGCTATTAGTTATGAAGTCTTAGATGTTTAATGGGATTTATCATTCACTTTCATATCATTTTTGGGACTAACCTACTAACCCAAAGGCCCAGTCCACATTGTTGTTTTTTGCCTATTTCAGGGTTTTGCAGAAAAGGAATATCAAACGGAGTCCAAACGGAGTGAAACCTTCGCAGGAGATATTTTTGGAGGAAATCGTGCACGAAAGACTTCGGGGCCAAGCCAGGGGACGTGGGACCAGCCCTCGAGGGTGGGGGCGCGCCCCCCTTCCCAGGGCGGGCCCCCTTGTTGGGGAACGTAGTATTTTAAAATTTTCCTACGATCACGCAAGATCTATCTACCAGATGCATAGCAACGAGAGGGAAGAGTGTGTCTACGTACCCTCGTAGACCGGGAGCGGAAGCGTCAAGTGACGCGGTTGATGTTGTCGAACTTCTTCGCGATCCAACCGATCAAGCACCGAACGTACGGCACCTCCGCGTTCAGCACACGTTCAGCTTGATGACGTCCCACGAGCTCTTGATCCAGTTGAGCTTCACGGGAGAGTTTTGTCAGCACGACGGCGTGGTGACGGATATGATGTGTTCACCGGCGCAGGGCTTCGCCTAAGCTCCGCGACAGTATGACCGAGGTGTGATTCTGTGGAGGAGGGCACAGCACACGGCTAAAACAATTCAACTTGTGTGTCTTTGGGTGCCCCCCTGCCCCCGTATATAAAGGAGCAGGGGAGGGAGGCCGGCCGGCCCTTCCTGGTGCGGCTAGGGAAGGAATCCTACTAGGAATAGGATTGCAATCCTATTCCTAGAAGGATTCACCAAAAGGAAGAAGAGGGAAAGGAATAGGAGAGGTGGCGCCCCCCCAATCCTAGTCCAACTAGGAACCCTAGGTGGGGGCGCCGGCCAGCCCTATGGGCTGCCTCTCTCTTTCCCTTTAGGCCCACTATGGACCATCCCCTCTCGTAGGGGGTTCCGATAACCCCCTCCGGCATTCCCGATAAATCCGAAACTTTTCCGGTATACTTCCGGTGTCCAAATATAGCTATCCAATATATCAATCTTTATGTCTCGGACATTCCGAGACTCCTCGTCATGTCCGTGATCTCATCCGGGACTCCGAACTACCTTTGGTACATCAATACTCATAAACTCATAATACCGATCGTCATCAAACGTTAAGCGTGCGGACCCTACGGGTTCGAGAACTATGTAGACATGACCGAGACTCATCTCTGGTCAATAACCAATAGCGGAACCTGGATGTTCATATTGGCTCCTACATATTCTACGAAGATCTTTTATCGGTCAGAACCGCATAACAACATACGTTGTTCCTTTTGTCAAACGGTATGTTACTTGCCTGAGATTCGATCGTCGGTATCTCTATACCTAGTTTAATCTCGTTACCGGCAAGTCTCTTTACTCGTTCCGTAACACATCATCTCGTGACTAACTCATTAGTCTTTTGCTTGCAAGGCTTATTGTGATGTGTGTTACCGAGAGGGCCCAGAGATACCTCTCCGACACTCGGAGTGACAAATCCTAATCTTGATCTATGCCAACACCACGAATACTTTCGGAGACACCTGTAGAGCATCTTTATGATCCCCCAGTTACGTTGTGACGTCTGATAGCACACAAGGTGTTCCTACGGTATTTGGGAGTTGCATAATCTCATAGTCATAGGAACATGTATAAGTCATGAAGAAAGCAATAGCAGAAAACTAAACGATCATAGTGCTATGCTAACGGATGGGTCTTGTCCATCACATCATTCTCCTAATGATGTGATCCCGTTGATCAAATGACAACTCATGTCTATGGCTAGGAAACATAACCATCTTTGATCAATGAGCTAGTCTAGTAGAGGCATACTAGGGACATACTGTTTTGTCTATGTATTCACACATGTAGTAAGTTTCCGGTTAATACAATTCTAGCATGAATAAAAGACATTTATCATGATATAAGGAAATACAAATAATCATCTTTATTATTGCCTCTAGGGCATATTTCCTTCAGTCTCCCACTTGCACTAGAGTCAATAATCTAGCTCACATCGCCATGTGATTTAATACCGATAGTTCACATCGTTATGTGAATAACACCCATAGTTCACATCACCATGTGACCAACACCCAAAGGGTTTACTAGAGTCAATAATCTAGTTCACATCGCTATGTGATTAATACCCAAGAGTAATAAGGTGTGATCATGTTTTGCTTGTGAGAGAAGTTTAGTCAACGGGTCTGTCACATTCAGATCCGTATGTATTTCGCAAATTTCTATGTCTACAATGCTCTGCATGGACACTCTAGCTAATTGCTCCCACTTTCAATACGCATCCAGATTGATACTTAGAGTCATCTGGATTTAGTGTCAAAGCTTGCATCGACGTAACCCTTTACGACGAACTCTTTATCACCTCCATAATCGAGAAACATTTCCTTAGTCATCCAGTTACTAAGGATAATTTTGACCGCCGTACAGTGATCTACTCCTGGATCACTATTGTACCCCCTTGACAAACTCATGGCAAGGTACACAACATGTTTGGTACACAGCATGGCATACTTTATAGAACCTATGGCTGAGGCATAGGGAATGACTTTCATTCTCTCTATATTTTTCTGCCGTGGTCTGGCTTTGAGTCTTACTCAACTTCACACCTTACAAGTTAGGCAAGAACTCCTTCTTTGACTGATCCATTTTGAACTACTTCAAAATCTTATCAAGGTATGTACTCATCGAAAGTCTTATCAAGCGTCTTGATCTATCTCTATAGATCTTGATGCCCAATATGTAAGCAGCTTCACCAAGGTCTTTCTTTGAAAAACTCCTTTCAAACACTCCTTTATGCTTTCCAGAAAATTCTACATCATTTCCGATCGACAATATGTCATTCACATATACTTATCAGAAAGGTTGTAGTGCTCCCACTCACTTCTTGTAAATACAGGCTTCATCGCAAGTCTGTATAAATCTATATGCTTTGATCAACTTATCAAAGCGTATATTCCAACTCCGAGATGCTTGCACCAGTCCATAGATGGATCGCTGGAGCTTGCACATTTTGTTAGCACCTTTTGGATCGACAAAACCTTCTGGTTGCATCATATACAATTCTTCTTTAATAAATCCATTAAAGAATGCAGTTTTGTTATCCATTTGCCAGATTTCATAAAATGCGGCAATTACTAACATGATTCGGACAGACTTAAGCATCACTACGGGTGAGAAAGTCTCATCGTAGTCAACTCCTTGAACTTGTCGAAAACCTTTCGCAACAAGTCGAGCTTTGTAAACAGTAACATTACCGTCAGAGTCGGTCTTCCTCTTGAAGATCCATTTATTTTCGATGGCTTGTCGATCATCGGGCAAGTCAACCAAAGTCCACACTTTGTTCTCATACATGGATCCCATCTCAGATTTCATGGCCTTAAGCCATTTTGCGGAATCTGGGCTCATCATCGCTTCCTCATAGTTCGCAGGTTCATCATGGTCTAGTAACATGACTTCCAGAACTGGGTTGCCGTACCACTCTGGTGCGGAACGTACTCTGGTTGATCTACGACATTCAGCAGAAACTTGATCTGAAGTTTCATGATCATCATCATTAGCTTCCTCACTAATTGGTGGAGGAATCACTGGAACTAGTTTCTGTGATGTTCCACTTTCCAATTCGGGAGAAGGTACAATTACCTCATCAAGTTCTACTTTCCTCCCACTCACTTCTTTCGAGAGAAACTCTTTTTCTAGAAAGGATCCGTTCTTAGCAACGAATATTTTGCCTTCGGATCTATGATAGAAGGTGTACCCAACAGTCTCTTTTGGGTATCCTATGAAGACACATTTTTCCGACTTGGGTTCGAGCTTATCAGGTTGAAGTGTTTTCACATAAGCATCGCAGCCCCAAACTTTAAGAAACGACAACTTTGGTTTCTTGCCAAACCATAGTTCATAAGGCGTCGTATCAACGGATTTAGATGGTGCCCTATTTAACGCGAATGCAGCTGTCTCTAAAGCATAACCCCAAAACGATAGTGGTAAATCGGTAAGAGACATCATAGATCGCACCATATCTAATAAAGTACGGTTACGACGTTCGGACACACCATTACGCTGTGGTGTTCCAGGTGGCGTGAGTTGTGAAACTATTCCACATTGTTTCAAATGAAGACCAAACTCGTAACTCAAATATTCTCCTCCACGATCAGATCGTAGAAACTTTATTTTCTTGTTACGATGATTCTCTACTTCACTCTGAAATTCTTTGAACTTTTCAAATGTTTCAGACTTGTGCTTCATTAAGTAGATATACCCATATCTGCTCAAATCATCAGTGAAGGTCAGAAAATAACGATACCCGCCGCGAGCATCAACACTCATTGGTCCACATACATCAGTATGTATGATTTCCAGCAAATCTGTTGCTCGCTCCATAGTTCCGGAGAACGGAGTTTTAGTCATCTTGCCCATGAGGCATGGTTCGCAAGCACCAAGTGATTCATAATCAAGTGATTCCAAAAGTCCATAATTATGGAGTTTCTTCATGCGTTTTACACCAATATGACCTAAACGGCAGTGCCACAAATAAGTTGCACTATCATTATTAACCTTGCATCTTTTGGTTTCAATATTATGAATATGTGTATCACTACTATCGAGATCCAATAAGAATAGACCACTCTTTAAGGGTGCATGACCATAAAAGATATTATTCATTAAAATAGAACAACCATTATTCTCTGATTTAAATGAATAACCGTCTCGCAATAAACAAGATCCAGATATAATGTTCATGCTCAACGCTGGCACCAAATAACAATTATTTAGGTCTAAAACTAATCCCGAAGGTAGATGTAGAGGTAGCGTGCCGACGGCGATCACATCGACTTTGGAACTGTTTCCCACGCGCATCGTCACCTCGTCCTTAGCTAATCTTCGTTTAATCCGTAGTCCCTGTTTCGAGTTACAAATATTAGCAACCGAACCGGTATCAAATACCCAGGTACTACTACGAGCATTAGTAAGGTACACATCAATAACATGTATATCACATATACCTTTGTTCATCTTGCCATCCTTCTTATCCGCCAAATACTTGGGGCAGTTCCGCTTCCAGTGTCCAGTCCCCTTGCAGTAGAAGCACTCAGTTTCAGGCTTGGCTCCAGATTTGGGTTTCTTCATGGAAGTAGCAACTGACTTGCTATTCTTTTTGAAGTTCCCTTTCTTTCCCTTGCCCTTTTTCTTGAAACTAGTGGTCTTGTTAACCATCAACACTTGATGCTCCTTTTTGATTTCTACCTCCGCAGCTTTGAGCATAGCGAAGAGCTCGGGAATTGTCTTTTGCATCCCTTGCATGTTATAGTTCATCACGAAGCCTTTATAGGTTGGTGGCAGTGATTGAAGAACTCTATCAATAACACTATCCTCGTCAACTTTGCAACCAAGTTGAGTCATATGATTGTAGTACCCAGACATTCTGAGCAAGTGTTCACTGATAGAACTATTCTCCTCCATCTTGCAGCTGTAGAACTTATTGGAAATCTCATATTTCTCAATTCGGGCATTTGCTTGAAATATTAACTTCAACTCCTGGAACATCTCATATGGTCCATGACGTTCAAAACGTCGTTGAAGTCCCGGTTCTAAGCCGTAAAGCATGGCACACTGAACTATCGTGTAGTCATCAGACCGCGACTGCCAGACGTTCAAAGCGTCTACATTAGCGGGAGGGGGCTTGTCACCTAGCGGTGCTTCAAGGACATAATTCTTCTGTGCAGCAATGAGGATAATCCTCAGGTTACGGACCCAGTCCGTGTAATTGCTACCATCATCTTTCAACTTAGCTTTCTCTAGGAATGCATTAAAATTCAAAGGAACGGTAGCACGGGCCATTGATCTACAACAACATAGATATGCAAAAACTATCAGGACTAAGTTCATGATAAATTAAAGTTTGATTTAATCATATTAAATTAAAGAACTCCCACTTAGATAGACATCCCTCTGGTCATCTAAATGATCACGTGATCCAAATCAACTAAACCATGTCCGATCATCACGTGAGATGGAGTAGTTTCAATGGAAAACATCTTATGTTGATCATATCTACTATATGATTCACGCTCGACCTTTCGGTCTCCAGTGTTCCGAGGCCATATCTGCATATGCTAGGCTCGTCAAGTTTAACCCGAGTATTCTGCGTGTGCAAAACTGGCTTACACCCGTTGTATTTGAACGTAGAGCTTATCACACCCGATCATCACGTGGTGTCTCGGCACGACGAACTTTCGCAACGGTGCATACTCAGGGAGAACACTTATACCTTGAAATTTAGTAAGGGATCATCTTATAATGCTACCGTCGTTCTAAGCAAAATAAGAAGTATAATAAGATAAACATCATATGCAATCAAAATATGTGACATGATATGGCCATCATCATCTTGTGCTTTTGATCTCCATCTTCAAAGCACCGTCATGATCACCTTTGTCACCGGCTCGACACCTTGATCTTCATCGTAGCATCGTTGTCGTCTCGCCAACTATTGCTTCTACGACTATCGCTACCGCTTAGTGATAAAGTAAAGCAATTACATGGCGATTGCATTTCATACAATAAAGCGACAACCATATGGCTCCTGCCAGTTGCCGATAACTTTACAAAACATGATCATCTCATACAAAACCGTATAACTCATCATGTCTTGACCATATCACATCACAACATGCCCTGCAAAAACAAGTTAGACGTCCTCTACTTTGTTGTTGCAAGTTTTACGTGGCTGCTACGGGCTTAGCAAGAACCGTTCTTACCTACGCATACAAAACCACAACGATGTTTCGTCAAGTATGTGCTGTTTTAACCTTCACAAGGACCGGGCGTAGCCACACTTGATTCAGCTAAAGTGAGAGAGACAGACACCCACCAGTCACCTTTAAGCAACGAGTGCTCGTAACGGTGAAACCAGTCTCGCGTAAGCGTACGCGTAATGTCGGTCCGGGCCGCTTCATCTCATAATACCGCCGAAGCAAAGTATGACATGCTGGTAAGCAGTATGACTAGTATCGCCCACAACTCATTGTGTTCTACTCGTGCATATCATCTACGCATAGACCTGGCTCATGATGCCACTGTTGGGGAACGTAGTATTTTAAAATTTTCCTACGATCACGCAAGATCTATCTACCAGATGCATAGCAACGAGAGGGAAGAGTGTGTCTACGTACCCTCGTAGACCGGGAGCGGAAGCGTCAAGTGACGCGGTTGATGTTGTCGAACTTCTTCGCGATCCAACCGATCAAGCACCGAACGTACGGCACCTCCGCGTTCAGCACACGTTCAGCTTGATGACGTCCCACGAGCTCTTGATCCAGTTGAGCTTCACGGGAGAGTTTTGTCAGCACGACGGCGTGGTGACGGATATGATGTGTTCACCGGCGCAGGGCTTCGCCTAAGCTCCGCGACAGTATGACCGAGGTGTGATTCTGTGGAGGGGGGCACCGCACACGGCTAAAACAATTCAACTTGTGTGTCTTTGGGTGCCCCCCTGCCCCCGTATATAAAGGAGCAGGGGAGGGAGGCCGGCCGGCCCTTCCTGGTGCGGCTAGGGAAGGAATCCTACTAGGAATAGGATTGCAATCCTATTCCTAGTAGGATTCACCAAAAGGAAGAAGAGGGAAAGGAATAGGAGAGGTGGCGCCCCCCCAATCCTAGTCCAACTAGGAACCCTAGGTGGGGGCGCCGGCCAGCCCTATGGTCTGCCTCTCTCTTTCCCTTTAGGCCCACTATGGACCATCCCCTCTCGTAGGGGGTTCCGGTAACCCCCTCCGGCATTCCCGATAAATCCGAAACTTTTCCGGTATACTTCCGGTGTCCAAATATAGCTGTCCAATATATCAATCTTTATGTCTCGGACATTCCGAGACTCCTCGTCATGTCCGTGATCTCATCCGGGACTCCGAACTACCTTCGGTACAACAATACTCATAAACTCATAATACCGATCGTCATCAAACGTTAAGCGTGCGGACCCTACGGGTTCGAGAACTATGTAGACATGACCGAGACTCATGTCCGGTCAATAACCAATAGCGGAACCTGGATGTTCATATTGGCTCCTACATATTCTACGAAGATCTTTTATCGGTCAGAACCGCATAACAACATACGTTGTTCCTTTTGTCAAACGATATGTTACTTGCCTGAGATTCGATCGTCGGTATCTCTATACCTAGTTTAATCTCGTTACCGGCAAGTCTCTTTACTCGTTCCGTAACACATCATCTCGTGACTAACTCATTAGTCTTTTGCTTGCAAGGCTTATTGTGATGTGTGTTACCGAGAGGGCCCAGAGATACCTCTCCGACACTCGGAGTGACAAATCCTAATCTTGATCTATGCCAACACCACGAATACTTTCGGAGACACCTGTAGAGCATCTTTATGATCACCCAGTTACGTTGTGACGTTTGATAGCACACAAGGTGTTCCTACGGTATTTGGGAGTTGCATAATCTCATAGTCATAGGAACATGTATAAGTCATGAAGAAAGCAATAGCAGAAAACTAAACGATCATAGTGCTATGCTAACGGATGGGTCTTGTCCATCACATCATTCTCCTAATGATGTGATCCCGTTGATCAAATGACAACTCATGTCTATGGCTAGGAAACATAACCATCTTTGATCAATGAGCTAGTCTAGTAGAGGCATACTAGGGACATACTGTTTTGTCTATGTATTCACACATGTAGTAAGTTTCCGGTTAATACAATTCTAGCATGAATAAAAGACATTTATCATGATATAAGGAAATACAAATAATCATCTTTATTATTGCCTCTAGGGCATATTTCCTTCACCCCTGCCTCCAGGCTGGCCCACGCGGCCCTCGGTGCCCCTCTTCTTCCTATATATACCTACGTACCCCAGAAACTCCATACGCAAAGAGAAAACCCTAATTCCACCGCCGTAGCTGTTGTTCCCGTGGAGATCCCATCTTGGAGCCTGTTCCGGGAGGGGGGTCCATCATGGAGGCCTTCATCATCATAATCATCGCCCTCACCATGAGTTGTGAGTAGTTTACCACAGACCTTCGGGTCCATAGCTAGTATCTAGATGGCTTCTTCTCTCTCTCTGGATCTCAATACAAAGTTCTCCTCGGTCTTCGAGGAGATCTATTCGATGTAATCTCTTTTTGCGGTGTGTTTGTCGAGATCCGATGAATTGTGAGTTTATGATCAAGGTTATCTATGAAATATATTTGGTTCTTCTCTGAACTTTTTATGTGTGCTCATAATATCCTTGCAAGTCTCTTCGAATTATTGGTTTGGTTTGGCCTACTAGATCTATAGTTCTTGCAATGGGAGAAGTGCTTGGCTTTGGGTTCAATCTTGCGGTGTCCTTTCCCAGTGACAGTAGGGGCAGCAAGACACGTATTGTATTGTTGCCATTGAGGATAAAAAGATGGGGTTTTCATCATATTGTTTGAGTTTATCCCTCTACATCATGTCATCTTGCTTAAGGCATTACTCTGTTCGTATGAACTCAATACACTAGATGCATGCTGGATAGCGGTCGATGTGTGGAGTAATAGTAGTAGATGCAGGCAGGAGTTGGTCTACTTGTCTCGGACGTGATGCCTATATACAATGATCATGCCTAGATAGTCTCATAATTATTCGCTTTTCTATCAATTTCTCGACAGTAATTTGTTTACCCGCCGTAGAATATCGCTATCATGAGAGAAGCCACTAGAGAAAACTATGGCCCCCGGGTCTATCTTTATCATATTATTTTCCCGTCAATTTATATTACCATTGTTTATTTGCTGTTTTATTAAACCAAAAATACCAAATATATAAACTATCATCTCTATCAGATCTCACTATCGTAAGTGACCGTAAAGGGATTGACAACCCCTTATCGTGTTGGCTGTGAAGTTCTTACTTGTTTGTGCGGGTGCGAGGGACTGGCACATGGTCTCCTACTGTATTGATACCTTGGTTCTCAAAAACTGTGGGAAGTACTTACGCTACTGTGCTGCATCTCCCTTTCCTCTTCGAGGGAATACAACGCAAGCTCAAGAGGTAGCAAGAAGAATTTCTGGCGCCGTTGCCGGGGAGGCTTATGCAAAAGTCATATACTAAGTACCTATCACAAACCCTTATCCTTCGCATTACATTTTTTGCCTCTCGTTTTCCTCTCTCCCACTTCACCCTTGCCGTTTTATTTGCCCTTCTTCCGTCGTTTGTTTACCGTTCGCTTGCCTCTCGTTTGCTTGTGTGCTATGTGCCCTCAATTAGCTTGCATCTTCGCTTGCTAAAGTATGGATCCTCATCCACTTGCTAATCTCTTTAAGAGATCCAATTATGTTGAACCCATTGCTAGTGAGTTGACTGCACTAGATTATCTTTATGGGGTTTTGCTTGAAATTTGTGAATCTGAAAATTGTGACAAAATATTGAAAGAAAAACATAAATTGATTCACGATAGCTCCTTGAGTAAAAAGCATGATTGCAATGATGTTATTATAAATTTTATTGATGTCAATCGTGTTAATGATATGCAAAACCCTAAGCTTGGGGATGCTAGTATTGCTATGTCCACTACTTGTTGCAATGATCATGATTGGGGTGATTCTTTTTACGATCTTGAAAATTTATTTAAGCCTCACGATGAATATGAGATTGATAATGTTTGCAATATTATTGAAAGTGGGTTTGGAGAGGTCATGACTTTAGTTAATGTTAATCCCACTATTTTGGAAGAGTGTCAACTTTCCATGCATGTGGATCATGTTGAGAATATGTTATGTGATAGCTATTTTGTTGAATTTGATCATGATCCTACATGCAATAATTATGAGAGAGGGAAAGATGGTTGTAGAAATTTTCATGTTACTAAATTACCTCTCGTTATGTTGAGATTGCTATTGTTTCTTTCTCCTTCCTTACATATGCTAGATCTTGCCTATCTTGGTAATTTGTTTTCCTATAAAATGCCTATGCATAGGAAGTATGTTAGACTTAGATGTGTTTGTCACATGTCTTATGATGCTCTCCTTGTGCTTCAATCCTTGTCCTTTATGTGAGCATCATTGAATTACCGTGCCTAGCTAGGGGCGTAAAACGATAGCGCTTGTTGCGAGGCAACCCAATTTTTTGTTTTTTTGTTTTTGTTGCTGTTAGGGAATAAATATGGCATCTAGCCTTTGATTAGATGTGTTTTCATGTTTTGTTTAGTGTTTGTGCCAAGTAGAACCTTTGGTAAGACTTGTGTGAAGTTTATTTGCTCTTGCTGTGAAAGACAGATTCGTTAGCGCTCGCTAAAGTAGTCTTCAGATTTTACTGGAGCGTGCTTTTTAGTTGATTCTTCTTGCTGCTGATTGGTAGACAAATTTCTCAAATTTACCAATTTAGTTTCAATTTTTTGGAGTTCCAGAAGTAGGCGAACCCAGCATATTACTACAGACTGTTCTGTTTTTGACAGATTCAGTTTTTCGTGTGTTGTTTGCTTATTCCGTTGGATCTATGAGTAATATTGGAGGATATGAACCATAGAGAACTTGGAGTACAGTAGGTTTAACACCAATATAAACAATGAATGAATTCCTTGCTGTACCTTTGAGTGGTGGTTTGCTTTCTCTTACTAACGGCGCTCACGAGAATTTTTGTCTAAGTTTTGTGTTGTGAAGTTTTCAAGTTTTGAGTATTGCTTTGATGGACTATGGAACAAGGAGTAGCAAAGGCCTAAGCTTGGGGATGCCCATGGCACCCCAAGTAAATTCAAGATAATCAAAAGCCTAAGCTTGGGGATGCCCCGGGAAGGCATCCCCTCTTTCGTCTTCATCCATCGGTAACTATACTTGGAGCTATATTTTATTTGCAACATGCTATGTGTTTTGCTTGGAGCGTCTTGTATAATTTGAGTCTTTGCTTATTAGTTTGACACAATCATCCTTGCTGGACACACCTATTTGAGAGAGTTAAATATGCCCTATAAATTATTAGAACACTCTATGTGCTTCACTTATATCTTTTGAGTTGAATAGTTTTTGCTCTAGTGCTTCACTTATATCTTTTAGAGCACGGTGGTGGTAATATTTTGTAGAAATTGTTGAACTCTCATGCTTCACTTAGGTTTATTTGAGAGTCTATTAAAACAGCATGGTAAAGTGTTTAGGCTATAGAAACTAGTCTTCACATGATAAACATCCAATGTCAATGTAGTAAAAATTTGCACATCAAGTGCATTGAATAGAAGGAGATGTTGGATGCTTGATAATTGTTTTGAGGCATGAGGATACTGATATTAGAGTCATGCTAGTGGAGTAATTATGAAATTGAGAAATATTTGTGTTAAGGTTAGTGATTCCCGTAGCATGCACGTATGGTGAACCGTTATATGACTAAGTTAAAGCATGAGGTATTTGTAGAGTGTCAACCTTTGTGTGGAGGTCGGGGGCGCGCGATGGTTAACTCCTACCAACCTCCCCCCGAGGGGCATGCGTTGATTGTTTTGTTTTGATGACTCGTAGATTTTTGCAATAAGTATATGAGTTCTTATGACTAATGTTGAGTCCATGGTTTATACGCACTCTCACCCTTCCACCATTGCTAGCCTCTCTTATACCGCGCAACTTTCGCCGGTGCCATAAACCCACTATATATCCTTCCTCAAAACAGCCACCATATTGTTCCTCAAAACAGCCATCATACCTACCTATCATGGCATTTCCATAGCCATTCCGAGATATATTGCCATGCAACTTTCCACCGTTTCGTTTATATGACACGCATCATATTGTCATATTGCCATTGCATGATCATGTAGTTGACATCGTATTTGTGGCAAGGCCACCATGCATAATTTTTATACATGTCACTCTTGTTTCATTGCACATACCGGTACACCGCCGGAGGCATTCATATAGAGTCATACTTTGTTGTTGTAGTATCGAGTTGTAATCCTGTGTTGTAATGAAAGTGTGATGATCATCATTTTTAGAGCATTATCCCATGGGAGGAAAGGCTGAATCTATAAAGCCCTTCCGCAAAAAAAGGAAAGGCCAAAGAAAAAAAGAAAGGCCCAAAAAAAGAAAAAAAGAAAAAAGGGACATTTGCTACTATCTTTTTTCACACTTGTGCTTCAAAGTAGCACCATGTTCTTCATTGTAGAGAGTCTCATGCTTAGTCACTTTCATATACTAGTGGGAATTCTCGTTATAGAACTTGGCTTGTATATTCTAACGATGGGCTTCCTCAAATGCCCTAGGTCTTCGTGAGCAAGCAAGTTGGATGCACACCCACTAGGTTCTTTTGTTGAGCTTTCATTCATATTTAGCTCTAGTGCATCCGTTGCATCGCAATCCCTACTCACTCACATTGATATCTATTGATGGGCATCTCCATAGCCCGTTGATACGCCTAGTCGATGTGAGACTATCTCCCTCTTTTTGTCTTCTCCACAACCACCTCTATTCCACCCATAGTGCTATATCCATGGCTCACGCTCATGTATTGCGTGAAAGTTGAAAGGTTTGAAAAGATAGAGCATGAAAACAAATGCTCGGCTGAAATCGGGGTTGTGCATGATATGAATATTTTGTGTGATAATAAGGGAGCATAGCCAACACTATATGATTTTGTAGGGATAACTTTCTTTAGCCATAGTATTTTGAGAAGACATGATTGCTTTGTTAGTATTGCTTGAAGTATTGTTATTTCTTATGTCATTATAGACTTTTATCTTGAATCTTTCAGATCTAAACATTCATGCCACAATTAGGAGAATTACATTGAAAAACTATATTGGTTAGAATTCCACATCAAACATTCTTTCTTTATCATTTACCTACTCGTTGACGAGCAGGAATTAAGCTTGGGGATGCTTGATACGTCTCCAACGTATCTATATTTTTTATTGTTCCATGCTATTATTTATGAAGTCTTAGATGTTTAATGGGCTTTATCATTCACTTTTATATCATTTTTGGGACTAACCTACTAACCCAAAGGCCCAGTCCAGATTGTTGTTTTTTGTCTATTTCAGGGTTTTGCAGAAAAGGAATATCAAACGGAGTCCAAACGGAATGAAACCTTCGCAGGAGATATTTTAGGAGGAAATCACACATGAAAGACTTCGAGGACAAGCCAGAGGACGTGGGACCAGCCCTCGAGGGTGGGGGGCGCACCCCCCTTCCCAGGGCGCCCCCCTGCCTCGAGGCTGGCCCACGCGGCCCCTGGTGCCCCTCTTCTTCCTATATATACCTACGTACCCCAGAAACTCCATACGCAGAGAGAAAACCCTAATTCCACCGCCGTAGCTGCTGTTCCCGTGGAGATCCCATCTTGGAGCCTGTTCCGGGAGGGGGGGTCCATCACGGGGGCCTTCATCATCATCATCATCATCATCATCATCATCGCCCTCACCATGAGTTGTGAGTAGTTTACCACAAACCTTCGGGTCCATAGCTAGTATCTAGATGGCTTCTTGTCTCTCTCTGGATCTCAATACAAAGTTCTCCTCGGTCTTCGAGGAGATCTATTCGATGTAATCTCTTTTTGCGGTGTGTTTGTCGAGATCCGATGAATTGTGAGTTTATGATCAAGGTTGTCTATGAAAGATATTTGGTTCTTCTCTGAACTTTTTATGTGTGCTCATAATATCCTTGCAAGTCTCTTCGAATTATTGGTTTGGTTTGGCCTACTAGATCTATAGTTCTTGCAATGGGAGAAGTGCTTGGCTTTGGGTTCAATCTTACGGTGTCCTTTCCCAGTGACAGTAGGGGCAGCAAGGCACGTATTGTATTGTTGCCATCGAGGATAAAAAGATGGGGTTTATATCATATTGCTTGAGTTTATCCCTCTACATCATGTCATCTTGCTTAAGGCGTTACTCTGTTCTTATGAACTCAATA
This sequence comes from Secale cereale, assembly GCA_902687465.1. Lineage (NCBI taxonomy): Eukaryota > Viridiplantae > Streptophyta > Magnoliopsida > Poales > Poaceae > Secale > Secale cereale. The sequence continues at coordinate 723,609,531 of LR738713.1, read as the reverse complement.
CACTAGATGCATGCTGGATAGCGGTCGATGTGTGGAGTAATAGTAGTAGATGCAGGCAGGAGTCGGTCTACTTGTCTCGGACGTGATGCCTATATACAATGATCATGCCTAGATAGTCTCATAATTATTCGCGTTTCTATCTATTGCTCGACAGTAACTTGTTTACCCGCCGTAGATTATCACTATCATGAGAGAACCCACTAGAGAAAAACTATGGCCCCCGGGTCTATCTTTATCATATTACTTTCCCGTCAATTTATATTACCGTTGTTTATTTGCTGTTTTATTAAACCAAAAAAACCAAAAATGTAAACTATCATCTCTATCAGATCTGACTATCGTAAGTGACCATAAAGGGATTGATAACCCCTTATCGCGTTGGCTGCGAAGTTCTTATTTGTTTGTGCAAGTGCGAGGGACCGGCGCGTGGTCTCCTACTGGATTGATACATTGGTTCTCAAAAACTGAGGGAAATACTTACGCTACTGTGCTGCATCTCCCTTTCCTCTTCGAGGGAATGTAGCGAAAGCTCAAGAGGTAGCATTCCTTATGATTCAGATTTTTCTCTATGTTGCTCGAGGACGATCAAGTTTAAGCTTGGGGGAGTTGATGAGTTATATTTTTACACTCCTCTACCCTTTGTTTAAACCAAGATATTCACTCTAATATTGCCAATAATGACTAACAAAGGATTCCATAAATCCTCTCCTTATTGTGTTTCTACAGGGAATGGGCTAAATATGGACGATGTCAATTGAAAATATGAAAATAAGTGAAGGAGGAGATAGAAGAAATCAGGGGAGGAACACCAAAATAAATAGTGCAAGAGACGGTGTTCCATATGACCGCGACCGCTCGCATGAGCAGTTGTATGGCATGGGAACAGAGGCCTCTCGTGTCGTGGTACTAGGCCTGACAGTGAGAGTAGGGGTACGTAGGAGGAGGCAAGGTCCTAGCTACGGCAAGGTTGTACACACGAGTTTTACGAGTTCAGGCCCTTCTTAGAAGAAGTAACAGCCCTACGTCTTGGTGCCCGGAGGCTGTCGACTGGAATATAGGTGTATGTGTATGTTACAAGGGTTGCGAACCCTTGTACCGGAGGAGGGGGTGGCTTATATAGAGTGCGCCAGGACCCCAGCCGCCCCACGTTACAGAGGGTTCAATGTACATAAAAGCAGGACGTTACTGATAACGTCTGTAATAAAGAGCAGTAAAGGTCATTAATACTGCGGAGTGAATGTGTGACCGTTGACCTTAGACCTTCTGTGCGTCATACGTCTCCAACGTATCTATAATTTTTATTGTTCCATGCTATTATTTATGAAGTCTTGGATGTTTAATGGGCTTTATCATACACTTTTATACCATTTTTGGGACTAACCTACTAACCCAAAGGCCCAGTCCAGATTGCTGTTTTTGCCTGTTTCAGGGTTTTGCAAAAAAAAGAATATCAAATGGAGTCCAAACGGAATGAAACCTTCGCGAGAGATATTTTTGGAGAAAATCACGCACATGGAAATTGAGAACCACGTCAGGGGAGCATCGAGGCGCCCACGAGGGTGGGGGTGCACCCCCCTTCCCAGGGCGCGCCCCCTACCTCGTGGGCCGCTCCAGCGTCCCCCGGTGCCCTCCTTCTTCCTATATAAGTCTACGTACCCCGAAACCTTCGACAACAGAGAGAAAACCCTAGTTCCACCGCCGTAACCTTCTGTTCCCGTGAGATCCCATCTTGGAGCCTGTTCCGGAGCTCCACCGGAGGGGGATCCATCATGGAGTTCATCATCATCATCATCATCGCCCTCACCATGAGTTGTGAGTAGTTTACCACAGACCTTCGGGTCCATAGCTAGTATCTAGATGACTTCTTCTCTCTCTCTGGATATCAATACAAAGTTCTCCTCGGTCTTCGAGGAGATCTATTCGATGTAATCTCTTTTTGCGGTGTGTTTGTCGAGATCCGATGAATTGTGAGTTTATGATCAAGGTTATCTATGAAAGATATTTGGTTCTTCTCTGAACTTTTTATGTGTGCTCATAATATCCTTGCAATTCTCTTCGAATTATTGGTTTGATTTGGCCTACTAGATCTATAGTTCTTGCAATGGGAGAAGTGCTTGGCTTTGGGATCAATCTTACGGTGTCCTTTCCCAGTGACAGTAGGGGCAGCAAGGCACGTACTGTATTGTTGCCATCGAGGATAAAAAGATGGGGTTTATATCATATTGCTTGAGTTTATCCCTCTACATCATGTCATCTTGCTTAAGGCGTTACTCTATTCTTATGAACTCAATACACTAGATGCATGCTGGATAGCGGTTGATGTGTGGAGTAATAGTAGTAGATGCAGGCAGGAATCGGTCTACTTGTCTCGGACGTGATGCCTATATACAATGATCATGCCTAGATAGTCTCATAATTATTTGCTTTTCTATCAATTGCTCGACAGTAAATTGTTTACCCGCCATAGAATATTGCTATCATGAGAGAAGCCACTAGAGAACACTATGGCTACCGGGTCTATTCTCAACATATCAATCTACATCTACTTTACTTTTATCGCTTTTATTTGTTGTTCTTATAAACCAAAAAATACCAAAAATATAAACTATCATCTCTATCAAATCTCACTTTTGTAAGTGACCGTAAAGGGATTGACAACCCCTTATCGCGTTCTGCGAAGTTCTTATTTGTTTGTGTTGGTGCGAGGGACTCGCGCGTGGTCTCCTACTAGATCGATACCTTGGTTCTCAAAACTGAGGTAAATACTTACGCTACTGTGCTGCATCTCCCTTTCCTCTTCGAGGTTATACAACGCAAGCTCGAGAAGTAGCAAGAAGAATTTCTGGCGCCGTTGCCGGGGAGGCTTACGCAAAAGTCATATACCAAGTACCTATCACAAACCCTTATCCTTCGCATTACATTTATTTGCCTCTCGTTTTTCTCTCCCCCACTTCACCCTTGCCGTTTTATTAGCCCTTCTTCTGCCGTGTGTTTATCGTTCGCTTGCTGCGTTCTTGCTTGTCATTATGGCTAGTCCCTTATCCGCTCCTTTGTCTCCCGAGTTTGAAGTGCTTCAGTTCAAGCAAAAGCAAGGAGAAAATTTAAAAGATGATTGGTTTAGGATGATGGAATCTTATCATAAGTGCACCTTAGAGGTGAATTTTAGAATCTTGCTTCGCAATTTTTATGTTGGGTTGAATATGTCTCATAGACAACTCTTGGATTGTGTTGCCAAAGGGAATTTTACGAAGTTGATCCTAGTATCGCGCATGAAATTATAGAGAGAATAGTGGGAACACTACCTCCCCAAAAAGGGTCAAATTCAACCCCGGAAGGGACGCAAGTTTTTGAGAAAATTTGCGAAGTAACAAAAATATTACAAAAATCTCTTGAACCTCTTAAAAGTGTTAGTGGGAATCTCCACCGCATGAATATGTTGATCACTCTTTGTAATAAGCGGTTGGATGCTTTAGATCTAAAGATTTCCGAATATGAAGGGAAACGTAAAGAACCGCCCGGATTTGAGCTTGGCACCACTAAAAGGGTGAAGATCAAAGATGGCAATACCTAGATCTATCTTGTACCGTGTCTAGCTAGGGGCGTAAAACGATAGCGCTTCTTGGGAGGCAACCCAACTTTATATTTTTTGTTTTTGTTGCTGTTAAGGAATAAATATTGCATCTAGCCTCTGATTAGATGTGGCTTCATGTTTTGTTTAGTGTTTGTGCCAAGTAGAACCTTTGGGAAGACTTGTGTTAAGTTTATGTGATCTTGCTGTGAAAAACAGAATCATTATCGCTCGCTAAAGTGGTCGTCTGATTTTACTGGAGCGTGGTATTTAGTTGATTCTTTTTGCAGATGATTAGTAGACAAATTCTACAAATTTACCAATTTAGTTTGAATTTTTTGGAGTTCCAGAAGTAGGCGAAACATGCAGATTACTTCAGACTGTTCTGTTTTTGACCGATTCTGTTTTTCGTGTGTTGTTTGCTTATTTCAATGCATCTATGAGTAGTATTGGAGGATATGAACCATAGAGAAGTTGGAATACAGTAGGTTTAACACCAATATAAACAAAGAATGAATTCATTGCAGTACCTTTGAGTAGTGGTTTGTTTTCTTATACAAACGGAGCTCACGAGATTTTTGTCTAAGTTTTGTGTTGTGAAGTTTTCAAGTCTTGAGTATTGCTTTGATGGACTATGGAACAAAGAGTGGCAAAAGCCTAAGATTGGGGATGCCCCAGGAAGGCATCCCCTCTTTCGTCTTCTTCCATCGATAAATATACTTGGAGCTATATTTTTATTCGCAACATGTTATGTGTTTTGCTTGGAGCGTCTTGTATAATTTGAGTCTTTGCTTGTTAGTTTGTCACAATCATCCTTGTTGGACACACCTATTTGAGAGAGTTAAATATGGCCTAGAAATTGTTAGAACACTCTATGTGCTTCACTTATATCTTTTGAGTTGAATAGTTTTTGCTCTAGTGCTTCACTTATATCTTTTAGAGCACGGTGGTGGTAATATTCTGTAGAAATTGTTGAACTCTCATGCTTATATCTATTTGAGAGTCTATTAAAACAGCATGGTAATGTGTTTAGTCTAAAGAAACTAGTCTTCACATGATAGACATCCAATGTCAATGTAGTAAAAAAATTCACACCAAGTGCATTGAATAGAATGAGATGTTAGATGCTTGATAATTGTTTTGAGATATGAGGATAGTGATATTAGAGTCATGCTAGTGGAGTTATTATGAAATTGAGAAATACTTGTGTTAAGGTTAGTGATTCCCGTATCATGCACGTATGGTGAACCGCTATGTGACGAAGTTAGAGCATGAGGTATTTGTAGAGTGCCAACCTCTGTGTGGAGGTCGGGGGCGCGCGATGGTTAACTCCTACCAACCTCCCCCCTAGGAGCATGAGTTGATTGCTTTGTTTTGATGACTCGTAGATTTTTGCAATAAGTATATGAGTTCTTATGACTAATGTTGAGTCCATGGATTATACGCACTCTCACCCTTCCACCATTGCTAGCCTCTCTTGTACCGCGCAACTTTTGCCGGTGCGATAAACCCACTATATATCCTTCCTCAAAACAGCCACCATATTATTCCTCAAAACAGCCACCATACCTACCTATCATGGCATTTACATAGCCATTCCGAGATATATTGGCTTGCAACTTTCCACCGTTTCATTCATATGACACACATCATATTGTCATATTACCATGCATGATCATGTAGTTGACATCGTAGTTGTGGCAAAGCCACCATGCATAATTTTCATACATGTCACTTTTGATTCATTGCACATTTCGGTACACCGCCGGAGGCATTCATGTAGAGTCATACTTGTTGTAGTATCGAGTTGTAATATCGAGTTGTAAATCAATAAAAGTGTGATGATCATCATTATTAGAGCATTGTCCCATGTGAGGAAAGGCCAATAAAAAAAGGGAGATGGCCCAAAATAAATAAATAGAGAGGGGCTAATAAAAAAAAGAGGAGAGCCCCTCCAAAAAATGAGAGAAAAGAGATAAGGGACAATTGCTACTATCTTTTTCCACACTTGTGCTTCAAAGTAGCACCGTGTTCTTCATTGTAGAGAGTCTCATGTTTAGTCACTTTCATATACTAGTGGGAACTTTCATTATAGAACTTGGCTTGTATATTCCAACGATAGGCTTCCTCAAATGCCCTAGGTATTCGTGAGCAAGCAAGTTGGATGCACACCCACTAGTTTCTTTTGTTGAGCTTTGATACATTCTTAGCTCTAGTGCATCCGTTGCATGGCAATCCCTACTCACTCACATTGATATCTATTCATGGGCATTTCCATAGCCCGCTGATACACCTAGTCGATGTGAGACTATCTCCCTCCTTTTTGTCTTCTCCACAACCACCTCTATTCCACCCATAGTGTTATATCCATGGCTCATGCTCATGTATTGCGTGAAAGTTGAAAGGTTTGAAAAGATATGGTATGAAAACATGTGCTTGGCTGAAACCGGGGTTGTGCATGATATGAATATTTTGTGTGATGAAGAGGGAGCATAGCCAGACTATATGATTTTGTAGGGATAACTTTCTTTAGCCATAGTATTTTGAGAAGACATGATTGCTTTGTTAGTATGCTTGAAGTATTGTTATTTCTTATGTCATTATAGACTTATATGTTGAATCTTTCAGATCTGAACATTCATGCCAAAATTAACAGAATTACATTGAAAACTATATTGGTTAGCATTCCACATCAAAAATTCTTTCTTTATCATTTACCTACTCGAGAAAGAGCAGGAATTAAGCTTGGGGATGCTTGATACGTCTTCAACGTATCTATAATTTTTTATTGTTCCATGCTATTATTTATGAAGTCTTGGATGTTTAATGGGCTTTATCATACACTTTTATATAATTTTTGGGACTAACCGACTAACCCAAAGGCCCAGTCCAGATTGCTATTTTTTGCCTGTTTCAGGGTTTTGCAGAAAAATAATATCAAACGGAGTCCAAACGGAATGAAACCTTCGCGAGAGATATTTATGGAGAAAATCACACACGGGGAACTTGAGAACCACGTCAGGGGAGCATCGAGGCGCCCACGAGGGTGGGCGCGCGCCTCCCTTCCTAGGGCGCGCGCCCCCTACCTCGTGGGCCCCTCGAGCGTCCCCCGGTGCCCTCCTTCTTCCTATATAAGTCTACGTACCCCGAAACCTTCGACAACAGAGAGAAAACCCTAATTACACCGCCGTAACCTTCTGTTCCCATGAGATCCCATCTTGGAGCCAGTTCGGGAGCTCCACAGTAGGGGGGTCCATCACGGAGTTCTTCATCATCATCATCATCGCCCTCACCATGAGTTGTGAGTAGTTTACCACAGACCTTCGGGTCCATAGCTAGTATCTAGGTGGCTTCTTCTCTCTCTCTGGATCTCAATACAAAGTTCTCCTCGGTCTTCGAGGAGATCTATTCGATGTAATCTCTTTTTGCGGTGTGTTTGTCGAGATCCGATGAATTGTGAGTTTATGATCAAGGTTATCTATGAAAGATATTTGGTTCTTCTCTGAACTTTTTATGTGTGCTCATAATATCCTTGCAAGTCTCTTCGAATTATTAATTTGGTTTGGCCTACTAGATCTATAGTTCTTGCAATGGGAGAAGTTCTTGGCTTTGGGTTCAATCTTGCAGTGTCCTTTCCCAATGACAGTAGGGGCAGCAAGGCACATATTGTATTGTTGCCATCAAGGATAAAAGATGGGGTTTATATCATATTTCTTGAGTTTATCCCTCTACATCATGTCATCTTGCTTAAGGCGTTACTCTGTTCTTATGAACTCAATACACTAGATGCATGCTGGATAGTGGTCGATGTGTGGAGTAATAGTAGTAGATGCAGGCAGGAGTCGGTCTACTTGTCTCGGACGTGATGCCTATATACAATGATCATGCCTAGATAGTCTCATAATTATTCGCTTTTCTATCGATTGCTCGACAGTAATTTGTTTACCCGTCGTAGAATATCGCTATCATGAGAGAAGCCACTAGAGAACACTATGGCCCCCGGGTCTATTCTCAATATATCAATCTACATCTACTTTACTTTTATCGCTTTTATTTGTTGTTCTTATAAACCAAAAAATACCAAAAATATAAACTACCATCTCTATCAGATCTCACTTTCGTAAGTGACCGTAAAGGGATTGACAACCCATTATCGCGTTGGCTGCGAAGTTCTTCTTTGTTTGTGCAGGTGCGAGGGACTCGCACGTGGTCTCCTACTGGATTGATACCTTGGTTCTCAAAAACTGAGGGAAATACTTATGCTAATGTGCTGCATCTCCCTTTCCTCTTCGACGAAATACACCGCAAGCTCGAGAAGTAGCAGTGCGTCGAGTGGTTTCTTGCGCGGTCGAGTGACTTCATTCTGTCGAATGGAATTGGGATATCCGAGTGAGGTGTATGGTCGAGTGAATTGCTCTCTTTGGCCATATTAGTCGGTATCTTCTATCATCCCTGAAATGTCTTTGTTCTTAGGGTAGTGACCTTGGGTAGGGTACCTAGGTTAGGCCTGTGACCCTACCCTAGCTAGGTCCATGGTGTCATCAGTAGCCCCCGAATGGATTGAGGGCCGAGTGAAAAAAGAGGGTTGAAGTTGATTCCAACCCGATTCTGATGCTCCGCGGGCATCCTCTTCGAACCGGGGGGATCGAGCTGACCCTTCAACCTCACTTCAGTGACCTTGATCGATTCATAAACCGTCGAGTGAACTTTTGCGATTAACTTTCGAGTGCCGGCGAGGCGCGCGGTTTTCGCCGCCATTGGCTGCTCTACAGTTCCCGGAGTTTACGGGATTCGAATTTTGGGGAAGCGCGTGGGACGGAACGAGTCGCGGTAATCGGACCGGATATACACAGGTGCCTCGATCTCCGCGCCGCTTTTTTTGCCACGTATTGGGCTTGCGACTGTTGCAGAATTTGACAGGATTGCATGGGCCCACCAGTCAGTCACTCGACTGCTGGGCTATAAGAGGGCGTTGCGGCCGATGCGTAGGCATAGTGCGCCCACACTTCTTCTTCTTCCTCCACTTCTCCGCCGCATCGCTGCTCCTCGCCCAGTGCCGCCCCGCCCGCGCGCAGCTTGCCCCCATGGGTAAGGACAAGACGGCGGCCCTGGAGCACGCGGAGAAGGCACCAGCGACGGGGAAGGGCAAGAAGACGAACCGGGGGTCGACGTTGAGGACCGCGCTGCCGCCCGACTGGATCCAGGGGGACTGGACAGGTCCTCGATGTAGCTAGAGGACATGGTGGAGCTAGTGGACGGCGGCCTGATCGCCCATGATTCATGGAGGCTGCCGGGGGACGAGCTCGAGCCGCAGCCGCAGGAGGGCCAGTGCGTCCTCCTCACGACCCACGTCGACCGAGGTTTCACTTTGACTCCTTATCCTTTCTTTCGAGGCTTTTTGAACTTCTACGGCGCCCGGTTGCACCACTTTTCCCCCAACACCATTACATATCTCGCTGCCTTCATCTATCTGTGTGAGAATTTCCTGGGGTGTCGACCTGTCACACCCTGCATTTTGTATCATTGTTATTTGCATCAATGAAGCATGAAAATTTGGACCAACAAATTTTCTTAGCATCATTTGGCTTTTATTTGGAATTGAGTTTTTCTCCATGTGCTTTTTCATGTGCTCATTAAAGTCAACTATTACCTCTTGTAGAATTCATCTCCATACCCAAAACTTCTGCCCAATGATCATGCCAAGTGTTATATAGCAGTATAGTATTTTCTTACAAAATTAATTTGGCCAAAATGTATTTTATAAATTTAGTATTCCTAAAACCCCTGAATTGAGGTTTGCACTGCAAGTGCTTGATTTAGGGTGAGAAAATTATTTCTAAAGGTATATTTGAGACCTAGTAGTCATAGGACTTCCAGAAACCACAAAGGTGTAATTTTAAAAGTTATTTTCCTATTTTATTTAAAAGCTTTTTCTTAAGGCCAGAAATGGTCTTTAATAGGGGAAAAATTATTTAAGTATTTCAAAAATATTTGCCAAAATTCAGGGAGACTCATAGGACATATATTGTCCATATATAAGAGTTTCAACACTTGGTCATGTTCAAATTAATGGGCTAATCCCTCTAAAACCCTTTCTGGATATTTCAAGCTTTTGAAATATTTACAAAGGAAATATTCTCCAAAAATTCCAGGGAAATTCTATCATGTCATATATGACATATTTGATGATCTTGCCAAGTCCCATGCCTTGGGAAGCAAGAAAAAATCCTCAAAACCCTTCATAACCATTCTGTCCATATTTGAAGTTTGAGCAACTTTACATTGCCAAACTTGTCCAAATGCTCTCAAACTTGGTGCACATGCTAGAATGGCCTAATAAGGCATCTAGACCAAATGGCATAAGATTTGGAGTAGAGCAACTTGATCAGAACACCCCAAAACCCTTTCTGTTCAAATGCAAATTTGAACAATTTTACATTACCAACTTTTTACCTGGAGCTTCAAACTTTGTGGGCATGATCAATACCCCAAATGATGAAACTACACCAAGTGGTGCATCAAGGGGAGATGATTAGCTTGACTCAAACAAGATGAATCCATTTCTGTTGTTTTCTAGGGTTCACCAAAGTTACATTGGCTAGTTTCTTCAAATGAGCCCAAATTTGGTGAAACAGCCTATTTTCACATGTCATTCAATCATGTTAAGTGTCATGGCAAGTGGAGATCATCTGCTTGACCAAACACTGATCAAACACCTTCTGCAAAATTACCAAAACCCTCTTCTTGATCACTTTTACCTTTTACCTTGGCCTCAACTTTCTACCACACGTTCATCTAGTTACTAGCTACCTCCAGTAACTTCCCCAGGACCCCAGCTCCATGATTGAGGGGTAAAAACCCTAGTTCACCCTGCTGGACAGCCATTTTCTACCAAGTCACCAGTTCCTCTTCTCTCTCACAGCATCTCCAGAGCATCCAAAGCCTCAACCGTAGTGCTTGCATCACCCTGGACCCCCCAGACACGGTGGACGCGTCCAGAGGGCCAATGGCATGCAGTAAGGGCGCTCCAGAGCGCGCTACAGTGCGCCCACGCACTGTAGCTTCGCCCAATCGCCTGCCCCCGACAGCCTCGAGCTCTCCCCTCGCGCCTCCCAATGCGCCTCGACGTCCGCAGCCTCCACCGGTGCTGTCCCCCTCCTCCTGCGCCCTCCAATGGCCGTCTCCACATGCGCACCGGCCGCCCGCGACGTCCACTCCTCGGCCTCACACGCGCGCACGGTCTGGAGCGTTCCCCGCTCCTCCTCTCACCTCAATTGGACGTGGACCACGTCCACGATCCTCCCCGGCTCGATCACAGGCACCAGAACCCCTTCCAGCCTCGCCTGCAACCTCGCCGGCGCACGAGTCCACGGTGGACCGTGGGCGCGGCTATATAAGCGTGCCCCGGCCTCTCCAACGGCACCAGCAGCTTCAGCACACCCCCAGCAACACTCCCGCACCACTCACTCCTCCCCATAAAGCCCCTGTGCTCGAGATCGACCGGAGCTCCGCCGCGTCGGGCAGCCGGCGATCTCAGGGTACAGGCCTCCTCTGCTCCTCCTTTAGCTCCATTTAGAACCGCCGCAGCTCACTGATGTGTTCCCCTCCATTTTCCCCTTCTGCAGCTGCCGGAAACAGGCTAGCCAGCAGCTCCCCGACGACCCTCCGCCGTCCCACCTCGCCGCCGACGAACCCGATCTCCCCGGCGTGCCGCACCACCACCACTACCTCCGCGACTCGTCGCTGAACCCATCCCTGCCCTCCGTTGCCGTCGCCGTGGCCGGAATCGTCGCCGGTGAGCTCGCCGTCGCCGTGGCCGTGAGGTTGAAGATGACAGGCGGGCCCCGCCTGTCATCCTCACCCCTCTCTCCCTCCCCTCACAGCCGCTGACCGCTGGGCCCCGCCCGTCAGGTTTGAAAGCCTGACGTGCGCGCGCTGGCGCCCGAGCGGCTGGGCTGGATGCCCTGGGCCGTGCACTGTGGCCACTCTGGCCCAGTAGCACAGGGCCATTTCTTTTTATTCTTTCTGTAATTATTTCAAATAATTTTACAGAAATGAATATTAGTCCAAATGAAATAATTCCAACTCCTAAAATCTTGTAATATCCCAACCTATTTAATGGTGTCACTTTCACACATATCCATGCAACTTTTCTGTTCTGTTCAAATTTAAATTCAAATTTGAGCAATAAAACTCCTGTTCTAAAATCCTTAGATTCCATTCTGTCACTCCAAAACTCCAACTAGGAATTTTCTCCATCTTAGTTTTCCCTCTAGTATTTTACAAAAATAAGTTGACATTTTTCTGAGCACTTTGATTTTTCTGTTTTATTTGTGGTCTTATTTTTCCATTGTTATTATGCGGCGTATAGATACCGTATTTGACGAAGTTGCTGAAGAAGGAGAAGGAGAAGGATTTGAAGACTTTGAAGACCAAGCCAACCCAGGCAAGCAGCCCTTTGACCATGATACACTTGTTCTTCGGAACCCGTTTGTTTCCGATGCATGATGGTAGAATCACGGTGGTAACCTAGTTGGATCACCACATGATGCATGCCTTGCTCTTAATCTTGCTATGTGCTAGATGTCATGCAAATAGTAAGTAGTGATGTTTAGTGACGCATGTGTTATTTGAACCTTCGTGGTTGAAATCCTTGCATAAAACCCATCGGGTGCCCCTAATGCCCGAGGGTGATGTTGAGTTAGGTCATCACTTGAGGAAGAAGTGATGTGCCGGTAAATCTTGTGCATAGGTGAAATGATGGATTAGATTTATGTGTGACTACCGTCCCAACCAAGCATGTGCAACCACACTACCCCTTATGGGACGGGGCTTTATTGATTACTTAAGTCGATACTAGCATGGTGCCCGCATTACTAGTGACGGGAAGACTTGAGGTCTTTTCCGGGACGGGGTCGTGCTTGGATAGACGACCATGATTGTTTTCACAGGGCACCGGACACACCGTTGGTCCCTTCGGGTACGCGTGACATTGAAATTAGGGCAAGTCCCGTAATCTATTATTTGTACCCGAGGGTCGTGTACCAACGAGTGGACTCTATGTTAGTGTCGTCTAAGGAAAGATAATGACTGGGTGCTTCCCCCGAGTACTTGAGGTACTGCGGGATCGTGGATGACACGAAAGCTTCCCGGATCTTGTGGGTAAAGTGCGCAACCTCTGCAGAGTGTAAAACTATTCGAATAGTCGTGTCCACGGTCATGGACAGTCGGGTGGTGCTACTTAAACTATGTCCAGAATTTTACTTCATCGGTGAAAGTGTGTGGATGATGAGTCAAGGTGGTGACTTGACTCGATGAGTTGAATCATATTCATGTTGATATCGGTAACCTGTTTTCAAGGTTACATGAACTCGTTGTTGCATACACTTGATGGTAGAACATTTATTCTAGCCCTTTGCTAGATTGCTCATTATTATTCAATTGCATTGTTACTTTGAACCACATCATGGGTTGCTTGCGAGTACATTCAAAGTACTCATTGGCTTGCCACTGGTTATTTAATTGGCCAGGCTTGGAGGAACAGGAATTTGAGGAAGAGTTCTTTGGAGACGAACATGCGAACTAGGACGCTATCCCAGTCAGAATGCCTATAGGGTTAAGGCAGATGGCATGGGTTCTACCTATCATCGAAGACTTCCGCTATTTGAGTTATTTGCTATTCAGCCCGTGAGGCTTTATCTATGTAAGACTTGGCCATAAGGGCCTTAATTTGTGTAAGACGATATGTATGGATGTAGGACTCTTGTTATTCAGCTTCTGTGTGTTCAGTGAGCATTGATCTCTGGGATCACTGTACACGTGCATTCGGTGATCTCGACTTCTAAGTCAGGGTCCCCACACGACCGCACTGGGGTCTGTTCAAACACATTTTCACTTGTCGTTCTCAATCCATCAAGAAAGGGAATCCGACTGACGAGAAGATGCACGTGATCCAGATGTGCGGCGGCTTAGGCATTCAGACTAGGGGTAGGAGCACCTTACCTTCCATGACTCTTTCCTAGTCTGTCAGAGGATGGCAGTCGACCTGGTTCTACTGCAAGGACATCCTGACCCCTGGTCAGTCGACCGGTCTTCCTCCTTTTACCTTGAATCGAGTCAGTCAGCCTCCCACGTTGCTTGTGAGTTGGGCTGACAAAGTTGAAGTACATATGTTGGTCGAGCGAGTGGTTCAGCTGGTCCGCGACGGGGTAACTAGGATGGACATGCTGGAGGTATTTCTTAGTCGACGGATCCAGCCTCTCCAAGCCCGTGATCATGCGATGTGGATGTACTCGGGCACCAACGACACCCTCGGGTCCACCCGGAGGAGATCGCCGAGAAGACGGTGGAGCAGTGGTTGAAGAGCATTACCGGGAACAAGGACAACCCCCTGGGGACTAGGAGAGTATGTCCATTCGACGCAGACCGTGAACCAGATAAGGTTTGGCTTCAGTTTCTGAGTGAACTTCCCGATTCGATTTGCGGCCATCTCTGAATCCGATGATGTTTGATTAACTCTTTGTCCTGCAGATTTATATTGAGATGTATTTGGTGCCCAATGGAGAGCAAGTCCAGGAGGGGGTGGAGGGTGTTGGTGAGGTCACCGACTGGAAGTCTGATGTGGAGACCGACGAGGAGAGTGAGGACTCAAGTAGTGATGACGAGGTCGAGTCGCCGCCTTGCATCGAGAGGCGCTCCAAGCTGACCCATGATCCAGAAAGTGTGCGCTCCAAGACAGCCCCCTCCAGTTCCCAGGTACAAAAATGCACTCGGACGACTTCCCCTGATCTGACTGAGAAGGCCCCGAAGCGGCCCAAGGTTGCTGCTTCAAAGCCTCGGAAGGCCCTGCCTAAGATCAAGGTGGACATTCCGATTGCTTCCACGTGAGTGTCATTATTCCATGTTCTTCTTTTGTTTAAGAAATCTGATGCATCTTGTCGATTCATCTATCTGTTTGACCGAGTGTGTTCTGAAATCTTCAGTGCTACCACTTCTGGGACCTCTATGGAGATTGACAAGGGCCACATCGACGAGGAAACTGCGAACATGGCCACTTCCAGCGCAGGTATAGTTCTTCGGTCGTGTCTTTACTTTCGTTCATCGCTTCGTTAGTCGGTTAAACGTTCTTTTTGGTCGAGTGTTTAGCAGCATGATAACCCACAAGTGTAGGGGATCGCAACAGTTTTCGAGGGTAGAGTATTCAACCCAAATTTATTTATTCGACACAAGGGGAGCCAAAGAATACTCTCAAGTATTAGCAGTTGAGCTGTCAATTCAACCAAACCTAGAATACTTAATATCTTGTCACGCCCAAGATGCGATTCTATCCCGATCATGTGACAAACTCGTGATTGGGACACAACCGCATTTCGAGCGCTTAGCAAGATGGATATCATTACATCGTACCATTACATACATACATGGGGGGAAACATACAAGTCATACAATTCACATGAATATATCATCATCATATACAAAACATCTGACTACGGATGCAAACATGAAAAGCACAACAACATCCATCTGCTATCCCAGGCTGCCGACCAGAAACCTAACCCAAGACTGACGAGGAAGAAGAAGAAGAACCCCAACACAAAGAACATCGCTCTCACGTCAAGTCATCGGAAACATGCACCTACAACTGTTGTCATAGTATCTGTGAGCCACGAGGACTCAGCAATCCCATAACCATGGATATCAAGACTAGCAAAGCTTAATGGGTATGGAGAGGTTAAGTAGTGAGGTTGCAGCAGCGGCAAAGGATATGAATGGTGGCTAACTTATGAGTACAAGAATAAGATGAGCATCTACGCAAATGGTCATAAACTAGTAATGATCGCTAAGAGATCCTGAACTACCTACGAGTCAAACATAACCCCATCGTGTTCTCTTCTCAAACTGAAAAGAGACGGTCATGGTTACTCACACGGTTCGTGTATTTTATTTCGGATCCTCTGTCAAGTTTTCCACAACCGGACATTAACAAATTCCAATCTGCCACATAACTGCGGGCACGGCTTTCGAAACATTATAAACCTGTAGGGGTGTCCCAACTTAGCCCACCATAAGCTCTCATGATCAGCAGAAGTAAAAATATTACCCCTTATCTTTGGGACAATCCGATCAGGCTCGGAATCCTGGTGCACAAGACATTTCGACAATGGTAAAACAAGTCCAGCAAGACCTCTTGCGTGCCGACACCCTGATAGTAGCCGCGCGTATCTCGTCTCAGGCCACGACCGGATAGGTTAGCCTACAGGTATATACCAGACCTCGAGTTTCCCCATGGTGGCACCGCAGTCTACCCGTTTGGGACCAACACCATCAGCACTGGCTGATGTCTACTACACAACCTTCTTCTTGTAGAAGTTCTTGGGCCTCCAAGTGCAGAAGTTTGTAGGACAGTAGAAAATTTCCCTCAAGTGGGTGACCTAAGGTTTATCAAACGTGGGAGGCGTAGGATGAAGATGGTCTCTCTCAAACAACCCTGCAACAAAATAACAAAGAGTTTCTTGTGTCCCACACCCAATAGAATGGTAAATTGTATAGGTGCACTAGTTCGGCGAAGAGATGGTGATACAAGTGCAATATGGATGGTAGATGTAGGTTTTTGTAATAGGAAAATATAAAAACAGCAAGGTAGCAAGTGGTAAAAGTGAGCATAAACGGTATTGCAATGATAGGAAACAAGGCTTAGGGTTCATACTTTCACTAGTGCAAGTTCTCTCAACAATAAAAACATAACTAGATCATATAACTATCCCTCGACATGCAACAAAGAGTCACTCCAAAGTAACTAATAGCGGAGAACAAACGAAGAGATTATGGTAGGGTACGAAACCACCTCAAAGTTATTCTTTCTGATCGATCTATTCTAGAGTCCGTAGTAAAATAACATGAAGCTATTCTTTCCGTTCGATCTATCATAGAGTTCATACTAGAATAACACCTTAAGATACAAATCAACCAAAACCCTAATGTCACCTAGATACTCCATTGTCACCTCAAGTATCCGTGGGCATGATTATACGATATGCATCACACAATCTCAGATTCATCTATTCAACCCACACAAAGAACTTCAAAGAGTGCCCCAAAGTTTCTACCGGAGAGTCAAGACGAAAATGTGTGCCAACCCCTATGCATAGATTCCCAAGGTCACGGAACCCGCAAGTTGATCACAAAAACATACATCAAGTGAATCAATAGAATACCCCATTGTCACCACAGGTATCCCATGCAAGACATACATCAAGTGTTTTCAAATCCTTAAAGACTCAATCCGATAAGATAACTTCAAAGGGAAAACTCAATCCATTACAAGAGAGTAGAGGGGAGAAACATCATAAGATCCAACTATAATAGCAAAGCTAGCGATACATCAAGATCGTGCCATCTCAAGAACACGAGAGAGAGAGAGAGAGAGAGAGAGATCAAACACATAGCTACTGATACATACTCTCAGCCCCGAGGGTGAACTACTCCCTCCTCGTCATGGAGAGCGCTGGGATGATGAAGATAGCCACCGAAGAGGGATTCCCCCCTCCGACAGGGTGCCAGAACGGGTCTAGATTGGTTTTCGGTGGCAACAGAGGCTTTCGGCAGCGGAACTCCCGATCTAGGTTATTTTCCGAAGGTTTCGGTATATATAGGAGGTGTTGGAGTCGGGGCCAAGCAAAGGGGGTCTACGGGCTGTCCACGAGGCAGGGGGCGCGCCCAGTAGGGGGGTGTTGGGGAACGTAGTATTTCGAAGTTTTCCTACGATCACGCAAGATCTATCTACTAGATGCATAACAACAAGAGGGGAGAGTGTGTCTACGACTCCTCGTAGACCGAAAGCGGAAGCGTCTAGTGACGCGGTTGATGTAGTCGAACTTCTTCGCGATGCAACCGATCAAGCACCGAAAGTACGGCACCTCCGCGTTCTGCACATGTTTAGCTTGATGACGTCCCACGAGCTCCTGATCTAGTTGAGCTTCACAGGAGAGTTTTGTCAGCATGACGGCGTGGCGACGGAGATGATGAAGCTACCGGCACAGGGCTTCCCCTAAGCACTGCAACGGTATGACCGGGGTGTGTTTCTGTGGAGGGGGCACCGCACACGGCTAGAACAATGTTTCTTGTGTGTCTTTGGGAGCCCCCCTGCCCCCGCATATAAAGGAGCAAGGGGGAGGTGCGGCCAGGCCCTTGGGGCACGCCAGGGAGTAGGATTCCTACT
This sequence comes from Secale cereale, assembly GCA_902687465.1. NCBI lineage: Eukaryota > Viridiplantae > Streptophyta > Magnoliopsida > Poales > Poaceae > Secale > Secale cereale. Next base: position 723,591,745 of record LR738713.1, on the reverse strand, counting down.
CCTAGTAGGAATAGGAATCCCCTTTCCTATTCCTACTAGGAGTAGGAAAGGAAGGGGGAGAGAAGAAGGAAGAAGAGGGGCGCCTCCCCCCTTTCCTAGTCCAACTAGGATTCCTAGGGGGTGGGTGCGGCCAGCCCTATGGTCTGCCTCTCTCTATTCCCTCAATGGTCCACTATTGCCCATACTCCCTCGGGGGGGTTCCCGTAAGGCGGTAACCCCCTCCGGCATTCCGGTTAAATTCGAAACTTTTCCGGAACACTTCCGGTGTCCGAATATAGTCATCCAATATATCAATCTTTACGTCACGGACATTCCGAGCCTCCTCATCATGTCCGTGATCTCATCCGGGACTCCGAACTACCTTCGGTACATCAAAACTCATAAACTCATAATACCGATCGTCATCAAACGTTAAGCGTGCGGACCCTACGGGTTCGAGAACTATGTAGACATGACCGAGACTCATCTCCGATCTACAACCAATAGTGGAACCTGGATGCTCATATTGGCTCCTACATATTCTACGAATATCTTTATTGGTCAAACCGCATAACAACATACGTTGTTCCCTTTGTCATCGGTATGTTACTTGCCCGAGATTCAATCGTCGGTATCTCAATGCCTAGTTCAATCTCGTTACCGGCAAGTCTGTTTACTCGTTCTGTAATACATCATCCCGTGACTAACTCATTAGTCATTTGCTTGCAAGGCTTATTATGATGTGCATTACCGAGAGGGCCCAGAGATACCTCTCTGACACCCGGAGTGACAAATCCTATTCTTGATCATTGCCAACACCACGAACACCTTCGGAGACACCTGTAGAGCATATTTATAATCACCCAGTTATGTTGTGATGTTTGATAGCACACAAGGTGTTCCTCCGGTATTCGGGAGTTGCATAATCTCATAGTCATAGGAACATGTATAAGTCATGAAGAAAGCAATAACAGTAAAACTAAACGATCATAGTGCTAAGCTAACGGATGGGTCTTGTCCATCACATCATTCTCCTAATGATGTGATCCCGTTGATCAAATGACAACTCATGTCTATGGTTAGGAAACATAACCATCTTTGATCAATGAGCTAGTCTAGTAGAGGAATACTAGGGACACTCTGTTTTGTCTATGTATTCACACATGTACTAAGTTTCCAGTTAATACAATTCTAGCATGAATAATAAACATTTATCAAGATATGAGGAAATAAATAATAACCTTTTTATTGCCTCTAGGGCATATTTCCTTCAGTCTCCCACTAGCACTAGAGTCAATAATCTAGTTCACATCGCCATGTGATTTAATACCGATAGTTCACATCATTATGTGAATAACACCCATACTTCACATCGCCATGTGACCAACACCCAAAGGGTTTACTAGAGTCAATAATCTAGTACACATTGCTATGTGATTAACACCCAAGAGTAATAAGGTGTGATCATGTTTTGCTTGTGAGAGAAGTTTAGTCAACGGGTCTGTCACATTCAGATCCATATGTTTTTCGCAAATTCTATGTCTACAATGCTCTGCATGGAGCTACTCTAGCTAATTGCTCCCACTTTCAATATGTATCCAAATTGATACTTAGAGTCATCTGGATTAGTGTCAAAGCTTGCATCGGCGTAACCCTTTACGACGGACTCTTTATCAGCTCCATAATCGAGAAACATTTCCTTAGTCATCCAGTTACTAAGGATAATTTTTTACCGATGTACAGTGATCTACTCCTGGATCACTATTGTACCTCCTTGTCAAACTCATGGCAAGGTACACAACAGGTTTGGTACACAGCATGGTATATGTCAGGGATATGACTAGTAGGTATGAACCGGCTAGTATAAACCGGATTATAATAATATGTTTGGTTGTAATATTTAGTAAAGGCTACGGCCCATAAGACTTTAGGACCCATGTATAGAGTTACGATTTGTAAACCGCCCGATAATGTAACTTGAGAGATAAGGAAGAAAGAACAGAGACCGAGGCGGACACGAGTATGAGCCGGCCTCGGGACTCTGTAAACCGGACCGGGCATCGCCTCTATATAAAGGGACAACCCGGCGACGGTTCAGGGACAAGCAACAATCAACCCGTCGAGACACAGGCAAGCGAATCCGCTCCCTGTAATCCGACGCCCAAGCAATACCAAACCAACTAGACGTAGGCTTTTACCTTCATCGAAGGGGCCGAACTAGTATAAACCCTCTGTGTCCTTTGTGTGCTATGAACCCCTTCAAGCTAACCTGTGCGATGGTTCCATCTTCAAGTCCGCTAAACCGGACATCTGCCGTGCTATTTCCACGACAGTTGGCGCCCACCGTGGGGCCTCCGCACGATGGTTTCGAGTTCTTGAAGGGCAGCTTTGAGGGGCTCAAGGGTTACGCGGTCGGCCGGATGACCAAGAGTCGCCGCGGCCGAATCTACATCGACGACGCGGGTTGGGGACCGGAGGCCGATTCAATCGAATATGGGTACCGGGTTCCCTTCGGTGGCATCCAAGTCTTCATTGGCAAAATCGGCGAACCGGGACCTGAGCCGGACGTCTTCCCCAACATCGTCGAGCCGGCTCAGGGTGCAAGATCGGCCCGGATTCAGCCCGCCGTGAAGCACGTGTTCGTTGGAGCAATCCACGGAGTTCGAACCGATGACGGATCGGAATCCGATGGTGCAACAGTTGTCTACTCAGACGACGAATCTTCATCCGGAGAAACTGAGTCTTTGTATCAGTTGTAGGACGGCCGGTCTGAGGGTGAATCCGATGGAAACAGTATTCCGGACCCCTTTGGCCCGCCAAACCGGGTGGCTGTCTTTATGGCCGGTTCACAGCCTCCGGTGAACGGGACAACAGCTGAAGCTGGCGTAGGAGGGAGCGGCACGACCCTCTCACTTACTTATGTTCTATCCACCTTGATGGATGAATTCACAGCTAAAGCAGTGGAAACGGTAGCTCCAGCAGACAAGGCGCATCATGATGCAGAGCTCCTTCAGTTGAAAGGCCGGATTGATCAGTTAAAAGAAGACCTGAAGGCAGAGAGAGAGATGATAGCAGCGAGACAGGCGGAGCTGGATGATCAGGCTTTCTACCTAAGGATGGAGCAAGCTTCTATGGAAGGAGTAAGGGGACGAAAGTACCAGTCTCGTCTACCGCCGGTTTATGAAGCAGCGAATCTGTTCAGGACACCTGGGGCTGGGACTAGTAATAATCCGGCTTCAAACCGGAGGGCACCCCCAGCTAGGGAGGAGCCGGTTCAGCAACCCACCGTAGAGCGGGATCGTCGGATCACGTCGGCACCTTACGTTCCCACCCCTCCAGGTCATTATTCAAACCCTTTGGATAACATCGTTGCAGCTGCTGCACGTTTGGCCGCTTTACCCGTAGAGGAGACGTCTCCGGTGGCATTGGAGGCGCGCAGGGTTAAGGAGCTGCTTAATACGGCGTTGATACAGCAGCAAGCATATTATCATAGCAGGGAAAGGCTACATTCAACACCACGTCCCAGCCGAAGTTATACTAGGCATTGGGAGGAGCCAGAAGTGTCTAGCAGTGAACGCAGGAGGCATCAGCGCAGACAGGATAATCCGGCGGGTGCGGCGGTACCAGCTCCGGATATAAACCGGGTTAGATCAGGAGCTCGGGAGAAGGTTCGTCAAACAACGCCGGTTCACACAGCCACTGCAGAAACAGGAGTTACGACGAGTTCCTTCGGGGTGCAGTGTCTTATCCCCGCTTTACGGGGTGTCAAGCTGCCTAAAGATTTCAAGGGGCCCCGCAAGGTACCTAATTACACAGCCGATTTAGCTCCGGAAGCTTGGGTTGAGAGTTATGAGATGGCCATGGAGATGCTGGACGTGGATGAATCGGCTTGTGCTAAGTATTTTACTATGATGCTCGAAGGCACGGCCCGGACCTGGCTGAAAGCTCTACCCCCGAACTCTATTGGATCATGGGGGGAACTACGCAGCCAGTTTATCAAAAACTTCAAAGATACATGCAAACAGCCGATGTCAGTGGTGGATCTAGCAGCTTGTGTGCAAGGAGAGCAGGAGTCTATAGCAGCTTGGGTACGGAGAGTAGCAGAGATTTTACACTCTTCGAATGGTATTAATCCTAGTACGGCGATAGTGACTTTGGAGAACAATTGCCGGTTTGAATCTTTAAAGTTAAAGCTCGGACGGCTTAAAAGGGACTGCAATGATATGGGAACTCTCATGAGTGCCCTAGTGAAATACGGAGACTCTGATAATACCAAGTATCCAGAAGCGGAAGGAGACAAGACTGGGAAGGTTAGCAAGTCTGGTAAACCGGCGCCAATTAATCCGGCTACCTCAAGTTTTTTGGGCAAACGGAAGGCAGAGGGTGGTTCTGACTTCGTGGCTAGCACTCAAGTTCAAGGGGGTTTTCAGCATAGCCTGGGAGACCCACCTTCGCAGACCGGCGGAGGAAAACTTAGCTGGGATCAAGAGCTAGATCAGCCTTGTCCGAAGCATAGCACAAGAGGGAAAACAGCAAAACATACCATGAGGGAGTGCATACCCCTTATGGAGGCAGTGGCGGGCCATTTCAATCCTCATAATAGGCCTCCAAATGGTGGTTCAGGTCCTGGATTTTATGGTCCGGGTCATCAGGGGAACAGCTCCGGATCAGGATATAGGGGCAATAGCAATGGTTATCAAAACCGGCCAGGTAATCAGAATAATCAAGGGAATTATAATGGCCAGGGCAATCAGTCGCATCATCAAGGTGGTTACAATAATCGGAGTAATCAGCAGCAGAGCCAAGGGAATTATAATAGTCAGGGAAATCAGCAGCAGCAGCGTCAGCAGCAGCAGCCGCAATCTGGATATCAGAGTAATCCGAAGGAATTGAGCAGTGGGCAATATCATGTCTTCACCACAAGTCTGTGTAAGAGAGACCAGAAGATTTTAAAGCGGACTGTTAATACAGTTGAACTGGCGACACCGCAATTTCTTCGCTGGTCAGAGCAGCCCATTGTATGGAGCAGGGAAGACCATCCAATGCGGGTGGATAATCCGGGCCATTTAGCCTTGGTGGTAGCACCTCAGGTCGGAGGCTACAAATTCACTAAAGTTCTCATGGACGGTGGTAGTAGTATCAATATCTTGTACTATGAGACTTTCCGTCGTATGGGTCTGACGGATAAGAAGCTAAAGCAATCAAATACAGTGTTCCATGGAGTAGTCCCAGGTAAGTCAGCTTATCCGGTTGGAAAAATTGACTTGGAAGTTACCTTTGGGAATGAGTATGATTCTAGATCAGAGATGATCACTTTCGAAGTCGTCAAAATCAAAAGTCCATACCACGCTCTGTTTGGAAGGACGGTTTATGCTAAGTTTATGGCTAGGCCGTGTTATGTTTATTTACAGCTTAAAATGCCGGGTCATAAGGGCACGATCACGGTTCATGGGAGCCGCAAGATAGCAGTGGAATGTGAGGAAGGAGATGCAGCCTATGCAGAAGCAGTATGTGCCACAGAAGAGTTGAAATTTTATAAAGATAATGTTGATCCGGCAGATATGACTCCGCTGAAGAAGCCAACTACCGAGCATGATCCGGCGTTGAAGTTTAAATCAGCAGAAGAGACCAAGCAAGTTGATTTTGTGCCGGGAGATTCATCTAAACAGTTCACTATCAGCGCTAACCTTGATCCCAAATAGGAAAGCGCGCTCATCGAGTTCATCCGTGAGAACCGGGATATCTTTGCATGGAAACCTTCTGACATGCCAGGTATACCGAGGGAACTCGCTGAGCACAGTTTAAATATTGATCCGAAGTTTAAACCGGTCAAGCAGTATCTGCGCCGCTTCAATGAGGAGAGGCGCAAGGCTATAGGAGAAGAAGTTGCCAGACTTTTGGCCGCAGGGTTCATAGTAGAAGTTTTTCATCCGGAGTGGTTGGCTAATCCGGTGCTGGTGTTGAAGAAGAATGGGAAGTGGAGGATGTGTGTGGACTACACAGATCTCAATAAAGCTTGCCCAACTGATCCTTTTGCTCTCCCTCGCATTGATCAGATCATTGATGCCACAGCGGGATGTGAGCGGCTAAGTTTTTTGGATGCATATTCAGGGTATCATCAGATCAAGATGGCAGTTGAAGACCAAGAGAAGACAGCTTTTATAACTCCTTTTGGTGCTTTTTGCTATGTGTCTATGCCTTTTGGACTTAAATGTGCACAAGCAACTTATCAACGTTGCGTTCAGAATTGTCTAAAAGGGCAGATAGGGAGGAATGTTCATGCCTATGTGGATGACATTGTAGTCAAATCAAGGAAGGAAGGAACAATGATAGAGGATCTTAAGGAAACTTTTGATAATCTCCGAGCTTATAAAATGATGCTTAATCCGGAGAAGTGTGCCTTTGGTGTTCCGGCAGGTAAACTACTGGGATTCTTGGTCTCAAACAGAGGAATAGAAGCCAACCCAGAGAAGATCAAGGCCATCACATCTTTGACTAAACCGGCCTGCATCAACGATGTTCAGCGCATAGCTGGCCGGATCACAGCATTGAGCCGGTTCATCAGCCGTTTGGGAGAGAAGGCGATCCCACTTTACCAGATGTTGAGGAAAATAGACCGGTTTATATGGAGTGATGAGGCGAACGCAGCGTTTGAGGATCTGAAACAGCAATTGGCAAAACCACCGGTTTTAGCTGCTCCTATTGACAAAGAGCCGTTGCTGTTATACGTCGCTGCTAATGCATGGGCAGTTAGCGTTGCAATTGTGGTTGAGCGCAAGGAAGCAGGGAAGGAGTACCCGGTTCAGCGCCCGGTTTATTACGTGAGTGAAGTACTCATTGAGTCCAAGCAGAGATACCCTCATTGGCAGAAGTTGGTATATGGTGTGTTCATGGCAAACCGGAAGCTGAAGCATTATTTCCAAGGACATCCGATAATTGTGGTTAGTTCAGCACCGTTGGGGGATATAATCCAGAACAGGGAAGCTACGGGCAGAGTAGCAAAGTGGGCCATTGAGCTCAGCCCACATGAGTTGAAATATGTACCACGCACTGCTATAAAATCTCAGGCATTGGTAGACTTCATCAATGATTGGACAGAGTTGCAAACTCCTGAGGAGAAGCCGGATCTTATTTACTGGACGATTCACTTTGACGGTTCAAAACAGTTGGAGGGCTTGGGGGCTGGAGTTGTCTTAACTTCCCCCAGAGGTGATAAATTTTGTTATGTCCTCCGCTTATTGTTTCCTTGTACTAATAATGCAGCGGAATATGAAGCATTACTTCATGGTTTGTGGCTAGCAAAGGAAATGAACTTGAGCCGGGTTAAGTGCTTGGGCGACTCAGATCTGGTGGCACAGCAAGTTTCTGGCAAGTGGGATTCAAGAGATCCCCTCATGGCGGCTTATAGGCGAGAGGTTGAAGCAGTCGCAGGATACTTTAAAGGATATCAGGTGGATCATATAGACCGGCGGAGGAACGAAGCGGCTGACGCTTTAAGCCGGCTGGGGTCGCAACGTAAACCGGTGCCACCAAACACCTTTTTGGATGAATTGCACAGTCCTTCGGTTCAGATACCGTCGGAGGAAGACCTAGCTGTTCCGGACCCAGAGGCACAGTTAGTTGCAGCACTCCATATTATTCCGGATTGGACGCTGCCCTATTTGGCATACCTGAGCCGAGGAGAGTTACCAGATGACGAAGAAGAAGCACGACAGATAATCCGGCGCTCTAAGTCCATGACGATTGTAAACGGAGAGCTTCACCATCGCAGTACTTCTGGAATATTTCAGCGGTGTGTATCAGCTGAGGAAGGTTGTGAGATTCTTCGCGAGATTCATGAAGGGGATTGTGGTCATCATGCCGGTTCAAAATCATTGGTGGCTAAGTCATTCCGGCATGGTTTTTATTGGTTAACCGCTCATGCAGATGCGGCAGATCTGGTCCGGAAGTGTGACGCTTGTCAGAAATTCTCAAGACGTGCTCTAGTTCCAGCACAAGAACTCCGGATGATACCAATAACTTGGCCGTTTGTGACTTGGGGGCTTGATATGGTTGGACCTTTCAAGCGATCCCAAGATCAGAAAACTCATCTACTGGTAGCAGTAGACAAGTTTACAAAGTGGGTTGAAGCGGAGCCTATAAGCAAATGTGATGCGGCAACGGCAGCCAAATTCATCAAAAAAGTAATATTCCGGTTTGGCTTTCCACACAGCATCATCACAGACAATGGTACCAATTTATCTCAGGGTGAGATGGAAGAGTTCTGTCAACGAGAGCATATTCGTTTGGACGTGTCTTCTGTGGCTCACCCCCAATCCAATGGTCAGGCTGAAAGGGCAAATCAGGAGATTTTGCGAGGAATCAAACCCCGTCTTATGACACCTTTGCAGAGAACCCCAGGATGTTGGGTGGAGGAATTGCCATCTGTTCTTTGGAGTATCAACACTACACCAAACCGGTCTACAGGTTACACACCTTTCTTCATGGTTTATGGTGCTGAAGCAGTTCTTCCGAGCGATATACGTCATGATTCACCAAGGGTGACGGCTTATGTGGAAGCAATTATCGAGGGGTCAAGACAGGACAGTTTAGACCGGCTGGATGAAGAGCATGATATAGCTTCAGCACGATCTGTGATTTATCAACAAGACTTACGCAGATATCATAGCCGCCGGATTAGAACAAGGACGTTCCAGGAGGGAGACTTGGTACTCCGGCTCATCCAAGATCAAACAGATATGCACAAGCTGTCCCCACCTTGGGAAGGGCCCTTTGTGGTCAGCAAGAATCTACACAACGGTTCATATTACTTGGTGGACGTTCGAGAACACAAGGACTCACGGACATCAGAAGAGGAGACGAAGAGGCCGTGGAACATCGCCCATTTACGGCCATACTATACTTGAGCTACGTGCTCCAATGTATCCTATGTATATATTATGAGTAATGAATAAACCGGCACCCTCGGTAAACCGGGGGCTTAGCCCTTTTTCCATATACAAAAATCCTGTGAGAGCAACTATACAAGTTTATTATCAGATATTATATTTCAATATATTGGCCGGTTTAGAAATTGATTTTTTGCAGAGTATGCAAAGGAGCAATAAAACTCTCTAAAAAACATGAGATCATATCCGGTTCGAGGAGAGGAGGCTTCACAATTTACCCACCGGTTCAGGAGGAACCCTGGAGACCCTCTGAAAAGTTGGATAATTCCACGTTCAGTGATTGGTTTGAATTTACCCACCGGTTCAGGAGGAACCCTGGAGACCCTCTGAAAAGTTGGATAAATCCACGTTCAGTGATTGGTTTAAATTGACCCACCGGTTCAGGAGGAACCCTGGAGGCCCTCTGGGAATGGTAACGTCCATGTCCCAGTGATCGGATCAATATTTATGTACGATTCTATCGGCCCTCTGAAAAGTTGGATAATGCCACGTTCAGTGATTGGCTAGGCCCTCTGGGAAGAGTTGGATAAACCACGTCCCATTGATTGGCTCAGTTTTTATTTGCGGTTCTTCCGGCCCTCTGAAAAGTTGGATAATGCCACGTTCAGTGATTGGCTAGGCCCCCTGGGAAAGATGGATAATCCACGTCCCATTGATTGGCTGAACCTTGCTTTGAGCCTGGCAGCTCTTAAAAAGCCTCGACTACATGGTCTTATTTGCAAAATTTGCATCTTTTTTGTGTTTGTGTTTTATAACCCTTTAAACCGGAGTGGAGCAGCTACAGAAGCTGACCACGTACCTATAAAGTGCAAAGTCTGGGTCATGAATACCAGCATGAGTAACCCGGTGTTCATTAAAACCCGGATCATATATCAGGCAAAAAACTACAAATCTCCGAACAAAGTCTTGAAGAACAAGATGAGCCGGAATTTATCATCGAGATGAACCGGAGTATTTCGGATTTCTAATTGGATCCATGAAGGTCTTGATGAAGCGACTTTAAAGGTCTACCGGGTTAAGAATGTTGGGCGTATATGATCTCAGGTATAAAGTTATTACTGGTATAAAGATATACTTATTTGTCGTTTTAAGAGAACAATTTAATCCGTCCAGTGGTAAGCCACTAGGACATATTTTTAGTATTATTTCTGCAGAAGCAGAAGATATGCAAGATAAACAATATCAGACAACATTTCAATCGGCAAATATTTCACATAGAGAAAGACAGAATATCCGGAATAAAGCAGATCAAGTTTTAGCTATCCTATTACAAGGCATAGCAAGCCCGACGGATTGGAAATATTGTTTGGCGAAACACAGACGGCGATTACAGCAATAAAGTTTTAAAGTTATGCTCCTCCTTGTTGAGACGGCTGGCCATCACCTTGATCCGGAACTTCTTCATCTTCTTGAAGCGGTTGGAAATCCGGCACACGCCAGTCAATCTTCGTCAAGGCCCGGAAATACATCTCTTCGTTGATCAGTTCAAAGGGTTCGATATCTGGAGCGAAGGTATGAGGACGAACCGGCGGGATTAAATTCACGGTATCATAAACCGGCCGCTCCACCCGTTCGTTTTGCAAGTCATATCCAGGATGATACCTGGATAAATCGGACTCAACTGCAAGCTTGCTGGCGAGGGGGCGCATCTCCTTTGTCAAGGCATAAAGATCCTTTGCAGTAAAAGTCGAGCCGTCATCTTTTGTATCAGGAAAACCGGTCATAGCTTCCTCCGGATCAAGATCCAGGACCCAAGCCTTAGCCCTGGTAAGGGCCAGAAGAGCGCCACCTCGGGCAGCGGATTTTTTGACTTCTTCAAGACGAGCCGGCAAAACAGATAACTTGTTCAACGTATCTTGGATCGTCGTAGGGGCCGGTTTACCAAAGGAAGTGGCACTGATGATCCTCTGAGCGCCGGAATACAGCTGCTCGACCAAGGTGTAACATGCTTTAAGCTTCTTCCGTAAGTCATCCCCAAGATGGGAGACACGACGACCTGCACACAGATATAACGGTTAAACCGGCACAGTTAGAACATTACAGGGATAAACCGGGAGTTCAGGTTATACTTACCAAAGATTGCAGTGGTCATCATCTCAACTTGCTGCTTTAAACCGGTCAACTCTTCTATAACCGGATTAAGCGCCCCTTCAGCGTCCTGAACCCTTTTCTCCAGATCTTTCTTTTGAACCTCAAAAGTGGCCCGCTCTTCTTCAAAGTATTTCTTCAGATCTTCAGCAGTCTTTAAACTCACCTGAAGATCTTTTTTAGCCTTTGAAGCGGCAGATTCTATTTCAGTAAGACGGCTACGAAATTCATTGATTTCAGCAGCATTCCGGTTCAACTCAGCCTGCAAGCACAGTTAAAAGACAAGAGGTAAAAATCAGACAAGTCTCAAGCACACAAACAAGTTGTCTACTTGACACTTGGGGGCTAATGGCAGTTGAAGCAATAAGTAACGGCAATTACAGGATTACAAGTCTCAAGCACACAAAACAAGTTGTCTACTTGACACTTGGGGGCTAATGGATGGTTGAAGTATCATCAGCAATTTTTACAAGTATCAAATACATAAACAAGTTATCTACTTGATACTTGGGGGCTAATGTAAAGATCAATTGTTCAAACTACAAGTTCCGGTTCACTTTCAGCACGCAGCTAAACCGGAACTTGGGGACTGTTATGGGATAGAAACGCATCAAAGGTACAAAGTCAGAAGAAGAGGTTTACCTCATATTTCTCCCTCATTAAGTTAACCAGGCTTGCTTCATAGTCTCGGCTGCTGTGGAGCCGGTTTAGATACCCAGAATAAATTTCTTGGGCGCTCATATCAGCAAGATTGGATACTTCAGTACTCCATTTGCCTTTTTCTTTATATAACTTCTCCGTTTTAGCCGTATGCTTGGCTAAAACGGTGGGCTCAGCTGGAGCAACGAAGGCAGTCCCAGTTACCACAACATCCGGAGAAGCAGGTACATTTGGGGGAGTGGCAGTATGGGCCGGATTGGGAGACGCCGGATTAATCTGAGGAGAGTTGACCCGGGCCGGACTTGGCGGATTATGGGTATCTTCAGCAGTAGGATTCTCAGGAGCAGAGATATGATCTGTAGGCGCAGGGTCTTCAAGAGGAGCTATGGGCTCGCCCTCTAAAGGAACAGTTGTTGCCGGATCATCAGCCGGATCATCTGCAGTGGTCTCAGCAGAAGGCTTGTTTGCCTTGGGATTCTTGCTAGGTTTTGGTTTGCTGGAAAGAGTGCAAAATGAGTATTAACATTATAAAACAAAAAGGAATCATAAACCGGAAGGGTTAAAAAGTTACCCTGGGACAGTTTTCAATGGAGGAAGCTGTGTGGCAGTCGATTCACCAGAAGAAGACAATGGAGTTTCCTGATAATCAGGGTCAGACGGTTTAAGAGGTTTTCGGATAAGCCCGGCCTTGGGATGAAGGAGAGTCGGAGAAAGTATCACCTCAGCACGGCATTTTCGAGCCGGAGTTAAAGAAATCCCGAATGATTCCACCGCCAGGCCGCTATGGTGAGTGGTCCGGCGAAGAGCTTCGTGCTGTTGCTTCTTCAAAATAAAATTAGGGTCCAACTGAGCATAAGGGTGAGAAAATTGGTATTTTCGGACGGTCCGACGACTTTTTTGTGGAAGAGGTTCTAAATCAGAAGAAAGAATGGTTACCTCAACTTCGGCCGGATTATCACCTTTCGGCAACTCCTGTGGAAAAGTTATCGTTAGATACAATTACAAGTTCAAGAAAGCAAAATCTGAACCGGATTAAATCATACCTCGGAATCCAGATCATCATCTTCAGTGGGAGAACTGGCGTCAATAGCTGCTTTCCTTTTCTTATTGGCGAAGGTTTTTCGGCGTGCTTGTTTGCCGATTTTCTCTTGAGGCTTCCTTTTCCAGAAAGGATCATCAGACTATTCAAGAGAAAGAAAGATGATTGGAAAGACGGTTTAAGGTAACGGGTTACAAATTCAGGGCAGAATGAAACTTACCGCAGGCAGCTTATTCTTTTTATAATACGGAGCTAGCCCGACTTTGCTGCAGTCTGCTATAGAGGCATTGAGCATCTTTTTAGCCGACTCAATAACCTCCGATTCAGATAATTTGTCCTTAGTAAACCGTTGAGGATCGTCCGGTTTACCAGAATATTTGCACATCAGCTGTGATCGCCGGCTCAAGGGAAGGATGCTCCAAGACAACCAGCATCGCAAAAAATCAGTTCCAATCAAGCCATTCGCTATGAAAGCTCTTAACCTGGAGAGCTGTGATGAAAACCGGGTCCGCTCGACAGAGCTGAGCCGTTGTGGTAAAGGATGATCCTCCGGTATACGGGTTTCGCGATAACCCGGCAAAGGGTTCTCCCCTTCAGGAGAAGTATCAATGCAATAAAACCATGATTTATTCCAATCTTTTGGATGTGTGTGTAAAGCAGCGTGAGGGAAAACAACGTCTCTCCTCTTTTGAATACTAACACCACCAAGCTCCTGATGCGGACCACGGGTGAACTCTGTGCGCCGGTTCAGGTGAAAGAAATCCCGAAACAGATCGACAGACGGTTCTTCTTGTAGATATACCTCCGAAAACACTTGGAAGTCACAGATATTTGAAACAGAATTGGGTCCAATGTCCTGAGGGTGGAGCTGGAAGGCAGCAAGAACATCCCGGAAAAACTTTGAACCGGGGGGAGAGAAGCCTCGAGATATGTGATCAAAGAACACAATGACCTCCCCAGACCTGGGAGTAGGAGGACATTCATTCCCCGGGGCCCGCCACTTCAAAACAGATTGAGGACCTAAGGTACCAATTTCAGAAATTCTGTCCAAGTCTTCCTCAGTAATGATAGAAGGGACCCAGTCGCAAGAGACATACTGTTTGTCCATTGCAACGAAAGGACAAGTACTGGAAAAGATAAAGTGCAGAAAACGGATTATGAAGGTACAACAGTATAAACCGGAAACTGTCTATGAAAGTTACGCAACGGTTTGAACTGAGGACTAATGGCATGGTTAAACCGGCAATTACAGCAAGCTACACCATTTCCGGTTCACGGCAGTAAAAGAGGAACGGCTAAACCGTCGCGTTCAAGTTATAAAGTTTCGCAAGAACAGGGCATAACAGTTTAAACCGGAGTACATCTAATGGATCTACAAAGGAAAAGAAACAGTTTCCTTATAAACAGCTAAGTAGAACAGATCTGGACGTGCAAGTTAACCCGTATAGCGTATGACAGTTTAAACCAGAGCATACTTAACAGATCTACAGAGGAGAAAAACAGGTTTTCAAAGACAGCTAAGGTGGAACAGATCTGAGCATACAAGAAAAAGAGAAACAAATGCAAGAGTATACGGGAAGAACTACAAGGGCCCTATACAGAGCGGATAAATCTACAGGTTAAACAAGAATGACGAAGATCTGAAGCATTTATAGTGGGGTAGAGGTACAGATTAAAGGGCAAGATCTAAAAGTAAAGGTTACTGAAAACTATCGGCTTAAAGTTGAACAAGGTGAAGCTTCCATTGAGGCTCTAATGGCGGAGGCGTGAGGAGGAACCCTAGAAGTTACAGATCTATAATGAAGAAGAAAGACGTACCTGGAATAGCAAGGATCAGCGGCGGAGGTTCTCTGGTCAAACTCAGGGTGATGCAGCGGCCGGCGAGGACTTGGATTCAGCGGTTGACGGCGGCGGTTCGAGCTCGGGCGACGATGGAGTCGGGCGACGGAGGAAGAAGAAAGAGCAGGAAGAAGATAATGAATGGGGACAGCGGTATTTATAAGGAAAAGTCAGATCCGAAGCGACAGGTGCGGGATTCGAAGAGGCAAAGGATCGGATAAAGATCCTCTGACGCCTCGATTTTCGGGATAACCCTTAAAACAAAGCTACAGTACAGCTCGCGGCGTTAAATGCGGGAGTGATGTCATGGACAGATTAAGAGATTTTTGAGGATGACGTCAGGGCCGTTTACAAAAGTAAGTAGACACAAGAAAGAAAATTATCCAAGACTGAGAAGATTGATTATCCAAGACTGAGAAGATTGATGTGAACAAGTTCAAATCATTCTGGGGCCTAATGTCAGGGATATGACTAGCAGGTATGAACCGGCTAGTATAAACCGGATTATAATAATATGTTTGGTTGTAATATTTAGTAAAGGCTACGGCCCATAAGACTTTAGGACCCATGTATAGAGTTACGATTTGTAAACCGCCCGATAATGTAACTTGAGAGATAAGGAAGAAAGAACAGAGACCGAGGCGGACACGAGTATGAGCCGGCCTCGGGACTCTGTAAACCGGACCGGGCATCGCCTCTATATAAAGGTACAACCCGGCGACGGTTCAGGGACAAGCAACAATCAACCCGTCGAGACACAGGCAAGCGAATCCGCTCCCTGTAATCCGATGCCCAAGCAATACCAAACCAACTAGACGTAGGCTTTTACCTTCATCGAAGGGGCCGAACTAGTATAAACCCTCTGTGTCCTTTGTGTGCTATGAACCCCTTCAAGCTAACCTGTGCGATGGTTCCATCTTCAAGTCCGCTAAACCGGACATCTGCCGTGCTATTTCCACGACAGTATACTTTATAGAACCTATGGCTGAGGCATAGGGAATGACTTTCATTCTCTCTATATTTTTCTGCCGTGGTCAGGCTTTGAATCTTTACTCAACTTCACACCTTACAAATCAGGCAAGAACTCCTTCTTTGATTGATCCATTTTGAACTACTTCAAAATCTTATCAAGGTATGTACTCATCGAAAGTCTTATCAAGCGTCTTGATCTATCTCTATAGATCTTGATGCCCAATATGTAAGCAGCTTCACTGAGGTCTTTCTTTGAAAAACTCCTTTCAAACACTCCTTTATGCTTTCCAGAATATTCTACATTATTTCTGATCAACAATATGTCATTCACATATACTTATCAGAAATGTTGTAGTGCTCCCACTCACTTTCTTGTAAATAGAGGCTTCACCGTAAGTCTGTATAAAACCACATGCTTTGATCACCTCATCAAAGCGTATATTCCAACTCCGAGATGCTTGCACGAGTCCATAGATGGATCGCTGGAGCTTGCACACTTTGTTAGCACCTTTAGGATCGACAAAACCTTCTGGTTGCATCATATACAACTCCTCTTTAATAAATCCATTAAAGAATGCAGTTTTTTTTATCCATTTGCCAGATTTCATAAAATGCGGCAATTGCTAACATGATTCGGACAGACTTAAGCATCGCTACGGGTGAGAAAGTCTCATCGTAGTCAACTCCTTGAACTTGTCGAAAACCTTTCGCAATAAGTCGAGCTTTGTAGACAATAACATTACCGTCGGCGTCGGTCTTCCTCTTGAAGATCCATTTATTTTCAATGGCTTGCCGATCATCGGGCAAGTCAACCAAAGTCCACACTTTGTTCTCATACATGGATCCCATCTCAGATTTTATGGCCTCAAGCCATTTTGCGGAATCTGGGCTCATCATCGCTTCCTCATAGTTCGTAGGTTCATCGTGGTCTAGTAACATGACTTCCAGAACCGGGTTGCCGTACCACTCTGGCACGGAACATACTCTGGTTGATCTACTAAGTTTAGCAGTAACTTGATCTGAAGTTTCATGAGCTTCCTCACTACTTGGTGTAGGAATCACTGGAACTAGTTTCTGTGATGTACTACTATCCAGTTCGGGAGAAGGTACAATTACCTCATCAAGTTCCACCTTCCTTCCACTCACTTCTTTCGAGAGAAACTCCTTCTCTAGAAAGGATCCATTCTTAACAGCGAATATCTTGCCTTCGGATCTGTGATAGAAGGTGTACCCAACAGTCTCCTTTGGGTATCCTATGAAGACACATTTCTCCGACTTGGCTTCGAGCTTATCAGGTTGAAGCTTTTTCACATAAGCATCGCATCCCCAAACTTTAAGAAACGACAACTTTGGTTTCTTGCCAAACCACAGTTCATAAGGTGTCGTCTCAACGGATTTAGATGTTGCCCTATTTAACGTGAATGCAGCTGTCTCTGATGCATAACCCAAAATAATAGTGGTAAATCGGTAAGAGACATCATAGACCGCACCATATCTAATAAAGTACGGTTACGACGTTCAGACACACCATTATGCTGTGGTGTTCCAGGTGGCGTGAGTTGTGAAACTATTCCACATTGTTTCAAATGAAGACTAAACTCGTAACTCAAATATTCACCTCCACAATCAGATCGTAGAAACTTTATTTTCTTGTTACGCTGATTCTCTACTACACTCTGAAATTCTTTGAACTTTTTCAAATGTTTCAGACTTGTGCTTCATCAAGTAGATATACCCATATCTGCTCAAATCATCAGTGAAGGTCGGGAAATAATGATACCAGCCGCGAGCTTCAACACTCATCGGCCCACATACATCAGTATGTATGATTTCCAACAAATTTGTTGCTCGCTCCATTGTTCTGGACAATGGAGTTTTAGTCATCTTGCCCATGAGGCATGGTTTGCAAGCACCAAGTGATTCATAATCAAGTGATTCCAAAAGTCCATCACTATGGAGTTTCTTCATGCGCTTTACACCAATATGACCTAAACGGCAGTGCCACAAATAAGTTGCACTATCATTATTAACCTTGCATATTTTGGCTTCAATATTATGAATATGTGTATCACTACGATCGAGATCCAACAAACTATTTTCATTGGGTGTATGACCATCGAAGGCTTTATTCATGTAAACAGAATAACAATTATTCTATGACTTTAAATGAATAACCGTATTGCAACAAACATGATAAAATCATATTCATGCTCAACGCAAATGCCAAATAACATTTATTTAGGTTCTACACTAATCCCGAAAGTACAGGGAGTGTGCGATGATGATCATATCAATCTTGGAACCACTTCCAACACACATCTTCACTTCACCTTTAACTAGTCTATGTTCATTCTGCAACTCTCGTTTCGAGTTACTAATTTTAGCAACTGAACCGGTGTCAAATACCGAAGGGTTGCTATGAACACTGGTAAAGTACACATCAATAATCTGTATATCAAATATACCTTTGTTCACTTTTCCATCCTTCTTATCCGCCAAGTATCTAGGGCAGTTCCACTTCCAGTGACCATTTCCTTTGCAGTAGAAGCACTTAGTTTCAGGCTTGAGTTTAGCTTTGGGTTTCTTCACGGGAGTGACAACTTGCTTGTCATTCTTCTTGAAGTTCCCCTTCTATCCCTTTGCCCCTTTACTTGAAACAAGTGGTCTCGTTAACCATCAACACTTGATGCTCTTTCTTGATTTCTATCTTCGCCGATTTCAGCATCGCGAAGAGCTCGGGAATTACTTTCGTCATCCCTTGCATATTATAATTCATCACGAAGTTCTACTAACTTGGTGATAGTGACTAGAGAACTTTGTCAATTACTACCTTATCTGGAAGATTAACTCCCACTTGATTCAATCAATTGTAATACCCAGACAATCTGAGCACATGCTCACTTGTTGTGCCAGTCTCCTCCATCTTGTAGGCAATGTATTGTCAGAGGTCTTATACCTCTCGACACGGGCATGAGTATGAAATACTAATTTCAACTCCTGGAACATCGCATATGCTCCGTGGCGTTCAAAACGTTTTTGAAGTCCCGGTTCTAAGCCGTAACGCATGGTGCACTAAACTATCAAGTAGTCATCATACCGAGCTTTTGTCAAAACATTCATAATGTCTGCATCTGCTCCTGCAATATGTCTGTCACCTAGCGGTGCATCAAGGACATAATTCTTCTGTGCAGCAATGAGGAAAATCCTCAGATCACAGAACAAGTCCGCATCATTGCTACTAACATCTTTCAACTTAGTTTTCTCTAGGAACATATAAAAACAAACGGGGAGCTACATCGCGAGCTATTGATCTACAACATAGATATGCTAATACTACCAGGACTAAGTTCATGATAAGTTAAAGTTCAATTAATCAAATTACTTAAGAACTCCCACTTAGACAGACATCTCTCTAATCATCTAAGTGATCACGTGATCCATATCAACTAAACCATGTCCGATCATCACGTGAGATGGAGTAGTTTTCAATGGTGGACATCTTATGTTGATCATATCTACTATATGATTCACGCTCGACCTTTCGGTCTCCAGTGTTCCGAGGCCATATCTGCATATGCTAGGCTCGTCAAGTTTAACCTGAGTATTCTGCATGTGCAAAGCTGGCTTACACCCATTGTATGTGAACGTAAAGCTTATCACACCCGATCATCACGTGGTGTCTCGGCACGACGAACTTTCGCAACGGTGCATACTCAGGGAGGACACTTATACCTTGAAATTTAGTGAGAGATCATCTTATAATGCTACCGTCGTACTAAGCAAAATAAGAAGCATAATAAGATAAACATCACATGCAATCAAAATATGTGACATGATATGGCCATCATCATCTTGTGCTTTTGATCTCCATCTCCAAGGCACCGTCATGATCACCATCGTCACCGGCGCGACACCTTGATCTCCATCGTAGCATCGTTGTCATCTCGCCAACTATTGCTTCCACGACTATTGCTACCACTTAGTGATAAAGTAAAGCAATTACATGGCGACTGTATTTCATGCAATAAAGAGACAACCAAATGGCTCCTGCCAGTTGCTGACAACTTTACAAAACATGATCATCTCATACAATAACGTATAACTCATCATGTCTTGACCATATCACATCACAACATGCCCTGCAAAAACAAGTTAGACGTCCTCTACTTTGTTGTTGCAAGTTTTACGTGGCTGCTACGGGCTTAGCAAGAACCATTATTACCTACGCATACAAAACCACAACGATTTTTCGTCAAGTATGTGTTATTTTAACCTTCACAAGGACCGGGCGTAGTCACACTCGATTTAGCTAAAGTGAGAGACACAGACACTCGTCAGTCACCTTTAAGCAACTAGTGCTCATAATGGTGAAACCAGTCTCGCATAAGCGTACACGTAATGTCGGTCCGGGCCGCTTCATCTCACAATACCGTCGAACCAAAGTATGACATGCTGGTAAGATGTATGACTATTATCGCCCACAACTCATTGTATTATACTCATGCATATCATCTACGCATAAACCTGGCTCATGATGCCACTGTTGGGTGATGGCTTCTCGCCCCTCGTTGGTTACCCCAAGTGGAAGGTTTAGATGTAGCGTAACGGCAAGTTTCCCTTGGCAAGATACCTAGGATCGAATCCCGTGAGACTCCGAGGGCCAACAAGTAGGTGTCAACGCTAACGGCGCCAACTTAGCGGTTGACAGGACCTGCACACAGATACAAATAACTTTGCTCCCAACGAGTACAGAGAGGTTGTCAATCCCTCGGGCCTTGCTGTTTACAAAGGATCAAACGCAAGAGGTAATAGTGATAGGTATGACTACAACTAGGAAATAAGAACAGGAAGTAAATTGCGGGTGTGATCAGTGATGGTAATATGGACCGGGGTCCCATGATGTTCACTAGTGATGTCTCTCTCCCAAAAGACGATAAAACAGCTAAGCGAGGTAAACAAATTACAGCTGGGCAATTGACAGGATTATGTGCGCAAACCAATGCTAACTATGCTGTAAAGAAAGGTAGAGGCTCAAAAGCATGGGCGGTACGCCAAGGCAAGTAGACCGAAATCCATCTGCATCTACTACTAATCATCCACCTTGAGATATCTATCCAGAACATCTCGCTGGTATTAAGTTGCGAGTCCCACCAATAGTGTAAACTCAAAG
This sequence comes from Secale cereale, assembly GCA_902687465.1. NCBI lineage: Eukaryota > Viridiplantae > Streptophyta > Magnoliopsida > Poales > Poaceae > Secale > Secale cereale. Next base: position 723,571,050 of record LR738713.1, on the reverse strand, counting down.
CAACAGACAACTGCATTAAAAGAACTTTGCGTAAAGTAAACTATCCTTGCACCCGCAAGTACAAGCACCGTTGTTTCCCCCTTTTGGCAACAACACATCCCCTAGACTCATGTTTCTGTCACTCAAACTAGTCATCGAGGGGCATGAACCCACAATCAAGCATAACGTTCCCTCTTGGAGTTACTACCTATTACTTGGCCAAAGCAATAAATAGCAACGGAGAACATGCAAGAATTACTCAAGAACATAAATATAAAAGAGGTGAATCAAATATATTACTCACACACAATCTGAACATAATCTCATAATCCATCGGATCCCAGCAAACTCAGCAGAGCAACAGCATAAAGATTACATATGTGCCTCGATCATGTAGGGCAGCTCACGAGGTCTAATCCATGAAGAACAAAGAGGGGAGGAGAACATCACATAGCTACTGGTCATGGACCCATGGTCCAAGGGGGACTACTCACAACTCATCCGGGAAGCGTCCATGGTGGTGGAGAAGCTCCCGGTGGTGGTTCTCCCCTCCGGCAGGGTGCCGGGAAGAGTTCTCCTGGTGCTCCCGATCTTGGAAGCGCGGCAGCGGCGGAACAGAGACAAGATCGCGAAAAAGGGTTCCGTCCTCGAGGGTTTCGGGACGCGAGCAATATATATGCAAAAGGGGGTCACCAGAGGCGGAGGTGGGGCCCCAGGCGCCCCCCTGGCGCGGCCAGGGGTGGGGCCGCGCCGGGTGGCCGCCTGGGCCACCCCAGGCTCCCCTCTGGCCCTGCTTTGGTTTTTCTTGAAGCTCCCCATACGCTGATTTTTCCTGTATTTTTCCTGGAATTTTTAGGGCACTTTTAATATGGGGGAAACCTGAAATAGAAAAACAGCAGAAAACAGGAACTGGCACTGTGGTGCACTGAGTTAATAGGTTAGTCCAAATATGATCAAAAGTGTATGGAAGTGCATAAATATCATAGCAATATCACACAAAAGAGGCATGGAGCAAGCAGAAATTATAGATACGTTTTGGACGTATCAACATCCCCAAGCTTAATTCCTGCTCGTCCTCGAGTAGGTAAATGATAACAAGCATAATTTCTGTGGTGACATGCTATCAACCATATAAGAACTTTTAAGTAAAGTAATCAAGGCATGTAATCCAATTCAAGTCATAACAAGCAAGAGTCTATATTAGCATTGTAACAAGTAACATAAGAACATAAAGGTGCAAGAGCTCTCGCTGTCCGTGACTCGAATGTCTCCAAATGGTGTTTGCGTGCAAGAAAGGGGATATGGATATATGAGAGAGTAAAACATAGTTTTGTATTGTTGAGAACTTAATCTACTAAAGTTTCACACTTGGTCTTCTTTGGAATCTTATCTTGACTCATCCCCAGACAGTCAGCCAGGTACAAGTCAAAATGATCCATTCCCTTTCGATATTTTGAGCACTCATGCAATGGATGAGCGTAAGCAAGAAAGTCGACACTTAGGATGGCAAAAAGAGAAAAATTATAGAGGGGGAGACAAAAAAGGTGTGAAAGGCTCACATCAATGAGGACAATCATCGGCGAGAGAAAGCCAAATGATAGATATGATGTGAGGAGTAGGGATTGCCATGCAACGGATGAACATATGAGCTAAGGTAAGCTCTCTAATGGAACTAGTGGGGGTGCATCCAACTTGCTTGCTCAAGAAGACCTAGAGCTCTTTTGAGGAGGCTCATCATTGGAATATACAAGCCAAGTTCTATAGTGTAAAGGTCCCCACATAGCTATATGCATGAATGATAATCTCTATGGAGTACAAGGTATAAGATGGAGTACGAGTGTGGATCTCTCAAAAGAAATAGTAGTGTGCCCCCTTCTCGCTTTTTATTTCTTTTTCTCTTTTTTGCTATTTTTTTAATTTTTTGTGGCCTCAATGGCTCTTTCTATTTATCTCTCATTTGTCCTCTTTGGGATCTTTTGATTTTGTCCTCTTTGGGATCTTTTGATTTGTCCTCTTTGGGATCTTTTCCTCACTTTAGGGGCAACACTCTATATATTACAAGAAGTATAGAAGATCTTTCACACTTTACAAAAGTACTCAACATAAAGAAAATGAAACTATCATGATGTATGCAAATGTATGCCTCTGCCGGTGTAGCAGGATATGCAATGATACTAGCGCGTCATGTAGCAATGATTAGGGCAAGGCCCAACTAGCATGCGGCTCATCGATCAAGCAAAAAGCATGTATGACATGAAGATCAAGTCATGAGAAGATGGATGTTGCATGGCAATGTATCTCGGAAAGGCTATGGAAATGCCTTAATAGGTAGGTATAGTGGCTGTTTTGAGGAAGGATATAATGAGGCTTATGATGATAGAGCGTATCGTGCCAAGGATTTGGATGCACCGGCGAAGTATGCGCCAACTCTCGAGGTGAGAAAGGGCAATGCACGGTACCGAAGAGGCTAGAAAAATATGGATAGGTGGAAGTGTCGACTTTCGAATACTCACATTAGTCCGAAGAACTCATGCACTTATTATCGGTAACTCTCAATCTAATTAGGAGGTTCACAAAGAGACAAGTACCCCGAGGAGGAGTGTATGGGGGTTTGGTTACCCTTGCGCATCCTCGACCCATGGTACGTGAGTGTACTCTAATATTCGATCCCTCCAAAGATTGGTGATCCATTTAGTAGCTAAAGTTCTCAACTATTTTGTAGGTTTTCGAAAATAAACACGGATTGCCCAAAATACGAAAACTATCACTAATAGGCTAAAGCTCTTGTCACCAAAAGTTCACACATTACTCATGGCATTACCTCAAAACTATTGCAAGTTACTACTAAAATGAAATAGCAACCTCAATTACCTACTTTAAGTTAAGACACACAACTCAGTGCAACAGGCAAACTCTCTTAACAAGATAAACATGAAAACTCAAGAGAGTTCAACAACCAACTAAACAAAAGCTCTTTAAAAAGAAAAGCATGAAAACTAAGAGCTAAACATGACAGTAGCTATGGAAAGACAAAGAACACACACAACAAAGATAAGCATGAAAATCTTATGTTGTGTTCTAGGTTGAAGTGGAGCGTGTTTCTCTCCCACACAAAGAAAGCTGGGTTCTAACTCGTTATGAACAGCAAGCAAAGCTAAAGAAAACTAAAAAGGAAGCTAAAAGCAAGACGCTCCAAGCATAGCACATAACGCATGAAGTGATTAAAATATAGTGGAACGAAAGACGAACTGATAATTGTTGATGGAGAAGGGGATGCACTGGGGCATCCCCAAGCTTAGACGCTTGAGTCTTCTTGAATATTTCTTGGGGGTGCACGGGGGCATCCCCAAGCTTGAGCGTTTGACCCTCCTGAATCTTTTTATCATCTTCCCTCGCACACTTGAAAACTCCCTTCATACATAACTCATCATAATCTGATTAGCGAGGTTAGTACCCATAATAAAATAATTTTTCCTTGCTGGAAATAAAGATAATCTTGAAGAGCTACTGTTTATCAAGATTGCCAAAAGGTTTTTGCAAAGAAAAAGCAAGCTCAAGGTTTGCAAAACGAAGAAAAGGCAAAACAGGACAGAATCTGTGAAAAACAGACCAGCAGGTAGTAAATAATTTTTTCGGGGCACTTCTGCAACTCAAATAAAAAAACTCAGAACAGACGCCCGAAAGCCAATTGTATAGAGCACGCTGTCGAAAAAATTCAGAACAAAAATATGATCTGGTGATTTTATACGAATTTTTCTGTCCAAGGACAGAATCTGTTTCCTAGACAGCACGTCACAACTTTTGAACTTTCTTGCAATCAGAGGCTAAACTTGGCACAAAGCTGGAAAGAAAAGATACAATGATGATGCTACTGTAGTAACAAACATCAAGACACAACAAAAGCAAAATAAAACCTAATTCGTTGTGGGCTGCCTCCCAAAAGCGCTTTCTTTATAGCCATAAAGATAGGCTTAAGACTTTAATGATGCTCTCATAGGAATAAGAGTTGAAGAACAAAAGAGAGCATCAAGGAGCAAATACCAAACACATTTAAGCCTAACATGCTTCCTATTCATAGGAATGTTGCAATAGAATAATTCATTGAAGCACAAAGCAACTAGCATAGGAAGGCAAAACAAGCATAACTTCAAAATATTCACCATAAAGAGAGGAAACTTCTTATTATTAAGATATTTAGAACCAAGTCTCCCTCTCTCATTATAAATTTCAGTGGCATCATGGATGAACTCAACAATATAACTATCACATAAGGCATTATTTCCATGATCCAAAAGCATAAAAGTGTCATTACTCTTCATATAAGCAAAATCTTTCTTATTAGGAATAGTGAGAGTAAGACTAGCATAACCATCATGGTAATCATCGTATTTAGGAGGCATATCATCATCAAAGTAAATTTTCTCCTCAAATGTTGGGGGACTAAAAATATCATGTTCATCAAACGTGTCATCCCCAAGCTTAGAGCTTTCCATGTCATTAGCAATATTGATATTCAAAGAAAGCATACTAATAACATCACCACTATCATGATTGTTATGCAAATAATAAAGTTCCAAAGGTTTTTTAATTTTCTCTTCAAACACATCATGTCCAAGTTCAAGGTAGAGCTTATAAAGCTCTCTCATATTTTTGTTGTTTTTTTTTTGGTAAGGGACACTAAAGCAAAAACTGAAAGGTAAACTAACAAGACTAAAAAGCAAAGATAAAAGATAGCGTGCAACTCCCCTATCTTGAAGAGTGCAGTCCCCGGCAACGGCGCCAGAAACTTTGCTTGATGGCTTCTCGCCCCTCGTTGGTTACCCCAAGTGGAAGGTTTGAGATGTAGCGTAACGGCAAGTTTCCCTTGGCAAAATACCAAGGATCGAATCCCGTGAGACTCCGAGGGCCAACAAGTAGGTGTCAACGCTAACGGCGACAACTTAGCGGTTGACAGGACCTGCACACAGATACAAATAACTTTGCTCCCAACGAGTACAGAGAGGTTGTCAATCCCTCCGGCCTTGCTGTTTACAAAGGAACAAACGCAAGAGGTAATAGTGATAGGTATGACTGCAACTAGGAAATAAGAACAGGAAGTAAATAGCGGGTGTGATCAGTGATGGTAATATGGACCGGGGTCCCATGATGTTCACTAGTGATGTCTCTCTCCCAAAAGACAATAAAACAGCTAAGCGAGGTAAACAAATTACAGCTGGTCAATTGACAGGATTATGTGCGCAAACCAATGCTAACTATGCTGTAAAGAAAGGTAGAGGCTCAAAAGCATGGGCGGTACGCCAAGGCAAGTAGACCGAAATCCATCGGCATCTACTACTAATCATCCACCTTGAGATATCTATCCAGAACATCTCGCTGGTATTAAGTTGCGAGTCCCACCCATAGTGTAAACTCAAAGCAACAGACAATTGCATTAAAAGAACTTTGCGTAAAGTAAACTATCCTTGCGCCCGCAAGTACAAGCACCGTTGTTTTCCCCCTTGTGGCAACAACACATCCCCTAGACTCATGTTTCTGTCACTCAAACTAGTCATCGAGGGGCATGAACCCACAATCAAGCATAATGTTCCCTCTTGGAGTTACTACCTATTACTTGGCCAAAGCAATAAACAGCAACGGAGAACATGCAAGAATTACTCAAGAACATAAATATAAAAGAGGTGAATCAAATATATTACTCACACACAATCTGAACATAATCTCATAATCCATCGGATCCCAGCAAACTCAGCAGAGCAACAGCATAAAGATTACATATGTGCCTCGATCATGTAGGGCAGCTCACGAGGTCTAATCCATGAAGAACAAAGAGGGGAGGAGAACATCACATAGCTACTGGTCATGGACCCATGGTCCAAGGGGGACTACTCACAACTCATCCGGGAAGCGTCCATGGTGGTGGAGAAGCTCCCGGTGGTGGTTCTCCCCTCCGGCAGGGTGCCGGGAAGAGTTCTCCTGGTGCTCCCGATCTTGGAAGCGCGGCGGCGGCGGAACAGAGACGAGATCGCGAAAAAGGGTTCCGTCCTCGAGGGTTTCGGGACGCGAGCAATATATATGCAAAAGGGGGTCACCAGAGGCGGAGGTGGGGCCCCAGGCGCCCCCCTGGCGCGGCCAGGGGTGGGGCCGCGCCGGGTGGCCGCCTGGGCCACCCCAGGCTCCCCTCTGGCCCTGCTTTGGTTTTTCTTGAAGCTCCCGATACGCTGATTTTTCCTGTATTTTTCCCGGAATTTTTAGGGCACTTTTAATATGGGGGAAACCTGAAATAGAAAAACAGCAGAAAATAGGAACTGGCACTGTGGTGCACTGAGTTAATAGGTTAGTCCAAATATGATCAAAAGTGTATGGAAGTGCATAAATATCATAGCAATATCACACAAAAGAGGCATGGAGCAAGCAGAAATTATAGATACGTTTTGGATGTATCATTGGGGAACGTAGTATTTCAAAATTTTCCTACGATCACGCAAGATCTATCTACTAGATGCATAGCAGCAAGAGGGGAGAGTGTGTCTACGTACCCTCGTAGATCGAAAGCGGAAGCGTCTAGTGATGCGGTTGATGTAGTCGAACTTCTTCGCGATCCAACCGATCAAGCACCGAAAGTACGGCACCTCCGCGTTCAGCTCACGTTCAGGTTGATGACGTCCCACGAGCTCTTGATCCAGTTGGGCTTCACGGGAGAGTTTTGTCAGCACGACGGCGTGGTGACGGAGATGATGAAGCTACCGGCGCAGGGCTTCGCCTAAGCACTGCAACGGTATGACCGAGGTGTGTTTCTGTGGAGGGGGGCACCGCACACGGCTAGAACAATGTTTCTTGTGTGTCTTTGGCTGCCCCCTGCCCCCGTATATAAAGGAGCAAGGGGGAGGTGCCGCCTGGCCCTTGGGGCGCGCCAGGGAGTAGGATTCCTACTCCTAGTAGCAATAGGAATCCCCTTTCCTATTCCTACTAGGAGTAGGAAAGCAAGGGGGAGAGAAGAAGGAAGAAGAGGGGCGCCTCCCCCCCTTTCCTAGTGCAACTAGGATTCCTAGGGGTTTGCGGCCAGCCCTATGGGCTGACTCTCTCTATTCCCTAAATGGCCCACTATGGCCCATACTCCCTCGAGGGGGTTCCGGTAACCCCCTTCGGCACTCCAGTTAAATCCGAAACTTTTTCGGAACACTTCCGGTGTCCGAATATAGTCGTCCAATATATCAATCTTTACGTCTCGGACATTTAGAGACTCCTCGTCATGTCCGTGATCTCATCCGAGACTCCGAACTACCTTCGGTACATCAAAACTCATAAACTCATAATACCGATCGTCATCAAACGTTAAGCGTGTGGACCCTACGGGTTCGAGAACTATGTAGACATGACCGAGACTCATCTCCGGTCAATAAAAAATAGCGGAACCTGGATGCTCATATTGGCTCATACATATTCTACGAAGATCTTTATTGGTCAAACCGCATAACAACATACGTTGTTCCCTTTGTCATCAGTATGTTACTTGCCCGAGATTCGATCGTCGGTTTCTCAATACCTAGTTCAATCTCGTTACCGGCAAGTCTGTTTACTCGTTCCATAATACATCATCCTGTGACTAACTCATTAGTCATTTGCTTGCAAGGCTTATTATGATGTGCATTATCGAGAGGGCCCGGAGATACCTCTCCGACACTCGGAGTGACAAATCCTATTCTTGATCTATGCCAACACCACGAACACCTTCGGAGACACCTGTAGAGCATATTTATAGTCACCCAGTTACGTTGTGACGTTTGATAGCACACAAGGTGTTCCTCTGGTATTCGGGAGTTGCATAATCTCATAGTCATAGGAACATGTATAAGTCATGAAGAAAGCAATAGCAGTAAAACTAAATGATCATAGTGCTAAGCTAATGGATGGGTCTTGTCCATCACATCATTCTCCTAATGATGTGATCCCATTGATGAAATGCCAACTCATGTCTATGGCTAGGAAACATAACCATCTTTGATCAATGAGCTAGTCTAGTAGAGTCATACTAGGGACACTCTGTTTTGTCTATGTATTCACACATGTACTAAGTTTTCGGCTAATACAATTCTAGCATGAATAATAAACAATTTTCATGACATAAGGAAATAAATAATAACTTTATTATTGCCTCTAGGGCATATTTCCTTCAGGGGGCGCCCCACCCCCCCACCCTCGTGGGCAGCCCGTGCATCTCCTGGTCCTCCTCTGGTACTCCGTGGGCTTCTTCTGGCCCAAAAACCACCTCCGTTGAATTTCAGGTCAATTGGGCTCCGTTTGATATTCCTTTTCTGTGAAACCCTAAAACAGGAGAAAAACAGAAACTGGCACTGGGCTCTGGGTTAATAGGTTAGTCCCAAAAATCATATAAAAGTGTATATAAAATCCCATAAAACATCCTAGAAGGATAATATAACAGCATGGAACAATCAAAAATTATAGATACGTTGGAGACGTATCAGCATCCCCAATCTTAATTCCTGCTCGTCCTCGGGTAGGTAAATGATAAAAACAGAATTTTTGATGTGGAATGCTACCTAACATAATTTTCAAAGTAGTTCTCTTTATTGTGGCATGAATGTTCAGATCTGAAAGATTCAAGACAAAAGTCTATACTGACATAAGAAATAATAATACTTCAAGCATACTAACAAAGCAATCATGTCTTCTCAAAATACTATGGCTAAAGAAAGTTATCCCTACAAAATCATATAGTCTGGCTATGCTCCCTCTTCATCACACAAAATATTCATATCATGCACAACCCCGGTTTCAGCCAAGCACTTGTTTTCATACTCTATTCTTTCAAACCTTTCAACTTTCACGCAATACATGAGCGTGAGCCATGGATATTGCACTCTGGGTGGAATGGAGTGGTGGTTGTGGAGAAGACAAAAAGGAGGGAGATAGTCTCACATCGACTAGGCGTATCAACGGGCTATGGAGATGCCCATCAATAGATATCAATGTGAGTGAGTAGGGATTGCCATGCAACGGATGCACTAGAGCTAAAAATGTATGAAAGCTCAACAAAAGAAACTAAGTGGGTGTGCGTCCAACTTGCTTGCTCACGAAGACCTAGGGCATTTGAGGAAGCCCATCGTTGAAATATACAAGCCAAGTTCTATAATGAAAAATTCCCACTAGTATATGAAAGTGACTAAACATGAGACTCTCTATCATGAAGAACATGGTGCTACTTTGAAGCACAAGTGTGGAAAAAGATAGTAGCATTGTCCCTTTTCTTTTATTTTATTTTCTTTTTCTTTTTTTTTCTTTTTTTCTTTTTTTTGGGCCTTTCTCTTTTTCTTTGGCCTTTCCTTCTTTTTTTTCTTTTTTTGGAGGGGCTTTCTTTATTTAGCCTTTCCTCACATGGGACAATGCTCTAATAATGATGATTATCGCACTTTTATTGATTTACAACTCGATATTAGAACTCGATACTAGAACAAAGTATGACTCTATATGAATGCCTCCAGCGGTGTACCGTGATGTATGAAAAATTATGCATGGTGGCTTTGCCACAAATGTGATGTCAACTACATGATCATGCACGGCAATATGACAATATGAAGCGTGTCATATGAACGGAACGGTGGAAAGTTGCATGGCAGTATATCTCGGAATGGCTATGGAAATGCCATGATAGGTAGGTATGGTGGCTATTTTGAGGAAGGTATATAGTGGGTGTATGGTACCGGAGAAAGTTGTGCGGTACAAGAGAGGCTAGCAATGGTGGAAGGGTGAGAATGCGTATAATCCATGGACTCAACATTAGTCATAAGAACTCATATACTTATTGCAAAAATTTACGAGTCATCAAAACAAAGCAATCAACGCATGCTCCTAGGGGGGAGGTTGGTAGGAGTTAACCATCGCGCGCCCCCGACCTCCAGACAAAGGATGACACTCTACAAATACCTTATGCTCTAACTTCATCACATAGCGGTTCACCATACGTGCATGCTACGGGAATCACTAACCTTAACACAAGTATTTCTCAATTTCATAATAACTCTACTAGCATGACTCTAATATCACTATCCTCATATCTCAAAACAATTATCAAGCATCCAACTTTTCATCATATTCAATGCACTTAGTATGAAAGTTTTTACTACATTGATCTTGGATGCCTATCATGTGAAGGCTAGTTTTTTAGCCAAAGCACATTACCATGCTGTTTTAATAGACTCTCTAAAGGATATAAGTGAAGCATGAGAGATCAACAACAAACTACTCCAAAAGATATAAGTGAAGATCAAGTAGTAGTTGAATAATTATGTAACTATGTGAAGACTCTCTAACATTTAAGAATTCCAGATATTGGGATATTATTCAAACAGCAAGCAAAACAAAAAAAACAAGATGATGCTCCAAGCAAAACACATATCATATGGTGAATAAAAATATAGCATCGAGTAAAGTTACCGATGAACGAAGACGAAAGAGGGGATGCCTTCCCGGGGCATCCCCAAGCTTAGGCTCTTGGTTGTCCTTCAATTTTACCTTGGGGTGCCTTGGTGATGTCTACACACGCTTCTACTCTTGTAGACTATGTTGGGCCTCCAAGCGCAGAGGTTTGTAGGACAGCATCAATTTCCCTCAAGTGGATGACCTAAGGTTTATCGAACTCAGGGAAGTAGAGGTTGAAGATGGTCTCTCTCAAGCAACCCTGCAACTAAAATACAAGAAGTCTCTTGTGTCCCCAACACACCTAATACACTTGTCAGATGTATAGGTGCACTAGTTCGGCGAAGAGATGTTAAATGGCAAGTGATATGGATGGCAAAACAAAGTAATATAAATCTGTAATAAAAAGTGCAGCAAGCAAACAAGTGGTAAACGTGAGCACAAATGGTATTGCAATGGTGGAAACAAGGCCTAGGCTTCATACTTTCACTAGTGGCAACTCCCAACAACATTAACATAATCGAATCACATGATATTTCCCATAAAACATGCAAAGGGGACGCACTCGGAGGTCATTCCTTCGTGGTCAAGAGAGGACGAGAATTATGTAGGGCTACAAAAGCACACCTCAAAGTTTGTAGTTCTCAATCTAAGGATTTCCCAATGTCACCGCGGCCATCCAAAGAGATTCCCACAATCACCACAACACATCTAAAGGATAGTCAAAGACAAGCACCAAGAGACTCTCAATCTTCAATCAACACACAAGAGAGGAAATCACTCATGAAAATATTGTTCTAATCCATGTCCAATAGACCGCTGTCACCTTGGTCTCGGGGATTATACTAGATAAAGACAAGTGAGTACATCAATCCAATACATAGAGGAAGGGGAAATATCATGGGATCAGCCTAGATTAACATAGCCTATGATCACAACGAAGATCACATCATGGGAGAGAGAATTGACCACATAGCTACTGGTAAGAACCTCAGCCCCGAGGAGGAACTACTCCCGCATCATGGAGGGAGGAAGCAACGTCGATGGAGATGAATCCGGGGGCACTTCCCCGTCCCGGCAGGGTGCCGGCGCAGGAATTCTGGTCCCCCGAAGCTTGATGGCGATGGCGGCGGAGATCGGAATCGCGTCTGGAGAAAAGGGGTCTGGAATCAGGGTTTCCGCGACACGGTGTAAATATATGCCAAAGGGGGGGCATCAGAGGGGGTCAGGGGTGCCCAGGCGCCCCCCCGGCGCGGCCAGGGGGGCCGCGTGGGCAGGCCACCTGGAGCCCCTGTGGGTCCCCTCCGGCCCTACTTTGGCCGCATGGAAGCTTCCGGAACGCTGATTTTTTATATAATTTTTCTGGATTTTTTCTGGCAGTTCTCGTAATGTGAAAACCTGAAATACAAAAACAGCCGAAAACAGAAACTGGCACTGGGGTGCACTGAGTTAATAGGTTAGTCCAAATATGATCAAAAGTGTATGGAAGTGTATAAATAACATAGCAATATCACCCAAAAGAGGCATGGAGCAAGCAGAAATTATAGATACGTTTTGGACGTATCACTTGGGCATCCCCAAGCTTAGGCTCTTGCCACTCTTTGTTCCATAGTCCATCAAAGCAATACTCAAAACTTGAAAACTTCACAACACAAAAATTAGACAAAAATCTCGTGAGATCCGTTAGTATAAGGCACTACTAGGAAAAGGGCTATAGATGATATGGCCTCTAATGGCGCACCAGACACATGGTGCGCCACTACTATTAGTAATGGCGCACCATGTGTTGGTGCGCCATTAGAGTGGTAGACATTAATGGCGCACCAGACCCTCGGTGCGCCATTAGGAACAAATGTTATTTTTTTCCAAAAATACTAATGGCGCACCGTGGCACAGTGCGTCATTACTAGTTTAACTAGTAATAGCGCACCTCCAACTCAGTGCGTCAGTATTTTTTTTTGCAAAACTACTAATGGCGCACCTCAAGCTAGTGCGCCATTAGTAACCCTGGTTACTAATGGTGCATTTGTGAGTGGTGCGCCATTAGTAACCTGGGACCAGCTAAATATTTTGGACAGCCACACCTACACACTCACTTTCCCCACTTCATTCTCTCCACCTCCTCCTCCAAGCTTGTGTCGGCTGCCTCCTCCTCCTCCTCACCTCATTTGCACCATAGATTCATCAAAATTAAGTGGTTAAATTACCTTTTTTGATAGGTAAGTAAGGGGGGAAAGCTATCTTTATGTTGTAGATCTACATTTTTTCTCCCTCGAGCTCCAACAACCGTGCACATGCACTTTTTATGGCCTAGCTAGATCTATGTATGTTTGTGGTGTTGCATATGTTTGTGGTGTTGCATATATGTTTGTGTTTGCAGGTACCGGTATTTGAAATGCGATAGTTGCCAATATTTTGCCGAAATGTTGATTCATTTCTGTTTCGGCGAGAATTTTGGCACTATGCATTCTTTTTGGTCCTAATTTTAGGGAGAGTCATGCCAAATTTTTTCTTGGTTCTAAAATATCATTTTGCTCTACCCCGCAGGCGACCATGGTCCGCACGATGACCGAAGGCATCGTGAATAGGTTTTTGAGCTCCGCGAAGGCCAAGATGCTTCAAAAGAACGAGACGGAGATAAGATGTCCATGTCGAAGATGCAAGCTGAAGAGCCTTATTGCGGACCCGGATTCTGGGCAAGTGCGGGACCACCTGCTCTTGCGTGGTTTCATGGTTGGCTATCGGTGGCAAGGTGATGAAGATGACTATGAAGTCGTCCATGGCCGAGCAAGAAATGAGGAAGGGCAGCAAGACAACCACCGCGGCGAGGGCGGGCGAGAAGATGAAGAATCTCCAGGACATGATCATGACGGTGATGCTGTACACAGTCATCATGTAGAAGATGCCGGACATGATGATGAGGAAGATCAAGACGAAGGGCATGATCATGATCTAGATGAAGATGCCGGAGCAGATGACGATGGAGGCTGGGTGCAGGACCCTCATATTCAAGAGCTACTTCTCAAGCAGACGGATAACGCAAGAGCTGCCGCCCAAGAGAAAGCCAAATTGTATCAACTGGAGATAGACGCGGTTACTCCATTGTATGAAGGATGCAGGCTCGAGGATACCCGCCTGAAAGTAACGCTCATGGCTCTGGAGATGAGGGTAAAACACAAAATGACCGACGCATGCTTCGACGAGAACATGTCATTCTCGCACGAACGTGTTCCCAAGGGGAACAAGTGCCAGACCAGTTTCGATGAGGCGAAAAAAATCGTGTGTCCTCTGGATTTACCGCACGTGAAATACCATGTGTGCATGAACAATTGCATCATTTAGCGGGACGAGAATGCGGAGTCTACCATATGTCCGGTGTGCGGCGTCACTCGATACAAGAAGCGGAAGAAATCTCCTCGAAAAGTGGTGTGGTACTTTCCGATCACTCCTCGTCTGCAACGGTATTTCGTGGACCCTAAGGTAGCAAAGCTCTTGCGTTGGCACACGGATAGGTAGGAGAAGAAGCGAGAAGATGACGAAAATGATCCGGAGATAAATAAAAAAGACGATATGCTGAGTCACCCTAAGGATGCGAGCCAGTGGCAAGCATTGAACTTCGAAGACCTAGAATTTGGGAACGATCCAAGGAACATCGTGCTGGGCACGAGCGCTGATGGAGTCAATCCGTTTGGCAGCCAGAGAAGCACACATAGCACCTGGCCTGTGTTTGTGTGGATGTACAACCTTCCCCCTGGTTGTGCATGAAGAGGAAGTACATTCACATGAGTATGCTAATTGAAGGGCCAAAACAACCAGGGAGCGACATCAATCTGTATCTGGGGCTGCTGAAAGAGGAGCTAGACACGCTGTGGAAAACGCCAGCTAATACGTGGGACACCGCAGAGAAAGAATATTTCCCTATGAGAGCCGCACTGCTCACGAAGGTGCACGACTATCTCGGTTACGGATATCTCACGGGGCAGGTGGTCCACGGATTTTCTGGATGCGTCAGGTGCATGGCTGACACAACGTATCGCCAGCTAGATAGAGATCCCGGGTCTTTGAAAATCGTGTTCATGGGACATCAAAGGTGGCTTCGCGATGATGACCCGTGGAGGAAACGCAAGGATCTGTTCGATGGTGAAACCGAACCCCGAAGACGCCCGCGTACGAGGAGCGGCGAAGAAATAGACGAGCTGTTGAAAAATTGGAAAGATTGCCCACTGTCGGGAAAGAAGCAAAAGGCGCCAGAGCCGGGAAAGAAGCGAAAGGCGCCAGAGCCGCTGCTGAAGGTATGGAAAACGAGGACTGTTTTCTGGACTTGCCGTACTGGAAGATCCACTGTGTGCCTCACGGCCTTGATGTCATGCATATCATGAAGAACGTATGCGAGAGTCTGCTTGGTACCCTGCTCAACATGCCAGAGAGGACCAAAGATGGGCCGAAAGCAAGGGCAGACTTGAAATCAATGGGCATCAGGCACGAGCTTCACGCTAATGATGATGATGACGATGAGGCTAAGCAAGACATTGAAAGTTGTCGCAAAGGAAAAAAGGCCAAGAAGACCGGAAATGACTACCCTCTCGCGTGCTTCACTCTAAGTCAGGAGGAGATCGAGCAGTTTTTCACCTGCCTCGTAGGAGTAAAACTTCCTTACGGTTACGCGAGGAAGATAAGCAGATACCTAGACCCAGCAAAGCAGAAGTTCAGCGGGATGAAGTCTCACGACTGTCACGTGCTGATGATGCAGATACTTCCAGTTGCAATCTGTGGGATCATGGACGCGCACGTCCGTGAAACGCTATTTGGCCTATGCAACTTTTTCGATGTCATCTCTCGGAAGTCGGTTGGCGTGAGGCAACTCAGAAGGCTACAGGAAGAGATCATGGTGATACTATGCGAGCTTGAGATGTACTTCCCGCCCGCATTCTTCGACGTTATGGTGCATCTGTAGGTCCATATCGTGGAGGATATCATCCAACTCGGGTCGACGTTCCTGCATAGCATGATGCCGTTCGAAAGGATGAATGGTGTCATCAAAGGATACGTTCGCAACATGTCACGTCCAGAGGGAAGCATAGCCAGGGGCTTTCTGATCGAAGAGTGCATCTCCTACTGCACGAATTATCTAGGCATCGAGAACCCCGTTGGTCTGCCTGTCAACAGGCACCTCGGCAGGCTCGCTGGATGGGGTCACCGCGAGGGTCGCCGCGAAATGCATGTCGACTTCGAGGGTCAACTCGCCGACTTTGAAAGAGCAAACCTAGTCGCGCTACAACACATAGATGTGGTCGATCCTTGGGTGGTAGAGCACAAAACCTTTACTGAGAAGACGTACAATGACCGAGGCCAACAGAGGACGGACGGAGATATAATCAAAGAGCACAACTCATGTGTCGGGGAAACTGGTCGCCCACGAACACCTATGGGACCGGAGCCCCTTTTCGGTACGGCAAGGGGGCGGAGGATGCACAAAGAGCAGATCGAGGCAAACACGCGAGCAGTTTACCCAGGTTCGAGCCGCACGGATGCGTAAAACCCTACTCCTGCCTTGGTTTGTATTGCGTTCTTGGCTCGGGAGCGAGAAGAGCTACAGTGCTGATCGCTAACAGGACCGAGCGTGAGAGTGATCGAGGATCGGAACCCCTTCTACGTTGCGCATGGGCCTCCTTTTATAGGTCAAAGGGGTCACCGACAGGTGGCAACGCAGTCGAGGGTAAAAATGTAAAATGGGTGGTAGTTGGAACAGTGTATGCATAGTGCTCTATACCTAACTCTGACGGCAGGGGACAAGGGCTTTAAATGCCCGTCACCGTCGCCCCAAACAGTGCAAAAAAGCGACCGTCAGGGCTCCTCCGATCGCCACGATGGTGGCCATGTCATCGCCGCTTGCCACCGTGTTCCCCTGGCTGCACAGCCTTCCGCCACGTGCCCCTGGGAGGGCCACAGGGCGACACGTGGGTGGATGAGCTGGAGCGTGGGAACTGAGTGGAAGCTTGCCGCGGCAAGCGCCTTGCCGCGGTCGCTATCTTGTCGCGCCCGGGAGCTTGTCGCTCACTGGGCCTTGCCGGGACGCGTGGCGCGTCGCGGCAAGTTCTCTTGTAATGCCATGTTTGGCCTTCCCGGAAAGCTCCTCTTGCCAGGGTCCTGTGCCAAAGAAGTGGTCTTGAGCCTTGAGTGGCCTTCCCGGCAAGCTCCTCTTGCCGGGGCCTTGTTTCTTTAACTTGAATACTTTGTTCTTGAATGGCCCCAAAGGAACCACAGTGGGCCTTGGCGGTCGCGCGACGAGCCCTGCCACGGGACGCTGCAACTGCCCGTGCACAAGTTCGGGATACTAAGGTACCCCTACTTTAGTACACCGACAGGAGCCCCCGGGCCTGGGCCATTGTCAGGCCCAAGATGCGATTCTATCTCGATCACGTGACACTTACATGATTGAGGCACAACCGCATTTCGGGCGCTTAGCAAGATGGATATCATTACATCGTACCATTACATACATACATAGGGGATACAACAATACATACAATTATCAGAGTACAACAACATCAATACAAGTATCCGACTACGGATACAAACAATAAAAGCACAAAAGACATCCATCTGCTATCCCAGGCTGCCGACCAGGAACCTAACCCAAGACTGAAGAAGAAGAAGAAGAAAGAACTCCAAACAACGATCAACGCTCTCACGTCAGGACATCGGAACCTGCACCTGCAACTGTTGTTGTAGTATCTGTGAGCCACGAGGACTCAGCAATCCCATAACCATGGGTAACAAGACTATCAACGCTTAATAGGTAGGAAGAGGTAAAGTGGTGAGGTTGCAGCAGCGGCTAAGCAAAACATATGGTGGCTAACTTACGAGTACCAGAATAAGATGAGCATCTACGCAAACGGTCGCAACAGAGGTGATCGCTAAAGATCCTAACTACATACGAGTCAAACATAACCCCACCGTGTTCTCTTCTCAAAGTGAAAAGAGACAGTCACGGTTACTCACACAGTTGTGTGTTTTACTTCGGATCATCTGTCAAGTTTTCTACAATCGGACATTAACAAATTCCAATCTGCCACATAACCGCGGGCACGGCTTTCGAAAGATCATAACCCTGCAGGGGTGTTCCAACTTAGCCCATCACAAGCTCTCACGATTAGCTGAAGTGATAAATATAATATCATCACTCCTTATCTTAGGGAAAAACCGATCAGGCTCGGCATCCCGGTGCACAAGACATTTCGACAATGGTAAAACAAGTCCAGCAAGACCTCCCGGCGTGCCGACACCCTGATGGTAGCCCCGCGCATCTCGTCTCAGGCCACGTCCGGATGAGCGCTACGTAGAGATACCGAAGACCCCAGCGAACTGGGTAGTATCCGCAAGTGACTCTGGTTTCGGACCAACACCATCAGCACTGGCCCCCCCTGCTATGTAGAAAAGAATCTCCAAGGAGCGTCCCCCTTATGCAAATTAATTAATTAATTAAGTTATTATTATGAGGCAAATAAAACCAATGTTGGGCCTTGCTGGAGGAGTTTTATTCAAAGTCGAACTGTCAAGGGGTCCCCATTTCACCCATCGTGTAAGGAACGCAAAAATCAAGGAACATAATGCCGGTTTATCGGCGCCTAAGGTGGCATGAGTGGAACAAAACACCGAGCAAAAGGCCAAGCCTTCCACCCATGCCCAGTATATAGGTGTGTTAACAATAATTATAGATATTGTGATATAACAACAAGTTCCCTCCTGGAACGATCTTCATCTTCACCTGCAACTAACAACGCTATAAGAGGGGCTGAGCAAGCGGGTAACATAGCCAAACAGTGGTTTTGCTAGGAAGGTTTCAAAGGTTAGAGGTTTCATGGCAACAAGGAGAGGCTGACATAAAAGATGGGTAGCGCGACATGTAACGATAGCATCGAGACAACTAAACATGGCAATGATAGTAAAGGTATCCAAGGGTATGGTCATCTTGCCTGAGATCCCGCAAGGAAGAAGAACGGTTCCATGAAGAAGACGGAGAAGAAGCCTTGAAGAAGACCCACGAGTAGACGATCGAATCCTCACAATGCAACGGAACAAGCACTAACGAAAAGAAGCAAGCAATACGGTAAACAACCACTCAAGAACATGACAATATGCACTACCAAGTATGATGCAAAACAAGTCTACTTATGATGCACAGAAGGTCTACACAGGAAGCAAAACAAGGCAAGGTAGGAAGCACAGAAAAAGCAACCCAAGTCTATATGATGCAATACATGGCAAGATATGATGCATGACAAAACTATACAGGAAGCACAGAAATATAGCACAAGGGCATGGTAATTTGCATTCAAGCAAAAATACTTCAAAACATGTTAACAATATGATATTATGAATCTACACAGAAAATCAATCAAGTTTCATATAAGACTTGCTGAAATCGGAGCTACGGGCTAAAAGTTATGCCCGAAACAAGAAACGAGCGAAAGCTGAAAATTACAGCAACATAGCAACTTCGGAGCACAAAATAATTAAGCTACAGCACTCAAACAACATGGCAAAGGACATGAACACAAACTAGACATATACTACAGCAACTAAGTCCAAAGGTGCACCCCCAAAGGAGTCACGGTTCAAAAGCAATGAACTTGGACATATTGAACTTGACAGTAAAATTCTGGCAGCAGAATTTTATTGAAACTTTGGAGCAAAAGATAAACATGCTACAGCCACTTAAATAGACATGTGAAAACATGGATGGAAAGACAACAATATATACTACAAGGAACAATCAAGATCCACTCAAAATCTATCATGGTTTGTCCTAGAGCAGCAAGCAAACATGGCATCGGAACAAAAACAGATTCCAGACTTAGTGAAATTTCACTAAGTCCTAAAACAGCAGTTTCAACATGACATCTAAAAGAGCAAGTTTAAGTCACCTCAAAACTAAACATGCAAGTGGTAAGCACCACATCAAAGTACACATTATGGTGATTCCGAAACACACAAGCATGCTTCATGGAGATAAACACAACGATAGCAACGAGCTCAACAAGATGGCATTTCATAACAAGTGAAACAACATCACAGCCACATGGCACTTGCAACGATGATAAACATGGCAAGAATAAATCTATCATGCAACCTTTCACATACAACATGTAGAGCATGGCAAGACGAACACATGGACATGTCATATGCATCATTCGGACAAACGAGCTAAAAGATATCACTATGCAAAGATGGCATAAAAACATCACATAGCAGCAGTTTATATCACGATGCACTCTTGCAACAGAAAAATAAACATCTAGATGACCTCTAACATGCATGGCACAAAGGAACAAAGTGTAGGGCATAACTCCACGAACATTTTGACATATCATTCACTCAAATCGGATAAGCACACAATTATTTACAAGCAGTCAAAGTATGCATCAGATTACAACAGCAAAAGACTTAGCAGAAAAATGACTAGGGGAAAAAAAACAACACGGCGCATTCTAGTAAAAGACGCACGGGCGGAAGGTACCGGGCTCACCATGTGGGACGGGCCCAGTGGCAGAAGGAGGCGCAGGGGTAGGCCGGCTCGGGCCTCGGGTGGCTGCGGCTAGGCCTCGCCTGGCCTGGCGGGCGGCGAGGGGAGGCTGGCCTCGGCCAGGCCCGTGAGGAGGAGGCGCGCTGGGCCTGGTGGAGGAGCGAGGCGAGGGAGCCAGCTGGCCTGGCGCGGCTGCGGGCCAGCGGCGAGGCAGCTGGGCCGCGAGGAGGGAGCCCAGTCGGGGCGGGACTGGAGGCGAGCCAGCGGGCGGAGCCGGGCCGAGGTGGACCACCGGGGAGGCGCGGCGCTGGGCCACCTTGGCTGTGATGGAGGAGGCGGCCTGGTCACCTGGGCTCGGGAGGCCGCGGCTGGAAGGGCCGAGCAGCTCGCCTCGCCTGGGATCGAGCGGAGCGACGGCGTCCATGGCAGCCGGCGGCGGCGCTGACTCCGGCAGAGAGCGGGCGGAAGAGGAAGGTGAGGCCGGGAACGGGAAGAGGGCGGCCGGATCTGGCCGCGGGGCGCCGGATCCGGCCACCGGCGGCGAGCCGGCGACGGCAGCGCGCTCGACGGGGAGGAGCAAGGAGGCAGGCGGGGAGCTGCGGACGGCTGGCTCGGGGCGCGGCGCTCGGGCCCCTCCGCGGCCTCGGGCGGGCCTGGCCCGGGCCGAACGGGCTGGCGGTGGTGGGGAAGAGGCCTGGGGCGACGTGGCGCTCCCTGAGTGGAGGAGGGGCGGCTCAGGGGTCTGGGGAACCAATGGGGGCGCGCCACTTGGCGAAAATGAGGTGGAGGGTGCTGACTTGGCGGCGCCAAGTGGCGGAGGTGGAGAGGGGCTGCGCGGAAATTGATGCAGAGAGGGGCTAGAGGTTAGGGAAGGGTTAGGCTGTCCATTTTTGGCATGGAGGGGCCTTTATATAGCAAAAGGGGTAGGGTTTGGGGGGTTTTGGGGCATTCCGGAGCCATCGGATCGCGATCCAACGGCAACGGAGCGAAGGGGAAGTAGGCTGGGCCTAGGGGAGATTAGTGGGCTGTGTTAGAAGGGCTTAGAGGAGAGAAGAGAAGAGCCCGCGGGGGTTTTCGAAGACCGAAAACGACCGATGAAATAACCGGCGACTAGTGCCGCTATATATATCCGTTGGGCTATCAAACGAACTCCGAATGCGATGAAATTTGGCAGGCGGCCTGTCTACACTATAATAAGACCACATGACAATTTTCATCCCATTCCGAGAACATTTTTCGGCCACTCATAAAATAAATATTCGGAGGCACCGCGGGCGCGTGCAAGTGTGTCTGGGCTCAGAACGGACAAGGGAGAGGACGAGGAGACTCGGACAGATGCAAGTTTTGAAAACATGCTGATGCAACACACAAGATGACAAGGCAAGATGCAACACACAAGCAGATGACAAGGCACTGACAACGAATAACTGGCTGACACCTGGAGCATCGGTCTCGGGGTGTCACAACACTCCCCTACTAACAAGAGATCTCGTCCCGAGATCTTAGGAACGAGACGGGAAGGAAAAAGGAAGAACAAAGTTCTTCGAGATCAACAGAGTGAAAGGAAAGACCCTCGAGAGGATGAACAACTCAAAAGAAGAAGAATACGACGAAGCAGAACGAAGTTGCAAAGACTTCGGTAAACAAGAGGAAGAAAGAATTCGACGAGAATCCAAAAGGTTGAAGGAAAAGAATTAGTTCTAACCCACTCCGGTTAAAAGAGATAGAAAAGAAATCTCCACGAAGGAATTCGGGTAGCACTCCGGCTGAAACTGAAAGAAATGGCACACCGGTAGAACAAGAATGGAATATAACAAGAACCTGAGAAGATGAAATGAAAACATGATGAGATGAACAAGAAATTCCTCCGGAAGAATTGAAATGATGGAATTAAAAGAACGGAGAAGAAGATGACAACTTTCACGATGAGTGAATTTGGAAGAGAATCTTGAAGAGAAAGGTTTGAACGAAGCTGTTGAGATAATCAACAACAAAAGAATAAGCTTGTTGTGGACTTATTTAATCATCTCAAAAGTTGAGGTGAATTATGCCGCAACCAAAATATTGAATAGATGAGAACGAAGAAAGAAATACAAAACTCCACTTCGAAAGAAATAGGGAGAATTATTTGCACTCGAGAGACAAAAGAATAAGAATGCTTGAGCTGCTCCAGAAGAATTAGACGAATATTTGAAGAATGAATTAAATGATGAAGAACCACCCTGAAGAACTCCGTTAAAAAGAAAGGATGAAGAAATAGAAATGACGGACAAAAAGAATAAGATTAAAGCCTTGCGATGATTATGAAGGGGTTCCGACGAGATAGCCGAGAAAAACTTAAACTCCGGGAAAGAAAAGATTAAAGCACTTGGAATTAGAATTTATTCGTCAAGAATAAAATCTGAAGGAAGGGATTAATCAACTTGATGAAAAAGAAATAAGAATTAAGTTATGCTTATCCTCCACCAATTAAATTGATGAGAGCAATGGATTCACATACTACTTATTCTTGATGAAATTGATTTAAAGAAGAATATCTCGCGAACTTGCGAAAATCTTCCTGGACACCGGTAGGATAGGAATGAACGAATGAATTGAATTGAAAACGCCGGAAAAGAATTCTTGAGCGAACCACCGTAAAGAATTAAGCCGAGTGAAGAAAATGAATAAACCACCGGGAAGAATTAATCGAATGATGAAAAGAACAACCACCAAGAAGAATTACAATCGAGGGAAGAACGAGAATGACCACCGTAAGGAATGAAATAGAACGACGCAAGAGGACAAGCCATCGGAAGAATTGAGATTGAGTGAATCACGAGAGAATGAATCTCCGGGAAGAATAAAGCACTTGAGGGAATTAAAATGGCGAGAACGAAGAGATCGTGAACTGATTAACGAATACTTAAACGAAGCACCGGAAAGGATGTGAGACGAACGGAGAGGCATCGATGAAGAATATTTGAAGGACGAAGTTGAAAAACTGAGAACGAAGAAATCTTCTGAAATGATGGCCTTCGGAGGAACACAAGAAAAGAATTCATGACATACTTCGGATGAACGCAAAGAGGAAAAAGGTTAAACCACCGATGAAAAGAATTTGAAAACAATCTTCGGAAGGCATATGACTGATGGAAACCATACTTACGTCACACTTGAAAAGAATTCGGATCACTCCGGAAAATAAGAAGAGTCAGGTAAGATCCTGGGAAAGACCTGTGGGTTATGAGCCCACCGAAGAGAAAACTCCGTTAAGAGGATTGAAAAGGAGATAATACACCGGAATGATTAAAAGACTCAAAGGAGGTGACAACCTCGAATTAATTGGAACACAAACGAATCTCCTGAGATGACTTGGAACACCGGAACAATTAAAAGGCGAGAAGCGAACGAGCAAGGGGAATATCCGAGCCGAGGGAAAAGAATATGATCCACACCGAATACTTGAATTGAAACCACCGGAAAAGAAGAAGAGGTGAAGAATATCAAACGAGAGGGGAATTCATCGGAGAATAAAAGAGAAGAATGATAACGATCTAGACGAGAATTCACCGGTTGAAATAACTGAGGAATGAATGCAAGGATTCACATGAGTAGGATGGATACTCGATTGCGGACTGAGGTCCGAGAAGCAAAAGGGTGGGCGGGTGGGATAATGAAAGAACACAATGGACAGGGAAAGCACCGTCGGTTAAAGAGAACTGGGGTTGAACTTGCAAAGAAGAAGAGGGTTGAATCCACTTGACGAGAGATGCACCAGATGAAAGAACTAACACGCAACGAACGAAAACTAACCACGTGAACCTAAAAAAAATTTGAAGGGGAAGAGGAGCAATTCAAAACACCTACGTCAAGATTCCTCACCAGAGCGACGAAGGGGCGGGGGAGCAAAAGAATTCCTACTCTCCGGTATAACTACACTCCGAAAAAGTTTTCTGCTAGACTCAACAACGGCCAAGCTACGATCAATCAAGGGGGCTCCTATGGTCGGTCGAGGCTCTGATACCAACTTGTCAGGCCCAAGATGCGATTCTATCTCGATCACGTGACACTTACGTGATTGAGGCACAACCGCATTTCAGGCGCTTAGCAAGATGGATATCATTACATCGTACCATTACATACATACATAGGGGATACAACAATACATACAATTATCAGAGTACAACAACATCAATACAAGTATCCGACTACGGATACAAACAATAAAAGCACAAAAGACATCCATCTGCTATCCCAGGCTGCCGACCAGGAACCTAACCCAAGACTGAAGAAGAAGAAGAAGAAAGAACTCCAAACAACGATCAACGCTCTCACGTCAGGACATCGGAACCTGCACCTGCAACTGTTGTTGTAGTATCTGTGAGCCACGAGGACTCAGCAATCCCATAACCATGGGTAACAAGACTATCAACGCTTAATAGGTAGGAAGAGGTAAAGTGGTGAGGTTGCAGCAGCGGCTAAGCAAAACATATGGTGGCTAACTTACGAGTACCAGAATAAGATGAGCATCTACGCAAACGGTCGCAACAGAGGTGATCGCTAAAGATCCTAACTACATACGAGTCAAACATAACCCCACCGTGTTCTCTTCTCAAAGTGAAAAGAGACAGTCACGGTTACTCACACAGTTGTGTGTTTTACTTCGGATCATCTGTCAAGTTTTCTACAACCGGACATTAACAAATTCCAATCTGCCACATAACCGCGGGCACGGCTTTCGAAAGATCATAACCCTGCAGGGGTGTTCCAACTTAGCCCATCACAAGCTCTCACGATTAGCTGAAGTGATAAATATAATATCATCACTCCTTATCTTAGGGAAAAACCGATCAGGCTCGGCATCCCGGTGCACAAGACATTTCGACAATGGTAAAACAAGTCCAGCAAGACCTCCCGGCGTGCCGACACCCTGATGGTAGCCGCGCGCATCTCATCTCAGGCCACGTCCGGATGAGCGCTACGTACAGATACCGAAGACCCCAGCGAACTGGGTAGTATCCGCAAGTGACTCTGGTTTGGGACCAACACCATCAGCACTGGGCCCCCCCTGCTATGTAGAAAAGAATCTCCAAGGAGCGTCCCCCTTATGCAAATTAATTAATTAATTAAGTTATTATTATGAGGCAAATAAAACCAATGTTGGGCCTTGCTGGAGGAGTTTTATTCAAAGTCGAACTGTCAAGGGGTCCCCATTTCACCCATCGTGTAAGGAACGCAAAAATCAAGGAACATAATGCCGGTTTATCGGCGCCTAAGGTGGCATGAGTGGAACAAAACACCGAGCAAAAGGCCAAGCCTTCCACCCATGCCCAGTATATAGGTGTGTTAACAATAATTATAGATATTGTGATATAACAACAAGTTCCCTCCTGGAACGATCTTCATCTTCACCTGCAACTAACAACGCTATAAGAGGGGCTGAGCAAGCGGGTAACATAGCCAAACAGTGGTTTTGCTAGGAAGGTTTCAAAGTTTAGAGGTTTCATGGCAACAAGGAGAGGCTGACATAAAAGATGGGTAGCGCGACATGTAACGATAGCATCGAGACAACTAAGCATGGCAATGATAATAAAGGTATCCAAGGGTATGGTCATCTTGCCTGAGATCCCGCAAGGAAGAAGAACGGTTCCATGAAGAAGACGGAGAAGAAGCCTTGAAGAAGACCCACGAGTAGACGATCGAATCCTCACAACGCAACGGAACAAGCACTAACGAAAAGAAGCAAGCAATACGGTAAACAACCACTCAAGAACATGACAATATGCACTACCAAGTATGATGCAAAACAAGTCTACTTATGATGCACAGAAGGTCTACACAGGAAGCAAAACAAGGCAAGGTAGGAAGCACAGCAAAAGCAACCCAAGTCTATATGATGCAATACATGGCAAGATATGATGCATGACAAAACTATACAGGAAGCACAGAAATATAGCACAAGGGCATGGTAATTTGCATTCAAGCAAAAATACTTCAAAACATGTTAACAATATGATATTATGAATCTGCACAGAAAATCAATCAAGTTTCATATAAGACTTGCTGAAATCGGAGCTACGGGCTAAAAGTTATGCCCGAAACAAGAAACGAGCGAAAGCTGAAAATTACAGCAACATAGCAACTTCGGAGCACAAAATAATTAAGCTACAGCACTCAAACAGCATGGCAAAGGACATGAACACAAACTAGACATATACTACAGCAACTAAGTCCAAAGGTGCACCCCCAAAGGAGTCACGGTTCAAAAGCAATGAACTTGGACATATTGAACTTGACAGTAAAATTCTGGCAGCAGAATTTTATTGAAACTTTGGAGCAAAAGATAAACATGCTACAGCCACTTAAATAGACATGTGAAAACATGGATGGAAAGACAACAATATATACTACAAGGAACAATCAAGATCCACTCAAAATCTATCATGGTTTGTCCTAGAGCAGCAAGCAAACATGGCATCGGAACAAAAACAGATTCCAGACTTAGTGAAATTTCACTAAGTCCTAAAACAGCAGTTTAAACATGGCATCTAAAAGAGCAAGTTTAAGTCACCTCAAAACTAAACATGGCAAGTGGTAAGCACCACATCAAAGTACACATTATGGTGATTCCGAAACACACAAGCATGCTTCATGGAGATAAACACAACGATAGCAACGAGCTCAACAAGATGGCATTTCATAACAAGTGAAACAACATCACAGCCACATGGCACTTGCAACGATGATAAACATGGCAAGAATAAATCTATCATGCAACCTTTCACATACAACATGTAGAGCATGGCAAGACGAACACGTGGACATGTCATATGCATCATTCGGACAAACGAGCTAAAAGATATCACTATGCAAAGATGGCATAAAAACATCACATAGCAGCAGTTTATATCACGATGCACTCTTGCAACAGAAAAATAAACATCTAGATGACCTCTAACATGCATGGCACAAAGGAACAAAGTGTAGGGCATAACTCCACGAACATTTTGACATATCATTCACTCAAATCGGATAAGCACACAATTATTTACAAGCAGTCAAAGTATGCATCAGATTACAACAGCAAAAGACTTAGCAGAAAAATGACTAGGGGAAAAAACAACACGGCGCATTCTAGTAAAAGACGCACGGGCGGAAGGTACCGGGCTCACCATGTGGGCCGGGCCCAGTGGCAGAAGGAGGCGCAGGGGTAGGCCGGCTCGGGCCTCGGGTGGCTGCGGCTAGGCCTCGCCTGGCCTGGCGGGCGGCGAGGGGAGGCTGGCCTCGGCCAGGCCCGTGAGGAGGAGGCGCGCTGGGCCTGGTGGAGGAGCGAGGCGAGGGAGCGAGCTGGCCTGGCGCGGCTGCGGGCCAGCGGCGAGGCAGCTGGGCCGCGAGGAGGGAGCCCAGTCGGGGCGGGACTGGAGGCGAGCCAGCGGGCAGAGCCGGGCCGAGGTGGACCACCGGGGAGGCCCGGCGCTGGGCCACCTTGGCTGCGATGGAGGAGGCGGCCTGGTCACCTAGGCTCGGGAGGCCGCGGCTGGAAGGGCCGAGCAGCTCGCCTCGCCTGGGATCGAGCGGAGCGACGGCGTCCATGGCAGCCGGCGGCGGCGCTGACTCCGGCAGAGAGCGGGCGGAAGAGGAAGGTGAGGCCGGGAACGGGAAGAGGGCGGCCGGTTCTGGCCGCGGGGCGCCGGATCCGGCCACCGGCGGCGAGCCGGCGACGGCAGCGCGCTCGACGGGGAGGAGCAAGGAGGCAGGCGGGGAGCTGCGGACGGCTGGCTCGGGGCGCGGCGCTCGGGCCCCTCCGCGGCCTCGGGCGGGCCTGGCCCGGGCCGAACGGGCTGGCGGTGGTGGGGAAGAGGCCTGGGGCGACGTGGCGCTCCCTGAGTGGAGGAGGGGCGGCTCAGGGGTCTGGGGAACCAATGGGGGCGCGCCACTTGGCGAAAATGAGGTGGAGGGTGCTGACTTGGCGGCGCCAAGTGGCGGAGGTGGAGAGGGGCTGCGCGGAAATTGATGCAGAGAGGGGCTAGAGGTTAGGGAAGGGTTAGGCTGTCCATTTTTGGCATGGAGGGGCCTTTATATAGCAAAAGGGGTAGGGTTTGGGGGGTTTTGGGGCATTCCGGAGCCATCGGATCGCGATCCAACGGCAACGGAGCGAAGGGGAAGTAGGCTGGGCCTAGGGGAGATTAGTGGGCTGTGTTAGAAGGGCTTAGAGGAGAGAAGAGAAGAGCCCGCGGGGGTTTTCGAAGACCGAAAACGACCGATGAAATAACCGGCGACTAGTGCCGCTATATATATCCGTTGGGCTATCAAACGAACTCCGAATGCGATGAAATTTGGCAGGCGGCCTGTCTACACTACAATAAGACCACATGACAAGTTTCATCCCATTCCGAGAACATTTTTCGGCCACTCATAAAATAAATATTCGGAGGCACCGCGGGCGCGTGCAAGTGTGTCTGGGCTCAGAACGGACAACGGAGAGGACGAGGAGACTCGGACAGATGCAAGTTTTGAAAACATGCTGATGCAACACACAAGATGACAAGGCAAGATGCAACACACAAGCAGATGACAAGGCACTGACAACGAATAACTGGCTGACACCTGGAGCATCGGTCTCGGGGTGTCATAGCCATACACGGTGCCGAGCGCTGTTGGGCCAGGCCCAAAAGAGTGCACGGGCACGCGCGGCCTGCGGCACGCCGTATCCCACTCCGTATCCACCGCGCCCCTCCCTAACGGCACGCGTCGATCGCGGCGTCGTGGGAGAGATCGTGGCCTGTTTCTTTAATGGGGAAATGCGGAACGTCCCCCCCTCCCCCCTTAAAAGCAGGGGAAACAGGAGTAGTTCCTTCCATTCGCCCGTTACTTCTTCATCCTCCAGAAACCCCCGCCGCTCCCCTCCTCCCCGAAGG